>CM061533.1:208642522-208884375 GCA_030545055.2 Neoaliturus tenellus | reverse complement strand
GTATAAAACATTCATTGTTGTACAACACGTCTTGCTACAAACATGGTTAACCAAGAAAAATTAGTAAAAGAAATAAAATCACTTAGTGATTCTATTCGGGCTAAAAACAGAGCGTTAAAACTAGGTATTAGCGAGAGGGAGAAATTCCTTGAATCTACTTTTAAACCTATTACTGAACCTTTAAAACAATTAAACAAAAAATTCGCTAAACCTGTATTGGAAGGAGATGCGATTGCACCTATCACAAAGTTTGAAAGAGAAAGTGTAAAATATGAAGGTTTTAGTGATGAAGACCCGGAATCCTCTACATATAGTGGCTTTACCGGAGCAGAATCTGAAAGAGAGCTAGAATCACCAGGATATAGTGAAAGGGGACCTGAAGAAGCACCAACTGCTAGTGAAGAGGAAAAAAGAGAAGAGGCAAGAGAAGGACCGTCAAACATAAGCTTGTTGGGTGAAAACATTCATAACAATGGAAATAACCTTCATAACCTTTAGGAAGGAAATACATGGTAAAAATGTTACTCGGAACAATTCCTAATAAGAATTACCATAGTTATGGAGCGAGATTAACAGAAGATGGTTTAATGATAGGTAATAGCCCGTTAAACGTTGACGAACATGATAATATTGTTGTTGGTGATCAAAGATATAAGGGCACAAAAGGATTATTTGAATTATTATTTGAAAATAAGCCTTCAGTATCGTTAGTAAAGGAAAAAGACATGGAAGCATATAAAAAGATTTTGGAACAAACTAATGCATACAGGAGGAAGTATTCAGCTGACCAACCTGTTTTTAGATCAAAGTCTTTAAAATATAGAGAATTTGTATCCAGGTTAATACCAACAACGAGAAGACAACCAATGCCAATAATACCAAGAAAACCTGTAAAACGAAGGTTTGTGTCATCCACTTTGGATATAAGTGCTCCAGAACCAAGAAAAAGAAACAAGTCTGTTACAGGTACAGGTTTAATGAAGAAACTATATAACACAAATGTGATTTATTACAATAATATCAATAAATTGGTGGATAGAATGAAACTAATACATGAAGCTAAAGAAGCGGGTCATACTGGATTGGAAAACGAATGGGTGGCTTTAGTGGATGAACTCCGAAACCGTGGGGTAATCTCATAAAAATACGTTACTCCCTAGAATACTATTCAGTTGCACCATGAGTGTCGACAAGTTCGGACGTTACTCCTCGGATGGGTTATATTATGCCAATAGTTTAAAAAGAAGTGCTGGTTTACCACAAACACCTGATGGAGATTATGATATGAGTAATAAAAGGTTAAAAAACATAAAAGATCCTACGGATGAAAACGATGCAATAAATTTAAAAATATTAAAGGAAAAGATATCGCCAACATTAAGACTACAAAATAACACATATGACGCAGAAGATCATAGAATCATCAACGTTGGTAAACCAAATCAAAACGGTGATGCAATAAACAAAGGTTATTTGTCATCTGAATTAAAAAATACGTTAAAATTCAATGGGAAAACGTATAGTGCTAACAATAAACGTATATCCAACGTAGATGACCCTAAAGATGCAAAAGACAGCGTAAATAGACGCTATTTACATTCTTTGATACCTGAAAAGACAAAAGATGGATTTTCTTTTTATAAATTTGTTATTAATGATATAGGCTATCCAAAAACTGAAAACGATGCTGTAAATCTAAAATATATTAAAGATCATTGCATCATACGTGATGTAGGGGTTATAGATTGCTTTAATAATTGTTTAGCAAATGTTAAAGATGGTTCGGCGCCATCAGATGGTGCAACAGTGGGTCAAATGATGGAAACCTTAAAACAAGAAACAACCTCTTTTGTAAAACAAGATCAAGTAGTATCGAAGCAAGGGGATGAATTTGTTCAAGGTAATGAAAAATTTAATTTATTAACATACAAAAATGATGCTTGGGATTGCATGGATAAAAAGTTATCAAATATGGGATGGGGTTATGAAAAACATGATGCAGCTGCTTTATCACAAACCGTACATCTAGATCCAGATCGATATTTTAGATGGTTAACATGTAATAATAGAGTGATAAGAGACTTAGCACAAGGAAGAGAAGCAAATGATGCTGCAACTGTAGGACAGACCATTACAACATCATTAAAGGATAGTAAAGTGAATAATTGTAATAATAAACGTATAACAAACCTTAAAGACCCTGAACATGTAGATAATGCTGTCACTGTTAATTTTCTTGTAAAAGTTTTAGGTAATGCGATATTTGATTTACACAATCATTTTACACCAGATATTCTTCAAGGAAAATCAGGTCATAATACTTATGATGAATCCATGAGAGGTGAGTATATTAAACGAGAAATTTATAATAAATACTTTATTAACCCTAAAACGAAACAGTTTAGATCATCAGATTGGGGTGATATTGATATTTAAGTAAATAACTTAAATGACTTCATTTATGTGCAACCTGTCATAGAGTTAACACATGAGTTGCCATTGTAAAAGGACAATAATGACGTTCAAGTACATCAGTCCATATCGAGACACTGCAAGAAAAGGAGGTGGGATCACGTCCACAGCGGTTTCTCTGTTAAGTAAAGCTTTAAAACAAATTCCAGTAGGATCCATAGTAAATAGAGCAATAGACGCATTACCATACGAATTTCATATACAGGAGGTTATCAGTATTGCGGACCAGGAACTAAATTGAAAAAACGACTGGAAAGAGGCGTTCCTGGCATAAACAAGTTAGATCAGGCTTGTAAAGAACACGATATCGCATATTCCACGTTTGCCGATTCAAAAAATAGATCGATAGTAGACAGAAAGCTTGCGGACATAGCTTGGCAACGAGTAAAATCAAGTGACGCTAGCATAGCAGAAAAAGCAGCAGCTTTAGCAGTAACAGCAGGTATGAAGGCTAAAACAGCAGTAGGAGGTGGAAAAAGGAGGAGAAGAAGGGTAAAAAGGAAGTCAACCACAAGAAAACATGGAGGAAATATAAGAAGACGACGATCTAGCAGAAAAGGCAGGAAGAAGCCCACCGTGTGGTCAATGGTAAAAAACGGGGCAGGTCTTTACCTAAGACCTTATCGTGCATATTAAATGAAAAAAATCAATTGGTCATACCACATAAAGCATTAACCAATATTGAATTATTTAAATATATTTCCTGTTTAAAAATACCATTTTTCCGCGGTGTGTTTATGAAAGACAGTTTACCAAAGAAAATGTGGCAAAATGAGACTGGAATTGTAAATTTGGATAATACTGAAGGGCCTGGCACCCATTGGGTTTGTTATAAGAAACTAAATAACAATGTATATTATTTTGATAGTTTCGGTAATTTGCCACCACCAAAAGAACTTCAAAATTACTTTAAATCTGCTAAAAACATATATTATAACTATAAAAGAGAACAACCTGATAATACTTCAATATGCGGCCATTTATGTTTGGAATTTCTAGCTAAAAGTATCAGTCACTATTGAGATGTCTTCCTATACGGTATCATTAACAGGAAAATCGTCCACTTTACGAAGTATCCTTTTTCCAGCGTTACGCTTGCAAAAAGGAAGGTTTTGGGAGGCGGCACTATTGGATTTTACAACTTACAACTCTATTCCCAATGTTACGGAAGGTAAAAATAACGTATTGCATTATTATAAGGGAAAAGATGCCAGTGGGAAATTTACAGACTTACAAGAGTGCAGGTTACCCACAGGTTCTTATGAAATTGATCATATAAATGAATTTTTGCAAACTAAAATGGGAAAAGACAATATAACTTTAAAAGGTAATAATAATACGATGAAAGCTGAAATTACTTCCAAATATTATATAGATTTTACTCAACCAAACTCAATTGGTGATTTATTAGGATTTTCCAACGATGAGCCTGTTTTAGAACCAGATGTAACACATTCCGGTAAGAAAACAGTAACAATATTAAAAGTCAATAGTATAGACATAACTTGCAACATTATACAAGGAGCTTACAGGGATGGGGCTAACACCCATATCATACATACATTTTACCCAAGTGTACCACCTGGATTTAAAATTGTTGAAAAGCCACAAAACCTGGTATATCTACCGTTGAACACCACTTTCATTTCAGACATCGTGTTGAGCGTATTGGATCAAGACGGTAACTTGGTAGACTTCAGAGAAGAGCCTATTACGATTAGATTACATTTAAAATCGACACTTTAATACAAAACCATGGGTTTAACATTTAAAAGCGAACAACCTACGGGAAACCGCATTAGTAGCTCTTCAGCTGTGGAGGAGTTAACACGCGAGAACATTCGTTTCTTAGAGAGAGTTGGATTAAAATTAACCGATTATGGATATACTGGATATAGCGCAGGGTCCAACATTCGACGAAACCCTATGGGAAAAAGAATATCACACCCACAACCCTTACACTTCATCGAAATTAAACAATAACGATGAAATTCGTATTCCCATACAACATCAAGACATTTACACACTACCATGTGAAAGTTACTTGTATATTGAAGGAAAAGTTACTAAAAAGGACGGTACTACTACTGGTACAACAGTTCCATTTATAAATAATCCTACGGCTTTCCTTTTTGATGAAATTAGATATGAAATATCAGGTGTAACAGTTGATTCTACTAAAAAAGTAGGTATTACAACAACTTTAAAAGGGATAACATCTATATCACCTAATGAAACCAATTTACTTCAAGCTGCCGGATGGGTTTTACCTGAACATGATACAATCACTCCAAATACAAATGGATATTTTGATTTTCATATCCCATTACGTTTGTTGCTTGGATTTGCTGAAGACTATAGAAAAATAATATTAAATGTTAAACAAGAATTAGTTTTATTGAGATCTTCTAACGATAAAGACATTATTAAAGCTCCAGATGGTACAACAGATGCAAACTTAGAATGGAAATTAACATTAGACAAAATTGTATGGAGAGTTCCACATGTTAAATTAGCTGACGAGCATAGAATGCTACTATTAAGGAAGTTAAAGGCTGATCGTGATATTGTAATTCCTTTTAGAAGTTGGGAATTCCATGAACATCCAAGCTTGCCAGCTACGGATCGTCACACTTGGACTGTTAAAACATCTAATTACGTAGAACGAGCCAGGTATATTATATTTGGTTTACAAACAGGTAGGAGGGACAGCATCACAAAACATGCAGGCAAGTTTGATCATTGCAACTTAAAAAATATTAAAGTTTATTTGAATTCACAATTTTTCCCCTATGACAATTTGAATGTGTCATTCGCTAATAAAAAGTACAGTATATTATACGATATGTATGCGAGATTCCAAAATTCATATTACGGTAAAACAAATACACCTTTACTATCACCAGAAGAATACTTAGATGGTTACACAATAGTTGTAATTGATTGTTCTAAACAAAATGAATCAGTAAAATCATCAAGTGTTGACATAAAGATTGAAATGGAGTTTACTGCAACTATACCTGCAAATACAACTGCATACTGTTTAATTCTACATGATAAAATTGTAACATACACACCTTTAACTGGAATTGTTAAAAATGTATTGTAAAAAACCGGTTTTGTTCCATTCCGCGAGTATAAAAGCAGAGCGTACAGGCCGCTCCTCATCAGTTTGTTGCCTACTGTTGTATGGGTAGCATCGTATTCAATATGGCTTCTCCTAGTGGTACACCTGAAAATGTGGTAGATATTGAGAAGGAGATATCTGAGTTTTTAGATCTTCAAGGTCACCAGGAAGGAGGTGAACAAAACATTTGCGGACAACTTCACGCCAGTAATAATGTCGAAGAAAAAGGTAAAAGAAGAAAGAATATACAAAAGAGAAAAAGGGATATTGAAGATAATATTTCTCCAAACATATTGAGTGAGGTATTTTTGCGAATATTTTACCCAATCTCTTCCAGTTTGGACAAAAGTGTTTTAATCGGTGTTATGAAATCGACAGATTATTCCCCTACTGTAATTTTAACTCATGGACCCAAAATGATTTTGTTTACGGACAGTGCTTGGGAATCGTTTATGAAACACTTGCATCTGCTAGAATGCTATTTAAGTAGTAACATGTTTGGAAGAAAGACAAGAGTAGGACTTTTGGATTCAAATGTGGAAATCGATATTATTAAGCATCGTGGTGATCATCAGCTGCGGTTTAGAGACACAACAAGACATGATAACAAAATTCAACTTAATCGAGAGGAGTTTTTCATTTTAACTTGTGCTACTGAACCAATAACAAGATATTTGAGACAACTGGTGTTTTCAAGTTCGATTATTAAAGATTATCTGGAAGACACTTTGGACAAACAACCGGACGCACCTATATTATATGGACCTGTGGATACTTCTATATTTAATAGAGTTCCTCATGAAGTACAGATGTGGAGACAATTGGAAAAGTACGCTCAACTACATAAGAAATCAGTAAAACAGGAAGAAGAGGAAGATGGGGGAGAAGAATCAAGTGTTAGTGATGAAAATTAAAACAAGGAAAATATAAAGATGGAAACTTAAATGACAATGGTTAGTTTTTAAAACAATAACCAACATTTTGTGGGGTTAGGCCTATTGGGGACGGTGCCCACGTTAAATATACACCAACGCGCCAACAACTGTACGGCCTGGTATAAAAGTAGTACCTACCGTGGTGTGGAAATCAGTTGACCTCCTGACTTCGTAATGAGCAGACGTGTGACCTTCAAAATGGACAAGGGAGAAGAAGAACAAGTAAAGTCCAAGCCTGGTATTATTGAGTTTCAAGCGTTTCGTGGTAATGATGATAGATTCATTATAAAAGAACTTGAGTTTTTGGACATGAATACACGTGTTCCTTATTCGTTTTTATTTAAACCACCATGTTCTTATTCGTCTTTAACTAGTAAAGCCGCTACAGTACTACCAACAGATGGATTTCAAAACACTTCCATCATATCGATTGGTATGATGGTTTTACAAGTTACACGGACTTGTATCACATTATGCATCACTTTTCAGACAAGTTTACCAATATTTACACAAAGGGGCTGGAAAAGAAAAGATGGATCGAAGGATTTACTCATGTTCCGGTTAATGATGTGGAATTGGATAAGAATTATCAATACATGCTGGAAACCATATGTATTTGTGCAAAAAGCCCAGAACATGATAAAGATAGACATTGCGCTTTGAAAAATGCCTATAAACTCGCCTCTTACCTTCAAAGTGGGGAAGTGGGGAGTGGTGGGGGTAACGGAGAGTATATAAGTGGGGAGCAGACAGGGACCTGGCATGAGTATTACTCGAGATTCCGAGACGACAACATCTCCGAGCAAGAAGACGATCTGTAACCTGACCATGGCATCTCACCAGTTCCTTCAGACTTTGGTCGAGCAGTTCAATGCTCACTCCAAGTCAACAATATTACCTGTAAAGAAGTGCTCGGAACTAAAAGACGAGAAGCACTACATAATCCATGCTATGAAGAAGATGGAGACTACAGTTGGGGAGGCCATCTGCTGCAGTCTCAGCGAGGCACCGTTTACTCCGGGGGATGAACCAAAGTTCCAGGTGTACCTGCCCAAGAGATTCGTCCATCTTCTACAAAACGAGGATCTTCGCTCTATTCAACCCGGGTGTCTATACCTGGTGTCCCACGGCTGCACGGGTAGCAATTCTACAGAGTTGACCATCCACATCGCTGACAAGCAGCAGTGTTAGATTTAAGTTTTAATGTTGTACATATGTTGTTGTTGTAATGTTTTATAAATAAACGAATCATAAAAGACAAAAAAAAATAAAAAAACAAAAAAATGCAACATATCAATATGTGACAAACTTCACGTATTGATATGTTGCATTTTTTTTAAACTTCGCGGGTGACCTTAACCTTTGACCTTTGCATTTCACAATTACCCCCACTACCGTAATTACCCCCACTACCGCACTAGGATTCAAACCTGCTTGGATGCGAAAAACGGTCAGTCTGTTGCCAACTAGCAAACGATGAGCACCTTGTACGAGCTTTGCTTACAACGAGTTATAACTGACGCATCTTTATTCCAGACGGCTTTACGAGATAATATCCCTATAACAGTAAAACAGGATATCGAAGAGTACAAGAAAGATAATAGAGGGTATTCGGGATACTCCTGGTATAGGTTCCAAGACGGGGAAAAGTTTTGTAGGCCTTGTGGCAATGCTGCCGTCAGAGACCTTCGACGGTTCGTACAGGAAGGTGGTAGAAAACAGTTCGGATTTCTAGCACCGATGTTTAGATTTGAAAACTACAAGGACACCTGTGCTATTTGTTCCATCCCACTGTATCAATGGAAAAAGTTTAGAAGTGTTTAATTGGATCTTCCATACCCCCACCACCATTACCCCCACCACTTTTTCATGTACCTCTAAACGCTGTGCCTCGGCTTCATTTCTACTCCAGCAGCCGACCTAGCAACATCAGGATGTCTCTGAACGTCAGTTGCGCAAGTTACGAGGAGGTGAGCATCAAGACTCAGCAGGAGCTAAACGACTTGTACAAGGAGTTGCAGCTCATGGTGGCACGAGGCTACCGTATAAACGTGCAAGTTTACGCTTGCAACATACGGAACACCCGGCAGTCAAAAGAAGAGCCTGGACACTCCTCCACGGCTTCCTCACCGGCGTCGATGAAGACCGAGCCAGACAACTTGGACTACTTCAGCTGACTAGCAGTTGTCTTCCTTGTTCTTACAATAATAGAATATGTATATTTTTTCATTATATTAAAGAAGTAAAAGAGCAAAAACACCTATCTTGTTACTGACATATGAGCTCAGTAACAAGATAGGTTTTTTTAAAACACAATTTGGATGACCTTGAAACTTCCCCCTCCACTGCTTTGCTACCCCCACCGCTTGACTATTGATGTACATGGCACATCACAATTGGAAACCTCATTCCATCTTCAACAGCCAAACTGACAACATCAACAATGGCAAACCTACCAACGGATAAAACATGTCCTCACGTTTGCTGTGACTTCGTCCACGAGTTGGAGAAGAGGATGCAGGAGAGGGCGATACGAAGAAAGCAGATACACTCAGAAAATATCATGATAGTCAACGGCTATCTTTTATTGTTCGGCCTTATTATGGTTGTACTTTTCATACTGTATGGCATAGTCACATGTGTCGGCAAGGTTGCAGAAGAAAACGCTCGCCACCATCAATTGGAAAGTTTCAATGTTACTTTGTAGGTTTTCCTTTTTTTTAAACTCCGTTTGGATGACCTTGAAAATTCCCCCACTACTCCACCACACCCCCACCACTTCACCATGTTCCTGCATGAGCATCACATCAACCGTCATTCCTTGTCCGACAAGCAACCATGGCAGACAACAACACCATCAGCCAAGCTGACTCCACTACTGATGTTGGTACAAGTACGGGTTGGACACTGTCGATCGATAGTGTACACTATTTGGAAACGATTTGCGAACGGATGAAGGAAATACTGCGGGACAACCCTGGGATCATAATACAAATGAATTTAAATTATGATTGGTCCCAAGTTAGAATGCAAGGGGACGATAACAACGGTCAACAATCTCCACAATATTCGCCCATGTCCCCGATCTACCCTTACGGCGAGTCTGACGTCGATGAAGATGAGGCTAATGAGGATGTGGGGGACAACGAGGCTGAAGAGGAGTAACCTTCATTCCTTTTTTTAAAACCCAAATTGGATGACCTTGAGAATTCCCCCTCCACTATTTCCTTTTTTTAAAACCCAAATTAAATGACCTTGAAAATACCCCCTCCACATACTTTTGGTTTACCCCCTCTACTTTTCAATAGTGTTACCACAGTCTGTAGCTCACATCATTCCTTGCTTAGCTATCATGGCGGTCAGCACTCTTTCTCGAGTTGACTCCACTACGGATGAAGAATGGCCATTTTCCTGGAATGTTCATCTGCAAGACTCGGCAGAAGTGGATATGTTGCATGAGAAATTGGTGTATGTATTAAACGAAAACCCCAACATTGAATGTAGAATGACTATGGATTTCGATGCGACAGGGGTCCACACTCAACCTTCCACTTCCAGCCAGCCTGAACCTCAGCTACAGCCGAAGAACTTTACACATCTTTACACTCCAATACGGCCGGAGGATGTGGTTATCAGCGAGGCAGACTCTACTACAAGTTATATTGAGCCAACGAATTGGAAGCTTGTTGTTGACACCTTACACAAGGTCGACTTAGTATGTGACAAATTAAAGGAATTGATGATGCAAGATCCTGGTCTTCGTTTTAAAATTGATTTGTTTTTCATCTGGGGAGCACCTGCACGGGGCTCTTCGTCTGACAGCTCTCTAAGTACAACGGACGAGGAGGAGGAGGACGACTAGTTATCTTTTTTAAAACTCCGTTTGGATGGCCTTGACCTTTCCCCCTCCACTGAGTTTATTTAAGGTGCACTCTCAATGACTGCAGCATCATTTCATCGCGCACCTTCACCACAGCAACATGGAGAGTCGACTCAACTACTGTTGCGAACAGAAATGTTTTTCATGGCCAAATGACATTGATGTTGCGGATGGCCTGGCGTGTAGAAAATGTGAAGCTTTTGGTCAATGCATGTGTAAGTGCAAGTCTTGGAAGAAGCCGAAACCAGAGTTGAAGACATTCCATGTGTACCAGATGAGAGGGCATAAGTACACTTGTTGCCCTGAACGTTGCATTGAATTCACACTAAAACAGCTAACTGGCTGCAAATTGTGCAACAATCATTTTGCAGGTTTTTGCAAACATTATTTAGGAGCCTGTCAGTACAGATCAACTTGGCATACAGAAGCACTCACTATCAATGAAATCGCTATAGATACACAAGAGTAGTCTTTCTACTCTTTTCTTTTTTTAAAACTCCATTTGGATGACCTTGACCTTTCCCCCTCCACTCACCTTAGTTTATATAAACCCCATTCCCACTGACCACAGCATCACTTCATCGTGCTCCCTCGTCAAAGCAACATCAACTATGGAAAGTAAGCGCATCTCATGTTGCGAGCATAGGTGTTTGGAGATACAAGGCGTCACATATTGTGCAAAGAAGCGTTGGGAGGAAGAGACGGGGACAACCTATTGCTGTGAGGATAAGTGTTTCCTCTTACCAAAGTGGCAAGTGGATGGGCTGGCCTGCCGGCAATGTGAATGCTTCGGATGTTGCAGGTGTAGATGCAAGAACCAACAGCTGCCACCACCGGTACTACAAACTTTCAAAATCTACAAGTCCAAATACTTTTATACTTGTTGTCCGCAGCGGTGTATTAAATTTCACTTCTCCAATCTTACCAATTGTCGGAAGTGCTACGGACAACCTGATGGGTGGTGCACCTGTTTTCTGGACTCCTGCCGCTACAGATCGGATTGGTTTACAGATCCGTTGGAAATTGATGAAGTCGCCCAGGAAGCACAAGAGTAGTCTTTCTACTCTTCAACTTTTTTAAAACTCCATTTGGATGACCTTGAGATTTCCCCCTCCACTTCCCCATATACCTAGAGTACACGGAGCCTGACAGTCAGTCACTCGGTGGCTGTCGTGGGGTGCGCGTCGGTGTCGGCGCTCCGTTGTTAGGTTTTCAAGGTCACAGTAATATCAAATTGTTGGTGTTGTGCTGGTTCAAGGTCACCTGAGGGATAACCGATTGCCCATTTAGGCAGAGTCATGTCGGAAACTCGAGTTTAACTTGGCACTTTTGCCGTTTCTCGTCGAAAATTCGCTCCAAGTGGTCAAGGTCACGGGGACTCGGACTGAAACTCGGAGCGTAGTGCGAGAAACGGCAAAAGTGCCAAAAAATTTTAAGTTTCGGCGTTACCTTGACCTTAGTGGCGTCGGTGACGTCATTTTGATGACGTAAGGGGTGATGACGTCATCAGCACGTCATTTCTGTGACGTCATGGGTGTGACGTCATAGAAATGACGTCATTGGTGATGACGTCATCGATGACGCAATCGATGACGTCATCGATGACGTCATCGGTGAGGTCATTGACCTCGATGACGTCATCCCTCAGGTGACCTTGAACTGAGCCAGCACCAACAATTTGACACTACTATGGACTATTTCATTTATTCTTCATTCAGCAAACAATGCAATACTGGGCTAATTACTCTCCTTATTAACAATCATATAACTTTTACTATAAACATATATTTTTCTTTTAGAGTATAAAAATATTTTTTTAAACAATTATGTTAATTTTATTCTTACTGCCGGTACTGATTTATCTGGCAACTGTGTTGCGTTTATAAACTCGATAATTCGATTATGTGCCAGGGCTCAAATAATTAAAAACCTTGGTTGCATAGACCAATAACAGTATGAACAATAAATCTATTTCTATGGTTCGATATAGTTAACAATTATTTCATTTTTGTCGTCTGCTAGTAGTGCAATGTAGTTAACTTACGTGAGTGCTCTGCAAAAAGTTCTTCTTTGAGTAGTTTATATCAAGAATTAGGCTCGGGATTGCATTGTGGTGAGAGACCTAACCTCCATGCTCAATTTAACACATACAGCACTCTTTTTTATTTTTGACTTTTCAAGAATTTAATACTAATTCAAACTGTGAAATATTCATTTTCTTCGTGTTTGTGCTTGAAAGTTCTTGATTCAAGAAATCACTTCATTCAGCTAAATTATTTTTTTTCCATTGTCGCCAAAACTCACACACAGACACTGACAACCACGAACTACGAGTTTATCCGTTTGTCTACGCTGTCGTCTGTCTGGCGACAGTGCCAGGGCGTTCACCTGCCACAGCCATTTGAATTGCGTTCCCTTCTCCAAGTCTACACTATAAAGAGTTACGATGTCTCCTTCGGATCGCAAATTTGTCTGTGCAATATGTATGAAGAGAGTGTTGGACTCTGATGAAAGCTTGAATTGTGATAGCGATTGTTCTAGGTGGTTCCACCGTGAATGCATCAAAATGACAAAAGTAGACTACACTAAGTTCAGCGCTAATAATTCACTGAAGTGGAGTTGTGGTCGTGTGGATTGCAATTTAATGCAAAGTGAATCGATTTCTGACTTATCAAACAAAATGACGGATCTGTTCACTGCAGTCTCCAACTTGACTACAATGGTGGCTGGATTTTCCTCGAAATTTGATACAATTGATGAGGTGAAAAACTCTGTTGACTTGTTGAACAGTGAAGTTATGAAAATTTCCAACAAATTATCTGAGTTGGAACCACGTATATCCTCGGTTGAGACTAGAGTGGGGGCGCTTCAAGATGATCTTAATGCTCTCAAATCTAAGGTAGTTCAAACTAATAATCCACCTAACATTAACTCTGATCCTGAGGCCGTAATATTGGAAATGAATGAACGGGCAAGGCGTGCTAGAAACATTATGATATTCAATCTTGAAGAATCTTCTAGTAGTGTTGTTGGGAACAGGATTAAACATGATCTGGACCTGGTTACTAATTTATGCAAGTCTATTCTGCCCGACTTCAAGTCTGATGGAACCAAAGTCTTCCGGGTCGGTATGAGGAAAGACCAAAAACCCAGACCCCTGAAAGTCATTCTTGTGGATCAATCTGATGTTGCTAAGATAGTATCTGGATTCTCTGCTGACACAGCTGCTCATATCGATCAACGTTTTTCTTCAATTAAAGTCTCTAGAGACAGAACGCCCCGTGAAGCTGAATATTTGGAGTCTCTGAGATCTGAACTTGTGAACCGTAAAGACAACGGTGAAACTAATCTCACTATTAAATTCAGGAACGGTGTTCCCCAGATTGTTAAGAACTCAAAAAACTAGTTAGCTCCATAGATGCATCCCGCAAACTTCTCTGCTACTTTCAAAACACCAATGGACTGAGGAGCAAATTGACGGACCTCGCAATCAGCTTATCAACCTCTCCTTATGATATTATAGGTCTTGTTGAGACAAATCTCACTGCTGATATAAAGGATGATGAACTTGGCTTTACTGGTTACAATATTTATAGGTGCGACAGATCACCTCTCACTAGTTCTAAGATTAGTGGAGGGGGCGTCCTGGTGGCGGTTCGAAACAACATTCCTTCAGATATTATGACTCCATCTACCAGTTGCATCGAGGCCGTTTTTCTGTCTTGTAAGTTTCCCTCAGCCAACTTGTTTATTGGATGCATCTACATACCTCCTAATCAACCCTCTGCAACGTATTCAAGCTTCTGTGATGCTGCTGAAGAGGCTCTCAACTCTGCCTGCAGTCCTGACAACATTCTTCTAATGGGGGACTTCAATTTGCCACTGGCCGTTTGGAATCCTGACCTCTACAACAATGCCTCATTAGCTACCCGCAGTGTTATGGACTTATCTGCAACATATAATCTCAACCAACTGAATATGGTGAAAAATCTCCGAGGAGTTACACTTGACCTAATATTCTCTTCGATCTCGGATGTCACTGTTGCTGCTGCTGTTGACCCTCTCTTGTTTGAAGACTCTCACCATCCCGCACTTGACATCACAATGAATTTTCAGATTCCCATGGATTCTCAACCTCGCTATGTATATTACCACAAAAAGTGTGATCTGGATTCTGTCCTTTACCACCTGCAAGCTCTAAATCTCCCTGTGCTCCAAAACTGTCCTGAAGCTGAAGCCTCTTTCGTCGCCTTTCATGAGCAACTTAGCCACATTGTTCGGACATTTTCTCCTGTCAAGAAAATCAGTGATCGTAAATTTCCTAACTGGTTCTCTAAAGAACTTATTGATCTTGTTATCAAGAAAAAGGCAGCGCACAAGTGCTATAAAAGATCTGGCTGCCCTGAAGATCTTTTAAGATTCAAGAGGTTGAGGAGGATTTGCAAAGCTGCAGCCGCTCAGTGCAAAGCTAACTTCAGTCGACGGGTGGAGGAGTGCATCCCTTCCAATATCAAGGCTTTTTGGTCCCACGTTAACAGCTTGAAGAAATCTCCTTCGATCCCACCCACGATGATCTTTGACACCTCTGTTGCTGCTGAACCTTCAACGAAGTGTGAACTATTTGCTGAGTATTTCTCCTCAGTTTTTGAAGACTCTAACACCCATGTGCCTGCTTTCGATTTTGGGTGGTGTGACTCCATCTCTCAGTGTTCAGTCTCGCCTTCGATTGTTGAAACTAAACTCAGTGCTCTTAACCCTAACAAAGGAGCTGGCCCAGATGATGTCCCGCCTCTTGTGTTGAAATACTGCTCCCCCGTCCTGGCATCTCACCTCGCAATTCTCTTTTCTGCCTTGCTCTCTACTGGATGTTTTCCCTCAACTTTGAAGCATGGATTTGTGGTTCCAGTTTTTAAGGGTGGTGACAGGAGCAACGTCCGTAACTACAGGCCGATTGTGATTCAGTCCTCATTGGCGAAGGTATATGAGGATATTGTTCTCGATCATCTGTACTTCTATTTGAGAAAATACATTGGCGCTGAACAACATGGTTTTCTTCGCAACCGCTTCACCATTACTAATCTCCTGGTCTTTGAAGAGTTTGTTATGTCGGCCTTCATCAAGTCTCAGCAAGTGGATTGTGTCTACCTGGATTTTTCTAAGGCATTTGACAAGGTCAACCATCGCCTTCTCCTTGCTAAGCTTAAGGGTTACGGAGTCAGGGGTCCATTGCTCAAGTGGCTTGAGAGCTATCTCTCCCATCGATCTCTCTCTGTCAAATGCGATGGCAGTCTCTCTTCTCCCTTCGCTGTTCTCTCTGGAGTCCCTCAGGGATCTCATCTTGGCCCTTTACTCTTCAATATCTTCATGAACGACCTCAAGGATGTTATACTGACTAATCATCTGATGTTCGCTGACGACATGAAGATCTACACTGCGGTTGATAGCTGTCTGTCTCAGAACAATCTCCAGCAATCCTGAATAATGTTCACAACTGGTGTATGGCCAATGATATGAGACTCAATGTCACCAAGTGTGCCGTCCTTACCTTTCATCGTGGGACTCTCAACCAATTCGACTATGTAATGGATGGCCTTACTCTGAGTAGAGTAGAAAGGATCAGAGATCTCGGTGTCTATTTGTCTGGTGATCTGAGCTTTTTTGACCACATCTCACAAGCTATTGCCAAGGCTAATTCCCTTCTTGGGTTCATCTTCAGATCCACCAAGGACTTTACATCACCCCAAACACTAGTTATCCTCTACAAAGCACTAGTGAGACCTTCCCTAAAATATGGCTCTGTTATATGGTCTCCTTACCAGATAAACCATAACACAATGCTCCAGAAAATACAAACACGTTTCGTGCGGATGCTTGGATGTAAATTGGGCTACACCTACCTGACTACTCCTGTTGGCCTGCTGGAGGACTGCTATGGACTTCTTCCACTTCACTTGAGGCGCAAACATATCGACCTTATTATCCTCTTCAAGCTGGTCAATGGATACATAGACTGTCCTGAACTCCTCCAACTTGTCAACTTTGCTGTTCCACGGGGTACAAGATCCAGGACTGCATTTCAAAGAAAGTACCTGCCTACCTACTATGCATACCACAATGGCCTGTCAAGACTCATGCGATCTGGAGGTGAAGCTGCTGCTCTGATTGACTTCTTCAGTGGTTCAGTGCAGTGCTTTAGGAGGAAAGTGGCTTCAGTGATCCTGTGATCCGTTACACCCCATTGTCTTTCACTTGTTCATTTTGCTCAACCTTTTCAATATTGCATGTTTGTTAGTCAGTATTACCATTTCTGTATTTCTATGGTGCATATACTTTCTTATTGTTACCACATTCTTTCACTTAAGTTATTTTTTTGTCTTAACGTATTGCTTAGTATTGTTTAATCGTCATTACTGTCTTGAATGTTTTGCTTAGTCTTGTAATGTCTTACCTTTGTAAATCTTTATTTCTTGTCTTGTAATTATTGCTCATAGTCTTGCAATGTCTAGTCTTGTTAAATCTTATTTATTGTCTTGATATGAATTGCTTAGTCTTGATTAATCATTATTTATTGTGCTTGCTTGTCCATAAAGTAGTTACTGCTTGTATAGTTTTTTAAGTACTACATTGCATGTTATGCCAGCCATCTATTTAGCCTATTGCCTGCAAAATTTTGACTGCTTGAATCTTAATGTAAAATGGTGTATACCGTTTATATGCAAATAAATAAAAAAAAAATAAATTATACAACAAAATGTAAAACTCATGCTGGCGGGTATAATAGTAAGATAGCGAAGAGGTAGTAGTTCGAAGAGGTAAGAGTAAGTAGTTCTGTGACTTCATTACTATAAAACATTTCACGTCGAAGCACCAGTACTCAGCGACCGATTGGTGTTTCAATTTCCAATAGAGTATTTTGCCCATACAACCTAGTCTACCTCGCGTAAATACGTTGCGTTGATGACTTTTAGCAACAGCTAAGTTTTTTAGCTACATAACGGAAAATAAACTGATGCCTTACTTTTTCACATAAACAAACTTATGATTTTCGTAGGTAAATTTTACCTCGAGAAAAGTGAAATGTAGCAACATTTTAACAAAGCCTACAAGATAAATAAACCCACATGAATAATGTCCCGTAAGCCCAGTCCCGGGGTTGCCTGTTTTACTTTTTCTGTATTCGCTAAACACACGGATTTATTTTTACCGCGGGGTTTCAATTCGGTGACTCTAATATTAGTTTTGTAAGTAAATTGTAACCAGTAAAAATATTCTTACTTATTTCATTTATGGTAAAGTAATATAAATACCTGCAGTAAGAACAGCATATTCTCTACATAACACACTACTCTTGGGGTGTAACTATTTTATGGACAACCTCCAGCAAAAAAATTAATATCAAGTAGACATCAATAATTTGGTTTTTAAATAATGATGTAATTCATTCTCTTTCAGTAAGAATGTAGATTTGTACTTATATCTCAAACAATTTATAGAATTTTGCATTTTTAAATTGCTTTTGTAGAAAAAATTAGAAGATTAACATATATAAACTACACTATGTTTAAGATATATTCATCACATATTTCTAAGATTGTAGGAGTATACTGTAACTTGTTTTAGGTAATTAAAAGAAATTCCCTCTCATTCCACCTATAAAATAGTATAGAATGCCAAAAATATACTGTATACAGTAGTAGGCCTATGTAGTTGTACTTTTGTGTGATAATTTAACAATAAATTGTATGAGTTTTTTTAACTAATCACTCAGTCAAACTTATTTAACGAACGAAATGGTGTTGTAATTATTAAATTTGCTCGTTCAATATGAAATGACAGGGACGACGTTTCTTTCGTCAGATGCTTTTAAGCGTTAGTGCCTTCAATTAAAGTGTCTTCTACTGCTCGTCATTTAAGCATTGAGTTTGACAAGCTCAACTTGAAGGCGTTATTATTTCAATTTAAATTAAGGTTTTGAACATCAAATAATATGAAAATCTAAAGAAACGGCATTTTAAATATCTATTCTCACGAACAATATTGAATTGATAATTTTTTTTAGGACGGATAACAATATTATCATTATTAAAATTCTTAGCAGATGGATTTAGGGTCTATCAACAATAAACTTGTCTATAAAATTTCATTAATCTGTAGTTCTATTCCTAAATTAACTGACATGGTCTAGTAAGTAATTGAGAAAATTTTATTTTTTAAATAGGTAATGTAGTTCCTTGAAAATTTTAAATACTGTACTAGTTTTAAAATTTTAAATACATTTTAAAAACTAATATGACAATTAATGAAGGCGGTTGAGTCTTCCGAAGCATCAGTTATTCAAAGTAAAATTTATCTCATAATGTGAAACAGTAAAATTTCGTTTCAAATTCATTGCATTTGTAAGTGACATTACGTTATTACAGAGAAAAAACAAAAGAAACTCTTGCTTTCTGCTACTAAATGTTGCTTTTTATTCTATTTGCAAGAAAATAAAGATAATTTCATTTCATTTCACTAAAAACACTGAAATGACATTCATTGTTAAAATTTAATAGTACAATTAATCTAAAAATCGTTTTACGACTTTTTTGCCATGATTTAAAGGAAACGTTACAGGAGTTTAGGCAGATATGTTATTGAACTGTAAATTTAATGTTTATGAAATAGTGGGATCAAAACTGCAAATTGGCTAGTTGTGTTTTTAACATACGGCTGTTTATAGAATAATAAGGGGAATGTTTTTATTTTGTAATGATTCATTTCGCTACTACTGCACAAAATACAGTTTATATTTTTTACCGAATCACGTGTAGATTTTTAGTAGCCTTCGAAATGGAAACCTGAACTTTAGTAGGCCTATCTATTCCGTGGTTTACTTTGAAATGTGTACTTGCTTGAAACTCTGTTTTTCACATCGATGTTCATAATTTGAATATCATAAACAAGTAATTATTTTTTATTGGAAAAAAACAACTTTAAGTGGACTTAACGAGGGATAATTCTTGTATTTTCAACTACATTTTTACGTGACTAGATATAAATTTAGGTAAAAAAGTAAGTATTTGTATTATATAGCCAACTTAACCATAAAATAAAAAACTTAGGTGCATTACACTATAATATATAAAATTTTTGTTATACTGTCAAATGATGGAATAAAATGTGTTTTATCCCTTGTAAAAATTACACATTTATTAGCCTATGTTTGTATTTAAACGTTTGCTGAACACAGAACAAACATTTAAAAAATAATTTTGTAACACAACAAATCCATTCAGTGTAACTTTGTTGAAGAGAATGCAGTGTTAAAAATAACAACTCATATTTATTTCAAATATTTAACATAATTAAAATGAAATTAGACCGCTGATCCGTCAGTTATTCGCGGTAGCCATATTTCAACACGAGAGGCGTATACTGCAAGTACGTAATAATTAAGTTCGACCTTGCGATGCAACAATACAACAATTACACATTACCATAGCCTAAAACGCCCACGGAGCGGCAGTGGCGGCGCCTAGCGGAGCTGTCTTGTGTCTTACTTCACCCGACGGATGAATGCATGCCCAGTCAGCACACAATAACATAGCTAGTTACGGGGGCGGTGCATGAGTAACTGTAGCAGGGCGATCGGTTATGTACTACGTGGCATTGAACAGGGGCTTCTTCTTGATTCCAAAGATAATTTTAGCGAATTTCCCATAGGGAATAAGCTATTACCGTAGGTCTCATGGTAAGACCTAAGCCCGGGACCATGTTACTTTTTCGTTTTTAGGTGCCCAGAGACCAAAAATAATAGTCAATAAAATTTGTATATATATATATGTATATATTTATATATGTATATATATATGTATGTGTCCCTAGGCACGATAAATCTCGTAAAAACGGTCCGATCGACACCAAATTTGGTAGAGACGTGTAATCCTACGTTTATTCGGATGAGTTCGAAAACCAGACATATCGACCTACCGGAAGGGGTAGTTTTAGGGGGTTTTGTACCCCAAAAATGGGTTTTTTGCATTTTTCATATGTAAATTTTAAAAATTTTAAATTTTTATTTTGACCATTGGATTTAGCTCAAAAAAACACACAATTTAGTATTTTGAAGCTTTGCTCTATCTCCATTGGTTACCGAGATATTACAAAGTCTAAAGACAGTACATTGTCTTTTGGGGCTCCAATGTTAATCTTATGGAGAATAAGGATGTGATAATATTTCACTTATTAACCAATATTTTTGGATGAAACTTAGTATTTAGCTTCATTTGGTTGATATTCATCCATTTAAGGTAAAAAATCTTGGTTTTTGTACTTATCATGGCAGCAAACCTGCATACTCTTTTCCCATGTTAATCATATGGAGAATAGGCAAACTGTTTTATTTATGGACAGATATTGATGAAACTTACTATATGGCTTTCTATGGTCGAAATAAATTTTTTCTATGCTAAAAACCTACTTTTAGTGTCCCCCATGGCAGCATACCTGCATACTCTTTCCCTAAGGAGAATAGACATTTATTTCCCTATTTATGAGCACGTGATGAAATTTTGTTTAGCTGGTCAAAATTAATATTACTAATTTGGAAATTCGCTGAGTACGCAGGTCTGCTGCGACGGGGGGTATTAATTATTGTCCTATTGAAGTTGGAAAGAATAATAGTTCTCACAAAAAAGGTTTTGTGTAAGAGTAAAAGTTAGATAGCGAATTTAAACAAAATATGCAAAACATGAGGTATTTTAATTAATTGTTATTCAAACGACAGCATCTACTTTTTAAGCCGATTTTTAAAGGGATAGAGCGATTATTTTGCCGCATCAGCGCAATCAAGTGGCCGTTGTGCGGTAGGCCTAACGTTACATTGCTGCTCAACCATTCTGAGATCTCGCTGGTAAAATATTCATCATGCAATGCTTCACCTGCTCCTATTTTCTCATTGTTTAAATATCGATATAAAAGAGTTTTTGTAAACAAAAGATAAATTTTTTGGCTATTTTATTCGCTTTTATGGATTTTTAAATATTTTAAATCCATATTTAGCTATGATGGTCTAAAATTGATCTAAAGTTGACCAACTTTGAATCTTAGGCCTATGTAGCTTAATATGGATTCACCTTTTTTTATCCAAAATCGAATGACGTTCTGAGAAGAGAATTCTTCTTATAACTGCAATAGATGTAGATAAACTCTTTCAAATTCCTTTTTTTATCTCCAAAATTTTCTAAATTTGGAGATAAAAAAATGTTTTTTTAATTTTCTATTTTTTAATTTATACTATTTTAATTATTAGATTTACGACTCTATCTCACTCACAGGCGTAAGCCTATGTGGGATAAAATTTCATTATTATTAATGGTCTGGTAGGGTAGGTTAAGTTAGGCTAAGTTGGTTGTCAGACGTTGAGCGGCCCTGAAATCGAGCGTTTATTTATTTTTATGCTAAGAGGTCCAGTGGAATTGATTATGTATATCTATATTGAAAAAAATATAAAAAAGCTCTTTCCCTAAATGTTGTTTAAGTAAAAAATAAATACTGTGCGTATTACCTCAGAGAAAGGAACCTCGATGTACTGGATTCTCTGTGGTATTATCTTTGAACTTTAAAAGTACAGCACTGCTAGGAAAAGTATTGAAATAAATATTTATTTTTATATAAACCTATTGAACATTGGGAAGTCAGATTAATTTTAATTCATTTTACTTATATTATTGATTAATTTTAAGGTAAACATATTTTGCAATTACTCCCATATGTAGGCCTATTTATTTATGTAAACTTGCTTAGTAGAGAAGTGTGTTAAAAATCACGCCTAATTGTAAATGCTGGTTCAAATAAAGAAGAAATAAAATATATTTCAACTTACATCGTGTCGACCACACTCCATCACACAATTAAACTTTACGTATTCGTTTATATTGCTGACTCTCACTTTTTGTCTAGTCTTGCCAAAACTACTTAAATAGTTAAATTGTGTAAGTAAAGGTTTTTCTAAATGTCATATGGAGTTTACTCTAGTCCTCGGACGCCCAAGTGTCTCTATAGTGTGGCATCATTTTTAGTCGACTTTAATTTACATTATACTGTATATCAAACGGTTTTAAAAGTTAAAATCAACCTTAATGTTTTACTACCATGAACAAAGTTTAAAACGTTATTTAAACAATTGTATTTTTGTTTCAGGTACATCCAACCCATATACTGTAACACAAATGCTCATAATTACAGTAAGTTATAATGATTAATGGTTTTTATTTTTTTAGGAAGTATGAAATCACATTAAAAATTTAGAACTTTAATTTCTTAAGAGTCGGTTAAGGGAAAGTAAACTTTAACTGATAACACTTAATGTTCCAAAACCAGTTCCGAAAACCCATTAAAAGTTTACGCTCGACATCGTTGGGCCCATCAGTAATGCCTTCTCAATTACTTTTACATTTGATATTACTTTAAAATATGAATATATTACTGCAAAATGTTGCTTTTATTTCTTAAAATAAAATAATACTCTATTTAGAAAAAAGTCTGTAGCAAATTAAGAATCAGTATATAGAATATACATGTGAGAATTATACAGTATAGAGGAAGGTGCTGTGGTTAAAAAAAGTCTGATCGATTGCCAATTCATTGCTTTTTTTATTGTTATTGTGGGTTGTGAAAAAATACTTCCTTTAAGACATAACTTATAAAAATTAGTTATTGAAACATAATTAATTTTTTCTATACATAAAACTAATATTGCTGTGCTTGATAATACTAGGTAATTCTTTATTCAAACCAGGTTATTTATACATTAGTTTATATTATAAGTATTATTAATCACAGTTCCAAAAACACACCTTCAAATTAGATTTTCCCCATTAAAAAAAAAAAAATGTTAAGAGTCTAGATGTTATAGTTTGTTTCCTGTTATAGACATTGGTTTTAGAGTAAAAAATTAAACTTGAAAGATGTTTATTTAATAAAAAATAATACATTTATACAATGTAAAAACCAAAATATACCCATCAGTTGGATATTTTCCAATAGACGACAGATCAGAGATTGAGAAAGAGTTGTAATATCACTCGCAGATTAAGAGGAAGTCCTTCATATTTGAGTTATTAACAAGATCAGAGATTAAAGATTCTTTCATTTATCTGTGACAGTATTTCAGTGGACTAATCAGTAATCACAATTAATTTATAAGCAGCGTTTCTATATCCTAACTAAAAAACTACATCCCAAAAATTGCAAAACAAAATTATTGTCATCTTGTTAATTTTAGTACAACCATTGAAATACAAGTTAGCCTACGTTGAAAGCAGTAATTTTCATTTTCAAATCTATGGTTTTTGGCTATCCAAACACGCTTTAATCGTTTATAACAACAGTAGGCGATTGCAGCACTCCACACTCGACTGTGGCCCGCAATAACGCCGCTCTCCACGCAAGTGTTGGCAATAAATAACGTGGACGCTATCTGAGGAAAGAATGGTCGCCACTAAATAACAATTCATCCCGGCCCCGTCTCCAGGGCAGGGTTGATCCCCAGGGACCCCCCCCCCCCCCCCCCCCCCGCCATCACAGCTCACGTATTCAATCTGCGGGACAATACGCAATTGTGTGGGCCTCAGCCCAAGTGGCGATTTATTTTGACTTTTTGTATCTCAATATTTATTTAGTTTGACGTAAAAAGTGTTGAAAACATAAGGTGTAAAATCAAGTTGTAAATTAAGTTGATATTTTACCAATTAAGTTGTTGTTCTGTACTGTACAGCGGATTAAAAGAGATGCATTCTAAAATACTTTCATTTGCCCACAACTAAGTAAAACAATCAAACATTTGCACTGGCTTAATTGTGGCGCCTCCCTACGGGATCTTTTCTATAATCAAATACCCTCGTTGTAGCACTTCATGCATAGCTAATTTTCAATGGAATTCGGTATTTATTTATTTTCCCCACAAACCATGGGGATAGAATGTAGGTTTGCTGTTATGGGGATGTTGTATATAATGAAGGTAAGTTACATATTGTAGGCCTACCATTTTCTGTTTTTTCATATTTTTAAATGAACACCATGGAGGTGAATGTGTAGGTTTTTCGACATTTATGCAGATATAAGTTGTAAGCAGATATAAGTTGAACACTATACCTATTGAATGTAGGTACATAAAAAATTTGATAAAATTGTGTCAAATAAAGGAAATTAAGGGTTGTGTTGATTTCCCACAACAATGACGTGGGAAACATGTTTTTGTTTTCCTCTTTTTTCAAAATTAACTGTTTCTTTTTTAATCTTTCAAAAATATTTTTTTAGGTAAACGAGTAAAAACTTACTTTTTTACCCTTATGAAAGCCCCGGTTCCATAACCCGATACAATTAGTTCTCATACTCATGAAAACACACCTGGTCCAACACACCTTCACAAACAATATCATCGAAATCAGAGGTCACACCCCAGTGTTCTCAATCCAATTGCCAATGACCTCTCTGCTTTCAAAAGAAGCACAGTTGCACCGTACAGCCTATTAACACTCTAATCCTATTGCTATCTCGACTTGGCCATCTTCCTACGCGTGACGTCGCACTTCCGGTGAGCTGCAACGATTGCGAAGGCAGTGGCTCGCCAACGGCAACGCGATCATGGAGGCCCAACTCGTGATCCGGAAGTCAAACGGAGCGATCTAGATGGCATCGGCGTGAATCGCGCATGAGGGAGAAAGCCTCACGAGATTTTAATTAATAACTAACGATTAATAGAGCACCGGTACCGAGCGTGGTCGCCGGGACAATGGAGCGAACCGCTTCCGGGAAATACAACAATGGATCAGCTGATTGTCAAGATTTATCACACTACTGGATTGTAATACAGGAGTTGCAGCTTTATATAAGGGAAATTATTATATAAAATATGGTTACTTGTAGTAGTTTCTATGGGTTGAATGTTTTTTTAAAATGCTAGCCTGATGTTTAACAAGTTAAAAGGTATCGGTGACTGAAGTACGATTTTTTATATGTAGGTTTTAAGTGTATTTACGGTTTACAGTTATTTGAAGAAGAATATAACACTTGTTGGCAGAGCATGTATCAAAATTGAAAATATTTTTAAATCACAAAAAAGTGTTCCATTAGCGAAATGATTTTGAAATTATTTTATTGAATAGAGAAATTTGTTGAAAAATAGCCCTATGAAAAATTGTAGACCGTAGATATAATAATACGTAACGGGTTGATAAATGTAATATAATTATTACTCCCATCGCAGCAGACCTGCGTACTCAGTGAATTTCGAACGGAATGTTGGTATATTTTATATTTCCCCATAAAACCATGGGGGTGAGTATGTTTGTTTGCTGCCATATGGTCTTTGTAGGCAAATATAAATTTAACCCTTCCCAATGAATGCACATATGAAATTTTATCAAGATCTGTCAATAAATGAGCAATATAGAAGATTTTATTTATTTCCATTAAGAATAACATGGGAAACATTTTTTGGATTCTCTCCATAACCATTTAAGGTAAAGTAAAAATTTCAAAATACAAATTTTTTTTTTTTAGTTCTTTTAGATGGTTTAAGTTAAATTTGTAGAGTTTAAAAAATTTAAGGTCGACGAGCTAAAAACCTTTTTTTGCCCCTTTTATGCTACTGTATCTTTTAAAACCTTTGTCCAATTATTTTAATTTGTGAACTCGATCAAAGTAAATGTTGACTTACACCCCTGTGCCATTTTATCAAAATCGGAAGTTCCGTTCAAGAGTTATCGTTTTCACAGACATATATATATATACATATATGAATTTGAACTAACCGTGTTTTTGGTGTAGGGGGACCTCAATACGAATAAGTAACATAACATGGTCCTGTGCTTAGGTCTTGCCTTGACTACTATACCGTAGTAGCATATTCCCTATAGGTAAATTCGCTAAAATCACCGATTAATATTTGTCTTTTAGCAAAAATTATTGTTTTGAATTAGTGTTCTTTAATGAGGAAAATTCTCATAAGAAATCCTCAACTGTCAAACTATCCATCTAAATATTTAAATTGGAATACCTCGCTTGAAAACACAATAATAAAAACTCGGAGCTACCAAGTGTTATTAGTATATCTGTAGTCTAGTTTGTTTTTTACAACGCCATATTTTAAAACATACATTCTTTTGCAAATCAAATGATAAAAACCAATGTGAATCCACCAATTCTCCGCTGCACGCAGGTCTGCTGCGACGGGCGCGTTTAATTCGCTGGCGCGGTGGTCCATGGTCTAAGCCACCGCGGATTAGCGCCTATTGTTGCCTTCCCTGTTTTCACAGCCACACAACAGCTGGTATCAAATCTGCATTAGCCCTCTAATTAACACAGTGTTACAACAATGCACCCCCCCCCCCCCGGGCTTGACTGCCTAGCAGATGTCGGCCAAAGCTTTGTGGTCAGTGCGTTTTTTACCCGGCATTCTCTGTGCGAATGAATTTTGCAAATGCTTTCTGTGACAATGGTCAAGTTTCAATCCATCATGTCGTGCGACCGTTGGATTCCATTTGGTGTTTTTTAGAGTGTTCTAATGGATAATTTTGATTAATGATGTTATATGGTAAAAAATTTAACACACAACGACCTTATGTCTATACATAAAACACAATCGATGATAGTTGCAGTTAAAATCACCAATTCTATATTTCTGTATTAAGAGTCTTGTTAAATAATTTACTATCTTTTATAAAATACTTATTTATAGTATTTAAATCCGCAAGAAAATTTATTGAAATATAAGGTTGTTTTTCAATTGCTTATATTTGTGATGATGGAAAATATTACTCCCAAACACCTTGACTACATTGTAGAGCAAGTTTTTTTTTCACATTGAATTCACTTTTTAAGAAATTTCAAAGCTAAAAATAAATACTATGTTACAGTGTGAGCTCTTGTAGTTTTGAAATCAATTGTTTACAACCAGGAATCAATTATTTGAAATGAATTTGAGTAAAATTCAAATCAATCGATTTCAAGGTCACAAGATTTCTTACATTGTTACGTAACCTTTTTTGCTTTGAAACTACTTGATATAAAAATGAAAAAATGCTCTCTAATAAAGTAGGCCTATAACTTAATCTACACGTTTAAGATGATATAAGGTTGTAGAGAAACCTATCTTAATAAAATTGAAATGACACATTTTCAAACAAAAACTTAAAAATGACTTTAAAAATTAAGAAAAATTTAAAATCTACTGGTACTGTAATGTAAAACCAATTCGGGCTCCTCTGAATATAAAAAGTTATGCCAAAACAAATAAGTTTTTCATATCATACAAACTCTACATTTTAAAATAATTTCAAAATCATTGCTTGATACAACAAGAATGTTACAGTGATTACTAAACTCTTCATAGCTCCAATTTTGATCCTCTGTTATTTATAGCTTCTTATCACTGGCGATCACTGTTATCTTTCACATTGACGTTGATGAGTGATAAACACAGGTTAGAACGCGAGCGAAGGGTGAAGATCGTCCTGTAGATGGTTATCAGCTGATTAGAGCTAGCGGAGGTGTCGGAAATTACCGCGTTGATGGGAGGGATAGCGGAGATGAGGCTAGGTGTGATGTGCGTGAGGGATGATGGAAGATGGACTCACGCACGCTGGAAATATTACCTGCACCCTGCAGCTGTGTGTGCGTGTTCGAACTTGAACAGGTGAACTGCATCCATTAGTAATTCTATAGTGTTAATTGTGGAAATTGTTTGGAGGGATCATTGATGATGGATTCTACTGTAACGTATGAATGAAGATACTGTAGTTGTAAACAACTAAAGTAAATCTAAGTTATTAAGAGGATAAAAAACAATGATCGGAAAAGATTGCATAAATTGTTTTATGACAGAAACCCGTAAGACAGAAAATGTTATCTACTATATACAGGGTGATTGATATAAGTGTGCCAGCTGTTTTACATGGAAACTGTAAGAGCTATCGAAAAAAGTTAAACAGTAACCCCTCTGGAAATTAAGTCTAGTTTTTTATAATGATAATGATTTTTTTTCAAAGTCGGCCATTTTTCCAATATGGTGGCCAACTTTAAAATTTCTTATAGAACACTCTACATTTTATGGTGTTTTTGAAATTTTCAAGTGATTTTAAGACTTTTTTATTCTTTGCAATTTTTCTCTAAACGTAACGGTTAGGGAGTTAGAGGCAATTAAAGTTCATTTTTAGTTCCATAAGAATAACATGAGGCAAACTTTATATGCCCATATCTCCGAAACCATTGATTACAATAAAAAATACTCAAGAATAAAAGTGTCTTAAATTGATGTTTTAAGAACATTTTTTTCATAATAACTAAAATAATTTTGAAAATTTAAGTTTTAGACCGCCATATTGGAAAGAATTTAATTAATGCGTAAATTATAATTTTTATGACTTTGAAAAAAAAAATCATTATCATTATAAAAAACTAGACTTAATTTCCAGAGGGGTTACTGTTTAACTTTTTTCGATAGCTCTTACAGTGTCCATGTAAAACAGCTGGCACACTTATATCAATCACCCTGTATTTGTCAAATACCACTCACTCATGTATCAGAGAATCTCCATAACCATGGGGTATAGAGGGTTGAAATTTGGCATGGACGTTCCACTTTGCTCAAAAATGCTCACTAAGAAACAGTTTTGAAAAATTCCTTCAGGTCTCCGCCCCACAGGACTTCAAACTTTCCATCTAATGTTAATCTTATGGCCAATTTTTAATATAAATCAAAGCAACAACGAATCTGAAAAACTATGGGACCTAGACTGTTAAAATTTAGCACGGGTGTCCTTCTTTGCTCATAGATGCTCACTAAGAAACGGTTTTGCAAAACTCCATCAGGGCTCTGCCACACAGGACTTCAAACTTATCTAATGCTATCCTTATTGCCAATTTTTTATACAAATCTAAGAAACAACGAATATAGAAAACTATTAGACCTACGATGTTGAAATTTGGCATGGACGTTCTGCTTTGCTCATTGGTGCTCACTAAGAAACGGGTTTGCTAAATTCCATCAGGGCTCCACAATAGAGGACTTCAAAATTTGTAATGTTATTCTTATGGCCAATTTTTAATATGAATATAGGAAAATAATATCTGAAAAAACATATGAACTAAGAGAATTATTTGGAACATTTTCAATGGGAGATCCACTTCGCCCATCGGTGCTTACTAAGAAACGCATCTTCGGTGCTCTTGGAAAGCATCTTCAGGGCTCCGCCCCTCGGATCTATTAAATTGGTCTAGGGCCAATGGGGTTGAAATTTGGCATGGACATTTCTCTTTGTTCAAAGGTATTCACTAAGAAACGGTTTTGCAAATATAGTTTTTGAAGTCCTTTAGGGCTCCGCCCCACAGAACATCAAAATTACTCTATTGCATCCGTTGTTGAAATTTGACATTGGCGTTCCTCTTTGCTCACAAGTATTCACTAAGAAAAAGTTTTGCAAATATAAAGATAAAGAGGGCCAGTGGGTTTGAAATTTTGTATTTATGTTCCTCTTTGCTTATAGGACTTAGGACTATAAGCCTCTAAGACTATATCTAGAGGTTATAGGTATTCACTAAGAAACGGTTTTCCAAGTATAGTTTTTGAAGTCCTATAGGGCTCCGCCCCACTGGACTTCTAAATTACTCTTGGGCATACAGGGTTGAAACTTGACTTGGACGTTCCTCTTTACTCATTTGTACTCACTAAGAAAAGGTTATGCAAAGATAGTTTTTTATGTCTTTAAGGGCTCCGCCCCACTGGACTTCAAGATTACTCTGGGGCATAGAGGTTGAAATTTAACGTGGACGTTTCTTTTTACTCGTATGTACTCACTAAGAAACGGTTTTACAAAATAAAGTCTTTGAAGTCCTTTAGGGCACCGCCCCACTGGACTTCAAAATTACTATATAGCCTACAAGGTTGAAATTTGACCTTTTTATACTTGGTATGTTGCCTACTAAATAAAAAATTGTTTTGCAAAAATAGTTTTTGAAGTCCTTTAGAGCCCCCTACGTAAGGTCTATGTGGTTTGAAATTTGACATATTCGTTCCTCTTTGCTCAAATGTACTCATTAAGAAATTTTTTTGCCAAATTCAATGCCCTGCTTACACAATTCTTTAGAAAGAAGATTTTGTTGCTCTTTAAAGAGATATTATTACATGTAAAATGAATTTAATCACGGGCGAAACCGTGACGGGCAACAGCTAGTTGTTTACATAAAACAATTGTACCAACGCAAAATTATTAATAATAAGAATGGCGTGAAAATTAAATGAATAAATTGTTAAATGAGAGAATATATCGTTCAAGTGTTATAAATTAGCGTGTTATTTTAATATAGATATTGGTGGTTTACAATTAAAGAGCACAATCTCACAGTACAATCAATGTGTTGTAAAACACCTTAGGTCTAATGACACATAAAACACAGTTAGAAGCGATTCGCTTGTAGAATCTTAACAACTCGGATCACATTGTTTTGCGTTCGCAGCAGTCACAGTGTGTTCTTTCGATGGGATGGGATCCAAACCTTGTTTCACAAACCCACTATTTCTGTAGTTTATTAGATTAACTTACATATTTTACCACCAAGTATGTTAAACCAAGAGCATTCGAAAAATCACATTTAACTTCAAAAGTGTGATCCGGTATAATTTCTTTACTACTGTACAAAGATTTTGCACTCAGGCCTAACTTATGCTTAGTGCATCATTTACGTTTTCCATTAATGCTTCACACTATATATTTTATTGAAACAAGTTCTTTTTCATATTATTTTTGTAAATTATTTAGGCCCTACTCGTAACTACGATCGTAACACAGAACTTAATATTACTTCAGCAACATTAGAACGATTTTTACCACGTTTGCAGTAAACTGCTGTTACCATTGGTGGTTTGGTATATTTTTTTTCGTTCAGTCTGGGAATCTTAATACATGTCAAGCGTTGCACAAATTTTGAGACCTGTTTTTAAAGAGCCGGTTAAAATCAAAGTGCTGTAGGTCCATTTTTTGGGTTAAATTGAGATATAGATGGTAACGGAATCTCTATGACCTGATATCTATGGGAATAGTGGCCCAAATCCTAGTTCATCCATAGCAGCCCCACATAATGCAGCACCTGTGGTTACATTCAACAGAAACAGCTGTCTGTTACAAAAAATTGGTGTATCTGGGAGTTGCACCATACTACCAATTGTCACACTATATAAACCAATCAATTGTTTAGTGGTAAAGTGGTGTAAGCAAACAAAAATACAAAAAAGTAGTGTACGTCCACAATAAAAACAAGGAAAATTTTAAAAAGCTATATAAACAAACATCTTATTGTGATAAAATGTGTTTTAAAATTCAATGTGATCCTAACAAAGTCAAGAAAAAAAATTAAACTAGGGGTCTATAATTAAATTCCCGTTTCCAGAAAATTATAGAGTTGCTCTGTGGACACCCGTGTTTAACCATCAAAAATGGTCGGATTTAAAATACAAAGCTGCATAAATATACCATGCTGCAATAAATTATATTGCCGACTGCAGTTCGCCTTGACGTAACATATCTCACGACAGTTACACAGCTAGGAAGGCAGATGAAGACAGAAGACCGAAATGAAGACTAATGACACGGTGGTATCTTCAGCCAAGGATATCATTAGTAGAATGGCCGCGCTGCTGCTAGTTAGCTGACAAATTGGCAACACTGCTACGCGCACGCGCGCCGCGTCTCGTAGTGACTAGCAGGTCAGCCAACCTTGCGGCCAATAATAACGGTGATATTATGACGTACTATATAAACGGACTGCCAATGTTTATCCTTCTAACATATTTGTGGGTTTTAAAGAAACAGTATTTTTTAATGTTTACATCAACTAACTAATGTACCGTACACGCTAAAATCCAAAGAGTGAAATAGGTCGTTCTTTAGGTGGAAGAATTTAAAAAAATTCTTAAAGAGTGGAAATTTCACTCAAAATGAGTGTAGAAAAAATGTGTTTTGAAAAGGATGAAATATACTTTTATTAAAAGAATGAAAATTCGATATAGTTCAGAGTGTCTGAATTTTTTCGGATGAATCCTGGAGTCACGTGACGTGCATGAGTGACTAGCCTCTCACAGCACAGGAGTAAGATTTTCCCTTCGCCATCTTCGTTATGATTATAGTGGTTGGTTAGTGGTTCAAGTGGTAAAAAGGAAGATTGAAAATTATATCCAATAAACGCGAACACTAGAGCCTATACCTTTACTTTGCTTTTAATAAGCACCAGTACAGTTCACACGTATAGCCTAGGGCCATATTGTGTTCACTGATAAACTACTCTCATGAGTTGGCCTATGCCAATGTCTGTCTAATTAACTTACATAAATTATAACCCATGTTTATAATCTTACTATCAATTGTCAATAACTAGCTTGATGAGCCAAGCCAAGAATTATACAAAGGGTCTGTAAACCACCTAATTTGGAAAGATTCGTTAGGTTAGGTTTAACGAAAAAAGTCTTTTTATGAAAGAATATTAGTTCTTCATTTAGTGAAAAGTCACTCTTTTGAGTAGTTAATTTCACTCCTTTAAAAATTAAAATCATTCCTTTTAGGATTGATTTTCACTCAAATTTGGACGAAAACATTCACTCTTTTGGTGGGTGATTAAAGTTTCTCTTTTGAGGTAGTGAATTTTCACTCTGAAAGAGTGGCTCAATTTCAACTCTTTAGAAAAGTGGTGAAATGACTCAACAAGAGTGAAAATATCTCCTGTCCATTTTATATTGTAGAGGTACAAACAATATAATTTGAATAATTCGCAACTGATTGAGGTAATTAAAAAGAATTATGTGTACATTAATTATAACGACTACACTTAACCAATACTTCATAAAACTGAATAATATTTTTAGATTTAAACAATAATAATTTAAAACACATGTTAGTAATTAAAAGTGTTAAATGCAAAAGGTTTATTCCTGTGCAATATTTCACTCAGGGTACAACTACTCATAAATGCATTGCTAAAATGCAAGTGTGAACATACATTGTTGAAATTGGCAGGCGAGTGGCAAATCTGTTTAGGCATTAAATGAATCACCGCAACATTCTTTCGCGCACCCAGGTCGCTGGTTACCAGGCAACCAACATTTGCATTAGTAGTCTGAGCCCCTATCACATCGCCGAAGCAGCGAAATATAATAAATCTATTTTTTGTTTCATTTTTACTTTTAATGTGCTTTTGGCAAAATCGAAACTCTTACGTAATAAATTTAATGTTTTTGGGATTGTTTTTGGGAGAAGAGAATACAATAAACTTCTTTTTATAAAATACGGCATAGAACTTTAATGTTAAAATCGATAGTAAAAGTAATACATTATAATAATAAACAGATGTCTTAAAAGGGAATCCAACCCACTTAAGAAACAAAATTCTATTGTTAATAATTATACTATGTTTACTTACAACTTACTAATAACTTACCGGTACTAATTATTAAACTTTACTTACTAATGTTTCCTTTTAATATTATGTTTACTTACATTTATTACGGTTTAATGTACTTTCAACAAATTTTACTGAAGGGGTTTTACAAGAAAAAAACTTTAGAAAAACACAATACTGTATGTTCTATCCATGTAATAACTTTCTGGAAGGGGAAAGAAAATCAAAGAAAGGATTTAGAGGCAATAACCCAACAAAGAAAGAAACATGTTTTCTTAGGCCAAGCTCCTTTGTAATTCTAATCGGAGAGGGTTATCGGCCGAGAAGTTGCTGGCTGGTTGTTTCCCCTGATTTTGTTGTTCTGCTGATGTACCCCCGGCTCTGTCCCTTTTCACAACGATTTGGCTCTCCGCCTGTAACCACACAGTCGTCGTCGTCGTCGTCGTCGTATATAGTTTTAGTTTATCTGAAAATAATCCATGAACAATATTATAAAATCCTAGATTATGATATTTTATCTATGATATTGATACATTAAATTCCGGATTCCTCCGGAGTAGCCCTTAAGGGTGAAAGCCAATAAATAAGGCCTGTACTGATGTAATGCGATAAGCAAATCCAGTCCAATGTTTTGGAGCAAAGATGGCTTTATATTTTTAATTTGTAGTCCACCAAATTATATTGTAGGAGTTCAAATTACAATTTATCCTCTCGTGTGAGTATAAAAGCATTAGTTTCCCACTCCCTAAAAAATATAACAAGAATTGTTTCAATGGAGGGAGATACATTTGGAAGGGGCAAATTCTCTAATATTAACTGGGGAGGAAATTTGAAACCAAGAGTAAAACACAGTTTCGAGAGAGGTTCGTAAACAAGCAAATATTTGTGTATTTGAATACAAAGCGCCAAACTTGTCGGAAGATACACAATATACGATATTCGTGCATCGCCCTACCCAATCTCCAACCCCCCTTCAATGTCATTTTCCCCGTGGCTCTTCAACAAAACATCATAAATTGGGATCAAAATCGGTTCTTGTCGCCAGGGGGGGGGGGGATAAAGCCCACAGCTGCGCGTCATGTGTCATCTGTCGATAGAAATTCGAAACGCTTCACTGGATTAGTCGATGCGATTTTTTTAACCCTGTCCACTCATGGTTGCCAATGTTTACTTTTGACACTGAACTCCAAAATAATAATTTTAAAGGCATATGGCACTTAAAATTATATTATTATATTATTTAACCTATTTATATACTATTTAATAGGCTAATAGTGGAGTAAAAAGATTGTTATTATAACACAGGACTAGACAATACACTCTTATTCTTTTGTAGTACCACTAGAATTGAAGTTGAAGTATACTTTGGAATATACTTTGTTTTTCTGGGATTCAAATTATGTATGTAATTATATTTAAAATCAAATATAGTTCAATGTATTAACTGTACTACATCGTAATCGCATAGTTATCTAGTTCAGTGATCGTAAAAAAAGTTGTATCATAAAAAAACTGTTGGATAAATATAGGACACAGCTAACTCAACTTAAAAAGTATTGATGAGCTTAAAAAACCATAAAATACACAAAAAATACTAAAAAGTATGTTATATTTAGACTATAAGAAAAAAAATGTCGCAATCATCTTACAAAGTTTACGCAGGAATAAAGTGTGTCCAATTTATATGGTGGTTACAACATGTTATTCTTATCGTATTATGCTAGTTTTTAATATTGTGGATTTTGAGGGAGAAATGTACCAAGTTGGCAATAACACTGATGGCTGGGGATTGACTATTGTGTAACTGACGCACTTTCTCTTTGAAAAAGACCACACAGATAGTCGCAATATAACAAACCTTTTAGTGTTTTTGTGTATTTTATGTATCTGTGAGGCTCATCAATAATTTTCAAGGTGAGTTAGCTGTGTCCTATTTTAATCAAACTAAAACGTTAAAGCCAATTGTTTTTTTTTAATCCTAATTTTTTATCGTAAAATCAAATTGGCTCGGTCACAAAAAAATAAATTTATTTTCTTACATATTGTGAAATCAGTTTAATTTTTTTATTATTATATAAAAAGTAGTATTCTATCAACGTAAATAGAACTACTGTAGCTACTGTCAGCTAAAGGTAACCGCCAAAATAGCCTATCCAATAGTGATTCAATCAATAACAATGGGTATTAACCATAGTCGGTCTATTCTAGTGATTGGCTGGATTGATTTGCTGGAGTAATGACAATTTGTGTTATATATATAGCCTACGTCTAAACGTCTAATATCTGTGTCTATAAACGTCACGTATACATCATTACAAAAGTATGGTAAAAATAAAATAGAACCTAGCTTGAAATTTAATTTTTTTGGACAGCCATATTTTTACTCGAGAGTATTTTAAGTAAGTTTATTCATCCACTGACCTTCCTCAGAAAAGTACCCTTAAATCCCCAGTGGAGAAAATAAATTCCTGAAAATGATAGGGAGGCCCACGTGGATTCAGAAGTAAATCTCACGTAAATCTAATGGGTGAATGTTTATGAAAATAAAAGTCTTAACTAGTAGATAAATTCAATGCTATGCAAACTCCGTCTAAAAATGTTGACTGGGTCGAAAATGGCAGCCTGTCAAACTTTGAATGAAAATCATTTTTTATAAACGCTTTAATATGCAATTAATATTAGAAATACTCGACCTTTTGAGACAAACGTTTACTAATTCAATTTACTTTACCATACTTTTAATTTAATTTAATTTACATATACTTTACCATTGAACCAACCTCTACATGATGGAGGGATTCCATAGGAGTTCCAAAAGGGGAACACCTAAAAATTGTTTGTTCCCTCTATAGCCATGTCATTGGCCTACATAAATTTAAAGGTCTTAGTAACGAGAGTTCAAAGCTCAAAAAATACCTCAGAAGTTCAAATATATATTATATATTAGAACTCCAGGTTTAGAAGAAGGTTATTGCATTTCCAATTTGTAATAATATTATTTTAGTGTAATCTAACTTGTGGACGTCTTCCATTTTCCTCCCTGAAACAAATTGAGAACGAATTTATGGCATTGTATTCTACCATCGGATTTATGCATATAAACCTTGTAAAAAGTATTTAAATTTAGTATGTTTAGTATAAAATTTGTTTGTAACTCCTAATGATCAAACCCCCCTATTTTGCGTATAATCATTTTTTTTTAGAGGACTTTTCGCAGGAAGGTCATCTGGAGACACCTTGGAACGTATTTCAAAACAAATTGGATGTCAACAAATTATTTTATTTTTTCCTACTAGTCTTAGCACACTAATAGCCTATTATCAATATGGTCTGTGGTCTGTAGATGTGGACAACCTTCCATCGACAAATTCTACTTGCGATTTCTATGAAAGATGATACAAACTAAAGTAATTTAGTTTATTAGAGTCATGAATTCTCTGAGTTTAAAAATAATCTTTGTTCCTGTTGAACTGTTCCTTCTCTTCTACTTTAAATTTTTACAACAAACAAATGTAAAAAATTATTGTACTAAATTAAAAGGGTAATGGACTGGGGTTGGTTGTTTTCTGTTTACCAGTAGGCCTACTCTATTTATTTTTCAGTAAATTTCTACGATCCGCAATGGGTGTTAAATATTAAACATAAATCTAATGTCACTAATTAAAAATTAAAAGTCTATATTGAATTGACAAGTCAACCGCAACACTGGAATTTGAGAAATTCCAAAACTCGTATATAAAACTGATTGGCATATATATATATATATAAACAGTCTCCCAAAATATATTAAGGCGAAATTTGAACCGAAATCTCAAACAAGTGTAGGCCTAGTTGAATAGAGAAATACTTAAAGTATAATGAACTATAAATAGTGGTGGTGTGGTACCGCCTAAAGGCCTATACACTTTCTTTAAAAACAATATTTTCTTACGACTGTCCGTGAAAACAGTTGTTTACGCACTCGATACTCGTCGCAAAACAGGTGATTGCCGTATTCATTTTACTTTGCGCACGCTAGATTTACTTTGCGCACGCTAGATTTACTTTGCGCACTCCAGTGTTTAAACATCAGAACACAAAACAATATGCATTAGCCAGCAAGGAAACGTTGATTAGTCAGGAATTAAATTGGCAACACTGGATATAAACAGCTGATCTATTGTGCTCGTGGTCGTTTTCGATTGAATCAACATAAACATAACCAACAAACCAGCTATTGGTGAGACTTTGGTAGTATTCTAGGCGCCTCACCAGGGTCACCAAAACGGTAACTTCGTCTGCTATGTCGTCTGCTAACAAGGCATTTGCATTGTTTAGCAGACGACAAATTAGTCACCGGTAAACCCGGTGAGGCGTCCGGAATACTACCAATGTGTAAGTTAGGTGCACAATGATCAACTATGACAATGACTTTAGTGATTTAAGAATTCACTGACGATCTTGCTAAGACTGCTAAAACAGTGCTGGCGTTAAATCTTCTACATGAAAAATCCAATGAATTTTTAACTAATTGTAGGAAGTGCATAATATAGGCTATAATAAATATTAAACATTTATACTTATATAATAAATATTTGGCAGTCGTAGGAAAAATTTAATATGCAACTCGTGCGAAAAGTGCCTTCACTGCACTCGAGAGAAATTATTCCGCACTCGCCTGCGGCTCGTGCATTAACATTTCTCTCGAGTGCAGCAAATTGGCACTTTCCGCACTTGTTGCATAAATAGCTATTATTTACAATTAAGACTTAGTGACAATCTTACAGAAGTAATTATTAACTTTAGTTCGTTTTCACCTTACTATCCCAAAAGGTAGGGATTAGTTCTAAAGAAAAGTTTTCCCTTTAAAAATAAAAATGCTTGAGTTAAAACTAAAAACCGACTAACAACTCAAAGCGTTCCTCAAAGGCTTAATAACCGAGAGCGGGACAGTGATAATTATTTATCTGCCTTTGAATACTTCTCGACTCCATAATTTCAAAGAACCACTTCTACTTTCTCAGAAACAATTCTAATTATTCCGCAGTTTTAGCAATGGCAGCTTCCTTTGAAGATTCTGTTTCAATAGTCCTTTGGTTGATATCCATTTTTCGCAAAACCAATTTTATGTATTTATTTTTTTAGAGTTAAAGATTGATGTGAGTCAGTAAAAGAACAAACTTACGTACATTGAAACATTGAAGTGTAATAATTTCTTCGAGCTGTGTATATTGTTTTAAAAGTCTTGTACAACACGTTATTATACAACACGTTATAAAACCTCATATTTTCTATTTTACTCTTTTTTTTTATTTTTGCTAGTTATAATAACTAACAATATGACATAATTATAGTTAATTAGCACTATTAATAATTTTCGTCTACATATCACTGTAAACCAAAACCTCACAATTTTTTACCACCTTATTTAATTTCAAACCTCGTATTAATTTCTTGAGCATATACGGTATCAAAATATTCTGTGTCAAACCGCCACCCCACTCAAGAACAGGAGTACCAAAACTAGCACACATTTTTTTAATAAACATTCCAATTTTTTTAAATTGTACTAGACAATTCGTTTGTGTCCTCTTCGTTTTTTCATGTCTGTTGTCACTATTATAACTAAGTGTTATTGGTTATAATTTACGTTTGCCTAATTTACAAAAAAAACCCCAGAATCGGGATCGCATTAACTCTAATTGTATCTGCGTGATTCAAAGAGGTTTGAATTCAATTCATGTATTTGTCACCGTTCAAATTTAGCTCTTATGTTTATATATCACACATTACAAGCAGAATGAACACACTTAACCTGACTGCACCATGACCCCTCCCATCCCCATGCGACTTATCAGCTTATTCACGCTTATCACCCTTCCCCGCCTTATCACCCCCCCCCCCCCGCAGACTCGTCACTGCCCTCTGACAAGTCCTAGATTAACGCAACCCAGGCTTCCACAATCAACCCTAACTGGTATTCATTAAACGCCCCCTGACGCGATGTGTCGTGACAGATATTACTCTGTGGCAGACGCATCGCAGCTTGGTAAACACCGGCGGAGTTGGCCAACTAGTTATAGCTGCGGTTACCTCGTAAAGGTAACGCTGAAGCTTATGGCCGTTGTATACATTGCCACTAACGGTTTGTTGCTAATGTCTTCATTTTCTAACTTGGCTTTATGGTAAAGGGCGAATAGAGGTCGGAAAAGTTAGTTTAGCAAACTCGATTTTTAGTTAGAAAGATATAAAAACTTGTGGTTACACAAATAAACTCGTGCGGCGTTTTTTTTTTTTTTTTTTTTTTTTTTTTTTTTTTTTTTTTTTTTTTTGAGGGAGAGGCGGAAAAATGCATTACGCACACAGGTGGCCAGCCTGTAGTGTGGGGCTCCCCTAAAAACGAGTTTACCCACTAAAAAACCTCCTCTACTCTTTAGGAATCTAACCTGGAATTGTTTGTCACATTACGTCAGGCTAGGCCTAAATTTGGCTTACGCCCGTGGGGCTCGCTCCTTATCCAGCCGCTCGATCAAGGGATCTGGGCCACTTCACGGTCCAGATCGGTTTTCTTTTCCAGGAGGATGCCCCGGACGAACTGTGACAAACAATCCCAGTTGCCCTCATCCTCCAAAATCTTTTGGCAGACCGAGTCCACCGAAAATGCACCAAAGATTTGTGTGGCCTCCAGGCGGGGCCCTTCCCAACGGGGACAGCGGAAGAATGTGTGTTCCGCATCGTCGGGAACACCCGGGCAATAAATGCAGTCCGGTGAACCGGTCTTTCCCATACGGTTCAGGTACGACCGAAAATAGCCGTGACCTGTCAAAAATTGGGTCAGGTAGTAGTCCACCTCCCCATGCCGCCGTTCCACCCATGGTTGGACCTGCTTGATAAGTCGCGAAGTCCATCGTCCTCGGGTGTCGTGCTCCCAGCTGTGTTGCCACTGCTGGTAGGTTCGGGAGCGCTCTTCTGTTCTTGCCGTGTCCTTGCCGATCTCGCCTTGTCTCTGATAAATCGCTTTCCTCTCCCCTGCCAAGAGCTTGACAGGGATGACTCCGGCGACCACCAGGACGGCAGGCTCGGACACTGTCCGGTAGGCGGAACACACCCGGAGCGCAGCTTGACGCTGAACCCGGGCGAGTCGCAACCTGTAGCACTCCTTATCTAGAACGCCTGCCCACACCTCTGCCCCGTAAAGAAGCACGGACTGGACCGCGGACATCAACAGACGTCTTCTGCTGGATCGGGGACCCCCGACATTGGCCATCAGCCTACTAAGGTAAGTCACTACCTTAGCGGCCTTGTCCGCTGTACGGAAGATCTGATCCCTCCAGCTTAACTTGGTGTCCACCATAACCCCGAGGTATTTGGCGGCACGAGTTGATGTGACCACCTCCCTTCCCACTCGAAACGGGACGACGGTGTCGATCCTCTTCTTCGTAAGAATCACGATCTCCGTCTTACTGAGAGCAAGTGAGAGACCGTGATCGGACATCCAGTTGTTGACCACCCGCATAACTCGGTTCAACTTCAGTTGGGCCAGCTCAACGTTGCGTGCAGCAATGAGAGCTGCGACGTCATCGGCGTACCCAACCAAAGTGGTTTCCTCAGGCATCTCGGACCTCAGGAGGCTGTCATAGGCAACGTTCCAGAGATCCGGGCCGAGTATTGAACCTTGTGCGGCACCAGAAGTGACTTCCATCGTCCGCGTTCCGTCCCTCGTGTCATAAATCAGGCTTCGAGAGCGTAGATAATCCTCGACGAGCCGCAACAGATATGCAGGAATACGAAAGGTGTTGCGAAGCGCATCCAACATATCGACCCACCTCGCCGAGTTGAAGGCATTCTTGACATCAAGCGTAACAAGAAGCACTACTCGGCGGGAGAAATGGTTGTGGCTCTCGGCTCTCTCCACAGCTCTCTGAACTTCGGTGACAGCGTCGATCGTTGACCGTCCCTTTCTGAAGCCGTACTGACGGGGGCATAAGTCCCCGGCAGCTTCCACGGCAGAAGTCAGGCGGGAACGGATCAGCTTCTCGAACAGCTTCCCAGCCGTGTCCAACATGCAGAGAGGCCTGTGGGACGACGGCAGCTCGGGATCACCTTTGCCCTTGCTGATCAGTACAAGCCTGGCTGTTTTCCAGGGAGCCGGAAACACCCCTTCTACCAAACAGGCATTGTACATTCTCAACAACAAGTCAGCGTTGATTAAAAATACTTTCTTTAAAGCCTCACTGGGAATCCCATCCGGGCCAGGAGCCTTGTTGCTCTTCAGGGAGAGAACGGAGGTTTCCAGCTCCTCGAAAGTGAAAAGTGGAACGTCCTCTACCCGTCCGAAGTCAACCGGCGGTCGCTGTGGATGTTCAGGAAACAACGCAGCGACGATCCTCCCCATGGTGGCGCCCTCCATGATGGAAGGTGGAGAGCGGGCGCCGAGTTTCTGTGTTACAAGTTTGTAACCCAGGCCCCACGGGTCGGAATCAACGTCGTCACGAAGTCTCCTCCAGCTATTCGCCTTGCTCCTGTTGATCGCCTGGCGGAGGGATTTTCTCGCAGCTTTATAGGCCTCCGACTTACGAACTCTGTCTGCGGGAATTCTCGCTCTAGTGGCGGCTCGTCTAGTTCTTAAACATGTTCTTCTGAGTTCCGCAATCTCTTCAGTCCACCAGTAAACGGGTTGTTTGTCGCGTCGGGGTTTCCTTCGCGGCATAGACTGGTCGCAGGCCGAGACGATAAGTTCCATCGTGGATGTTACTCGTGCGGCGTTAAAATGTATATATTTTTCAATAATATCTGTTCAAGTTGAATTTTGAGAGAAGAGTTAAACTGAAGTTGATATCTTATGAAATATTTTGCAATAATTTACAATAATTTACAACAAAATTGATTTACCAAAACTTAAAAAATATAAATGTTAGGAAATTTTATAATATTTAAGATAGTTCTGCGTTATTAATATGTTGAATTCACAACCGCATTGACGAACGGATAGGAATTTCATAATTAAAATTGAAAGTATTCAGCAGGATTCGTCCAATACCGGCGAATGGGCAAAGAATCTTAGTGTTATAAAGTATTGTGATGGTGTAAGTTGTTCATTTATCGAAGCTGCGACATTAGGGTTAGGTTACAAATGTTTTGATTTTTCTCTATGCTTTACAAAATTAATTGTGTTTGTACCTGCCAACAACTGAAAAGGAACGTCTGTCGAATCCACCCTTATGAAATTTATTCTGACACAAAGTCAAAGTTTCTATTATTTTCAATCTAAATTAATTCATTCTTTTTGAAACGACAATAGTTCGTACCAACAAGCTAACTAGAGGGTAATATATTCTAATGTGAAACTAATCCAATTGAAAACTATTCCGACTAGCCGATTCGACATTCAGACCACACTAGAGTTGTCGTCCGATTATGACAAAAGGATTACACATCAACTGGCACACAACAGTTATTGCCCACTTCAACCGAAGCGCCCCGATTTCGTCCGCAAATTAATTCAAAAACAGCAACAAACTCGTGGCCAAGCGGCCCCCCGGGTTGTAAAGCACTCCAAGTTGAATGAAAAGACTCATGAATGGGGCGCAATTGAGTCGTAACTGGTTGTGACGGCGGAGCGGTCAGGCGTGAAGCAGATGCGAGAGTCCCCTGCAGCAGCAACCCTGCGTGGTCGCCGGCCTGGCCGTCCGTCATGCAGTCATATTTACATAAATAATCGCAGAATGCAGCTGTATAAATATAGGGGCGTTGCCGAATGGAGGCGATCGTCGGAAAGTAATTTATATGACTTTAATAACAACGGTGAAAAAGAAGGTTTTGTCCGGACCAGATAATGTTGCAGAGTGGACAATGCCGAGATGAGCGGATGCTGCAGGGATTTATGATAGGAAAAACTAATGGGGGTGTTTAGATGGCTGTTATGAGTTCTTTGTTATATGCAGATATCAGATATAGGTCTTTTAAAATACAAACTGAAAATTTTGTTGTTAGTCGAGAATTTTTTCGTTTGTCTTGAAAATTTTATCAAAATTTCCTAAAATTGAAAATGTTGCACCAAATTCCTGTGCAAGTACACAGGAATTGTATTAAATATACAGGAAAAAGGTATTTATTAATGATTTTCTAGATTTTTGCGTTTGTAGACACAATTATGTAATCAAAAGGGAGCTAAAGTTTACTAATTGTTATGTCAAATTACTCCTTTTACTAACATTGAAACATTGCATTCAAATTAATTTATCGTTTATATCATGAGCAATAATTAAAAGCAATACAGTGGGTTATCAGACACTCTTGGAACATAGTGTTGATCGTATAAGTTCAACCATGTAAACACAACTTCTTGATTTTGAAATTAAGTGTTCAGGAACACAACATAATCCAAAACGAACAAGAAAACCCCCAGTTTAACCCCTGCCGGGGACAGTTTTACGAGAGTTCCACCCCACCAATAAATTTTTGGGTAGAATGCGCCGGTTTGGCCGGCGATTAAGCAATAAAGGGCGCCTGCCAGCGTGACGCTGCGCTGACGGTTGGCGAGCTGCATCATTGACTCCCTACAAAGACTCAATCATCGGCGGGGCGGCGAGGGCGGTGATGGGGCGGGGGCGCGGCACGGGGCACGGGGGCTCGTGCAGCTCCGGCCCAGTCCGAGGAGTGTGCAAAAGGATTAGAATATTTTGATTTTCTTTATATGAGGTCAAATGGGTTACTGCTACAAATTTTACCTCATTATAAAGGTTAGTATGTTTTTTACATCATATATTATATTCTAAAATGTAAACTTATGTATGGTCCTAAACATTTGAATATGTCTGGTACCTCAGAAGTTAAATGAACTCCTAGTGTATTTGTTTTGTTTTGTTTATTTTATTTTCAATAACATTTTGAGAACGTCGCTTGAATTAATTGATTTAATTCACAATATGACAATCAAATAATACAGTTAATTCTCATTTACTGCTCTCATAGGATTTATTTTTTTAAATGTTCCATCTAAAAGTAATTGGTCTCGAGAAATGTATGTAAAAATTTTACGTAATTATTAATCACTATTTTATGTTATGAAATGTTTTCTCTATTTATGAAGGTATATAAGTTAATGATAAAAAAGCATGCATTAAAGCTCCGTTTTATGAAGGTTATAATAGCTCTATGGTTATTTTTAAAACATTTATTCCTGGTTTAAATTTTTTATTTTAGGAAATTATCTTGAGAGAAGTTTTACTTTAAAGTTAATTTATTCAGATAATATTTTTACTTTTAAAATGAATATTCTATTGCTTATGGATTTACTAAAAGTATAAAGGCCTACAATAAAGGGATAGTCTAATTAATTATTAGATACATTTATTTATTATAGTCATAATTATATTTATGATTTTAAATTTTTTAATTTATTTCTTATTTTTAGGTCAAATTTAGTAACTTTGCAAATAAATGTAAATAACTAATAAGAAATGTAGACACAAGATTTAAGCCATGAGAAAAAGTCAATCATTGCAGATGACCATTTTTCAAACTAATTACAAAAATACTACTAAGTTTAAAAATATATATATATACGCCTACTCCAACATTCCTATACAGAATCCAGAGATAAACAGGAATATGTATTAATAAATAATAAGTAATGTGGGTCGGGCTAAAGATTCCTTTTTCTGTGGTAAAACATAACAAATTTTTAATAACTACTTAAATTTTTTATAGTTTTATACCGTTCAAAAATTTACCCATCATCCAAACCCCAGGCTGCTTCATTCGCACCTCTAGGTAGTGTCAACTTGAGATCGTTCTGCCCACGCGAACTGCACAGGCTGTATGGGCCAATCACGTGACACGTGACCGATGTGACCACTCTGCGTGACCGTGAGCCAGCTGGTCACGTAGACAATGCCAGCTGATGAGCAACGTGACGCTATGGGGTGGTCCATCCTGGGTTATTGTCACCCCAGCTACAAATTAACCCCTGCCCACCCTTTGTCAGGGCACAAAAACGCACTCCTCATTTTGAATTTCCCGAGTGGGTGGTCTGTATGAAACATAGCAGTTTATTTGGGTCTGAATAATTTATTAGCTTTTGTATTGGTTTTTGCTCTATTTTTATTTTAAGTTTCGTTTTGAAATGGTTTTGAACAATGTAGTTGATTTAGAGGTGTTTTCAAAGCGCAAGTGAATTAGCCTTGCGAATAAGTCTTGAATAAGTACTCTAATGGATAGTGTTACTTACATAACATTAAATTGTTTGAATATATAAGTGAAATAAAATAGATAATTGAATTTGGAAAATTCAAAATACAAGTCAAGTGAGAGTTGAATGCCCTTTTATTTAGACTTAGGCCTACTCAATTTTATGTACCACAATTTATCTAAGGAAAGTAACTGTTTGATTAAAGTACAATTTATGTACGAATGACCATTTATATAAAACACTAATAAATTAATTGTTTAACATTTTACAAACATTAAAACTACATAGTAAAACTAACCGGAGTAGTTAGTATATGTAAAAGTAACTAAAAGTAAAAAAAATTGCCAACACAAGAGGAGGAGATGAAGCATATTTTTCTGAAACAGAAACCTATACACGATAAAATTCGTTATTCAAATCAAGGACTGTTGTGGTTCTATAATGTGTTTTGACATTGCTATCAGTGTGTTGGAAAAGTTATAGGCAAATATCAATGTTTCCCAATCAGAAGGCTAGTTTTTCCACTAACCCATTTCACCCCGGATGTATTTTTCTATGAAAAATAAATAAACATAATATAAACTACTTTCTCCCATAGTCAGACATTATTTATCCTCTCTCTATTTTTAATTTCATAATTAAATGGTTTGAAATGACTTATAGCCTAATGGGATAGTCAACTCGTTCTTTTTAACTTGTTGTCGTGGTTGTTTTGATGAAAGTGTTGAATGAACTCAAATTATGAAAATAAATAAATAAATAAATAAATACAAAAATAAATAAATTCTTTATTGCTGTTGGACAATACAAGTATTGCATAGCATGCGTCATCATACATTAAGAAATAAACACTCATAGTGTAAACACATATATGTCAAAATTAATGCAAAGTAATCTCAAAAGTCAAAGGTTGCATATAACAAGTACAAATATATTTCATTATAGCCAGTTTTATACAGTACATAAAAGTCGTATTCTACTGTATCCCTCCTTACTATTTCGCCTTTGGTACACTTTCAAACTTTATTTTATCCAAAATATGACTCTCCAGTTTGAAAACAATTAAACTCTCAATTAAAAAGAGTAATAATGACCAAGGGGATGATGCCGTTATGAGGGTTAGTCTGGGGGGGGGAGTCAAAAGCCAAAGCGCTCTCAAGCGGTGCCTCAGGCAACTGTGTCGAGTGCCCTCAAAATATCACAGTTGTCCTCTGTCCGGAAATAAGCTCTTAGCTTTGCTCCTTTCCTGGTGATGCACTTTATTTTAAATAACATGAAGTTTTAATTTGTCAAATCAAAAGTAAAACTTTGTGTTAAAGATTAAATTTCTACTTGAAGGAACTATTTTGAAATAGGCTACTAATTAACTACCTACTTACGCTAAACTTTTTGCAACTTTCTCTGTAGGAAGACAAAGGCATAAAAGTTCTAACTTATGTATTTTATTCAAATCATGGGGTATGAAATTCAACCTGAAGTTTCAAATATAACCCCCCTTTACAAAGGTTGAGAAAAAATAGAGGCATGAACCTGTAGGCCTATACCTTTGTCAAGTTTGAAAATGTCGTTTAGCTTTCATGATAAATGATTGTACAACATTTTAATCAATTAATCACTTTGTATAGTCACTTGGGTGTATTTAAGGCAAATATGAATGATGGATGAATGTAGATTTTTATTATTTATAACAAGGAGGTTTTAAATAATTATATTTTGCTAATGATAGACTTACATCAATAAATACCATACAAATATCTGAAAGTATATATATATAATCAAACATATTTTTTCCAATACGCCTAATTCTCTAAATCCTAACTTATCAAATCTTGTAAATTATGATGAGAGAATACCTTTAGCATATATTTATACTACGGAGGACTTCAAACACAAATTTCAGCAGCAGAAGAAAGACTGGATTTGCACACTACTGTAATAAAAAAATTAAAATTCTTTTTCAACCCCTCAACAACAAGTCCCGAACACTTTACAAGTGTAAATGCAAATGCAAGGGGAGATTTAGATGGTGTACCTGCCATTTACTGCAGAACCTCCCTTATCCGGCCTATTATGGCGGCAAAGAAACAGTTGGCAACATTGCAGATATTGTTTGTGTAGTGGCGACACTGGTCCAGACGGTAACTCACCGGAAGTTCGGACAAAAGCGACACAACGAGGTGCTGGCGAGTTGGCCAATTTATTGAGTGACCGCTTTTTGCAATTACGAATTAAAGTTGGTGTCGTGTGAAACTATTCTGATGAAACCCAATAAATGCTTTTTACTAGCGTTTTAGTAATCCATAATTTTGATTCCCTCCATATATTATTTGCAGGTTAATTATTTGTCTAGTTACTACTCAATAATTACTTCGCAATAAAAAATTAATAGATTCTGAGTTAGACATAATTTGTACCATGTTTAAAACAAAATAGCTTATTAGTAAAAGTAATTTTATTAAAACTCTGCGTGTCTTAATAATTGTTTTGAGTACGATTATTTCTAAGCCAACGGTAATCTCTATCAAACTACTAAAAGTCCTGATGACTGGGTAGTGAAATGGATATAGGCTATTCCTCTTCTCTTGATGCGAAATAGGTCAATAAAATTATGGATCTAATCCTGGATCCAATGGCCAAATTTTAAAGTTTCTTTTAATTGACCATGTTAATAGTTTGTTGATGTTATCCAGTAACGAGACTAGGGTTTGGTCAGTTTACTATAAAAACGTTGGCTAAAATAACACTCACTACTACATAGGCAACAAACGTGTATAAAATAACAAAGATGATTTATTAACTTGTTTCTAAATGAAACAAATATTTTAACAATTATATATGACTTGTCATAGCACAGAGGATCACAAACTAAATGACATGACACAAAAATGTGATTTGATTAAAAGCCACATTATTTGTCAGTTATGTAAGGAGCAATATGGAGATGATATTGGAGTTACGTGGCCCAAGATGACGACAAGTAAACGACAAACAACATAAGAGATGGGACACCGCACGCATTTTACAAATAAAGTATCCTATAAGGTTCCTATCTTTTTTTCGTAGTTTTTTACAATCGTGAATTATTTTTTTCTTATTTGCTTAAACAAGGTTTTAATCTAATATGTAATTTTAAAGTTTTTATATTAAGTTTCATTCAGAATACTTTTTTATATAATTAATTGTTTTAGTAAATATCTGTGAAAAATAAAGTAAAATCTATCTTGTAAACTATAAAAAATTAAGTATAATGATTTCCACAACAAGATATTTGTGAAAATAATAAACTGAATTCCAAAAACATAGCTTTTCCTAACAGTTTTAATGAATTTAAGTCATAAAAAGTTTTTGAACTGAACATACTATTTTCATATTATTTTGGGAGTTACAAAATGATTATTTAAAAAATTACTAGTTTTTTCAATGGATAATTACAATACTGTACTGTATTAAAAATATTCAAAGTAAATTTTATCAAATGAATATGTTAAATTTGCTACGTTAAGGTAAATTTTCAATTAGCATTCATGGAATGTTACCATTTATATTGAAATTTTCTACTTAAATCAAACATCCTCATAAATGAAGAAGCAGCAGCCTATGCGAGATTGATTTTCTAAATGTAATGGCTCAATATTTGAATTGTTTTCTTCATACTGAAATGAAATATTGCCAATATCATGACGTCATTCGTCATAATTTCTCAAACTAAATCACTTGAGTTACCATAATTTTTATTCAAATCAAACATTGATGGTGACGAGATATTATGCAACACAGTTTCCTAAACGGCCCTCATTTAGGTGCCTTTCGTTTTAACATTTACTGTACATATTGTAAGAAATCGAGCAATTTAATTTTAACAATCATATTTCATTACTGAAAATGATTACGTTTAGTCCTAAATAAACTGTACACCCGACCAATGAAATACTGTGATTACCAGTATTTACAGCTGTACATTAACAGATGTTTAAAATGCTCAACCCTATACCAATTTTATTCTACACTAGCCGTCACGAGAGAAGTCCGTTGAGGGCGGGGCTTAGCGGTCACGTGATTTTGGACCAACGAATGAGATTCAAGCGATGTTGCCGTTATTCACCTAGCCTAATTGCATAAATCACATGTTGTAAATAATAACATTTCCAAATGTAAACAATATATGTAAACAATCCGAAATACAATCTCTTTTAAAACCCTTATTTTTTAAGAGTAAGTGTTGAATGTTAAGTATCATAATCGTTTAAATTAAATTTTGTGGTTGTTTCAATATGTATCAAAAACACCTCCAGCATCACTTGCTATTAAAAAAGAAAAAACGGTTAACAGTGTAGAACGGAACATAGTGTACAACGTTTATTGTTTCTTTTCTTTTTTTTAACAGCTCGCTCTCCTTTTTGTCATTTCGTGAGTGTGTTAATTGTAATCAAACTGGAAAATAATGTCCTATTGCTTGCAAGATTAGTGAAAAAAGACAGTTAACATAATAAATAAGTAGGCAATATTGTCAGTTTTTGAAGAGTCGCCAACACAAACTTTTTCAACGCCGGGAAAATCAAGAAAACGAAAGTCCCCAGTCATTAACTGGATAAACTCCCCCCTAAAACCGATTAAGATATCAGAAAAGTTAAACAGCTATTGGAAATATCCGGACAATAATACACCTGGATAAACTGTTGGAAAATGAACAGCAACAACAGGGCCGCCGGCACAGGAGAGAGGCACTCCTTGGCTGAGCAGACAACACGGCAAGTCCGGCAACGATGTTCTGATTCCAAGAATTCAAGCATCATTACATTGTGTAAAATAATGAATAAATTATCAAGTAGTCGACAATATTCAAATCCACAAAATTATGTTTCTGTTTTTTTTTTTATGTTACTGTTATTGTGTTATTTAATGTTCCTGTTAAGTTATTAATTTTGTCAAATAATTTTTAACTGTTGGGCCCGAGCTGTAATTTAGCTCAGTAAGCCGGCAGTTGTTCATTTCCTAATTATGTAGGTGTACCACTTGTTATTTGTTCATTTGTTATCTTTCTAGAAATTTGGGTGAAGTTTTAGTTGGTATGAATCACGGTAGAAATAAGATCATTCAAATCATGAAACTATAGGGTATACTGTCCAAGTAAAATAATGTAAGCAACCAGAAAGTTAGCCTATATGACAAAGTCTATTGTATTATTTGATTGTTTGCATTGTTTAAGGGCAGAATATAGGCGTCACGTGAACAACGGGCGCGGTACGGCACAAACAGTTACTGACAAGTGTTACGGCAAATTTCAAAAGTCAGTAGTATTGAATTTTATGAGAGTGCACTAGGTCAGTACGGTACTGCACAAACACTCCCTGGCGGTCTGCACCTTCCGCTGCCTTGCAAAAAGTTGGGCGAACGAATATTAGGAGGTTTTCAAGCTGCAGTGCCGGCTACACGGCCACCTGCATTGCGCGTACCCTCCGGTCGGCGATACGGGATTGTCGTTCTTACGTGAAAACGACTTTACAAAGATGGGTATATTTAAGTTGATATTTATAATGTATAATACCAAAAGTTGAACATTATGAGGCATTTAGAGTACTTGAATCCTCTCGGAATAATAGGCCTACAAACATGATGGAAGTATTGTTTTTATCTTATTCTTTCTTTTGAAACAATTTAACTTATGGACCATAATTTTTGTTGGCCACATGATGTTACTTAGCTAACTCCCCTTTGATAATCTCTTTTGATGGAGCGTGCGAATGTTCAGGATGATGTAAAGAAGGATATCCGCCAGTGCCGTGCCCTTCCTCCCGCCCGTACCGAACCGCCCCAATGAGCACGCAACTTTAACAGAAGTAGTGTAGGAACTTCTTGGCACATTTTTATCTACATCCAAATGATGGCACCGGCCATCTTGGAGGGTGCTCAAGTCTTAAATGGGAGGGGGGAGGTCTTTCGCGTATCTAGACGAGGGTTCAAAATCAGACAAGACACTTGATCTGCACTCTTGCCTCATCAAGATAAATAATGTGATAAAAATAATCCTTTTAACTATCAAACTGCTGTTTTTGTTTTCATTTGGGTTTTCAAGCAGCTTTGACTTTCGCTTCCCGGTCCCGCAACTGGGAGCGGCGCTTCCGTGCAAACGTACGGGGCCACACTGTGAAAAGTTGTCTTATTGCGACAGATACCCACATAGGTTTTCAAGATAACTCAAGACATGAAAGAAAAGACAAATTATAACAAGATATTCACCCTCAATATCGGTTTTCAATTTGTAGTTTTGTAAATGCATGATGATGTCCAAACATAAATTAAAACTACATAAACAAAAACATAAACTACGAACTTTTCTTGTTTTCAATGTACAATAGGCTACATGTTTAAAACACGGGATGTACACATTAGAAACAGTTTTATAATCAGGTGATCGCTTCAATGATTTACGTTTACATTTTTAACCGGCGTTCAATGTGGCAACACCGCGCTTAATTCCTATTGGTTACAGCTCAACGGACTTCTCTCGTGACGGCTGGTATAATGGAAAAATTTCAAATTTCAATGATTGCCTTTATTTTACCTCTGATTTTCATAAACCTTTGTCGGAAACAACTACAGACCCTATCCATCGACACCAAAAACTTGAAAATCTGTTAAAAGTTTTAGGCATTCCAATTACAAAAAAATTCTTGTCGAATTTGTATAGATGTTTGTGTTGGGAAATATAACATTGCAATTGGCTTAATTACGTACACATTTTCTAAGAGTAGCCATTTAAAGAGTCATGTTTTGTATATTTAATTAAAAACGATCAAACCGAGTATCGACATTGACCTGATTTATTTAATTAAATCAGATTTTTCAAATGTACAAAATTTCTAAAATCTAATTCGTCTGTAAATTATTTTTTTAAATTCAATTATATTGTCCTATGCGTGAAGTTATGCAACGTGGTTTCTCAAACGAGGGCAGTATGTGGCAGTGTTGACAGCGGGACGGGGGAACATGGAACGGGGAACATGGAACATGGAGGAATGGAGAGCAAGCCGATGGGGGACGGACTTCCTCATCAGCGACAGTGCGGCAATGCGGCAAGGTCGAGGGGAAGCAACCTGGGTGGGTTAAACGGTCCGAAAATAAACATGGTATTTTATCAAATAACTTAGCCTAAATATAAAATTTTGAAATAAATTACCTATATCATGTGGGATTTAAAAAATACACTGTTGCAAATCATAAAGTAACCCCATATCAGGCATTGTATTTTTTAAAATTTTAATATCTATATGGCATTTATAATCATAATTCCACAAAAACTATGCATTCTTGTTATTTTTCTTGACCTTGCCATACCCGCTTAATAACTCTTGCAAACATGAAATAGGTACAAAGTAAGTTATCTTCTAATCTTATGATGGTGTCTTTTAGTACAAATATTATTACAATTTTTTATGTTACATATTCCAAACTTCCCGCTGTCCGAGAAAAATGTTGGAAGCTACGTTGATAAATTATTAATTTTCTTAGAGCAAAGCTTCGTTCCAAGGTACTTTGTTTGAACGGTTAATAATTCAGTTATAATTTAAGTTATAATAGGACAAAAAACTATGCTATGTTGGGAAATCGTCATTTTCCATCTATAGCCACCGTAGTGCTGAATTCAAGTGCGGTATTACTAACGACTCCCTAGTTTTTTTCGATAGGCTTTTGCAAGTTCACTGTGTGCTATTATTAACAATTAGTTGTTTTATTTTTATAAGCCATCAAATCATCAACCCCAAGAAAAGAACCTCTTGTCAACTCTCAAGAACTGTAATAATTAGCATAACCCCCTTGTTTCTACTGTGAAATTACACTTGAATTGTGACACTGCACTCAAATTAGGTACGCACTCTCAACGGCAACGTACTTTTTACACGCAAACTCCAAGTGTAAATACTACAATTAACTGTACACATTTTGAACACACGACGGACGGCACGCTCAGCGGGGTTTAGAGGAGTCGGGAGTACTCTTGGGCCTGAGGGGAGCACGCGCGTCGGAAATTTGTGTTTTGATTACTACTTTCTCACCTCATATGAAATCCTAGAGTGGCCCCGGAAAAAACCAATTGTTGAAACTAATAAAAGTTATATATATACTGTACATAAAGAATGATTGTAATTTTACTCATGAGATAAAAATGTAACTGTCATACTTAAAATATGATCCGGTAATATCACTAACAAGGTGGAAAAGTTTGATGTGTTTCAGCGAAGTTACACCTCTAAAATGGCGTGTAATCATTACCAATTTGATGGGCTTGGTGATCATTACGTCTTTGAACATTTAGGTTATCGTGCTGAGTATTACGAATTATTTTTCTTTTATGAAGTGCAGTAAAAGGACTTACAGGGTGGGAAAATGTGTTGAAACTGTATAATATCTTAAAAAATTATTTAATTAACAAAGCTGAAACTTTTCGAACCGATTTTGAGACTCAAAGTCTTTCTCAAAATGCTTATTAAACTTGAACCTTTAAGGGGGAACCGTTCACAAATAGTTAGAAGAAATATCTTAGTCGTAAGCATAGGACATTATGTACATCAAATTAAAGATCACTGCGAATAGAAACAATTCAAACAATGCCGCAAACCAGACATTAAAAGGAAACCCGAGTCAAAAACTGCAGACTTTAAAATCATACTGCCGAAAGCAAAAACTGCAACAACTCCCTGACACACTCGACCCTGGGTTTGTGGCAATTTCTCAGAATGGAGAGCGCTTTAAAATTATGTGTCATATGACGAAGGCCGATGAAGTTTTTTTTCAAGACTTCCACTAGGGACATAATACGTATTATGATACATAATTTTAAAGGGATTTGCATTTTCACCAATTTGCCAAAAACCCGACTTGAAAAGGTGTAGTGGATCTTTAGTTAATGCATTTTATATTTTCAGTCATGTAATTTTAATGCTAAGTTTGATCACCTGGCATTTTTGACTCAGTCGTCCTTTGAAGATGGGGATTATGACATATGTTCTCGATTCGTAGAGATATTTAATCTGATGGACATATTTCTCTATGCTTACATTTAAGATTTTCTTCTGACTCCTTGTGGACCAACCCCCCTTGAAGGTTCAATATTAATAATAATTTTGGAAAATAGACTTTAAGAACCTAAATCAATTGGCAAAGTTTTAGTTTTATTATTAAATACTTTTAAAGATGTTCCTGACTTCTTTACGCCATGTAGTATACATAATACCTTTAACATCGCTGCTACTTAAAATACCTTTTATAACTGTATGTCTAACCATAATTTTTTTCAATATAAGTTATATAATGAATTTGAAAAACGAAGACATGCGCTTCAAAAAAATTATCCGTGGTAACTTGGTATACAGTATTGCGAGCCCTTAGATGAAAACACATTGCAATTCCAATGTGAAAAGCGCGTATTGCTACACTGCCAAAATACCATGTAATTTAAGCAGTGTAATTTCTCTTTAGACCTTCCTAAAATTTTTAGTAGCAAATACCTGATTCTCAAGTGTATTTAGCGAAATGTAAAAATTAAATTTATGATCTAATAGTTTTTGTACAACTGATACCATTTATAAAGAATTCGATTAAAAATTAATTGCCACTAAGCGTAATGATTTATACCCAAAGAGATAATTTCTGCCGAAGCCATTTCAGAAACATGAGTCCAGCCAACAACTAAGCTAATGTACACTTTGGCTTAGCCAACACTTTCCACTGACATAACTAAAACATGTTGTTTGTGAGCTAACATTACACTCAAAGGCCTTCTGTGCAATAATTAATTGTTTACAGCAACGTTACAGTATTTCACTAAGTATTTAGGATTTCTATGAGCACAGGCCTAATGTAATTTCTGGTCCTTTTTAATTTCTAATTAATGGATCCTTTAGACGGTAAAAGTTTTGGTACATTTTAATTATGATTTATATATTTAAATCGTTGGTCTTGGGTATACTTTTTATGTAGGTAGGCCTACTGTAAGTTATCAGTAACTTACTTGTAATTGGTCAGTTCGATATCTTTTTAATGCTATTTATTTTACAGTACAGTACCTAGATTTTTTTAATTGACGATCATGCACAGACTCTAAACGTTATTTAAGAAAAATCCGTGACATTTTATAAAAAAATATATTACCAATAGAAATTTAAACAAAATTTCATTTAATATTTGTTTCATTATAAGTGTAAAATATTGTTTTTAATATTTTAATAAAGATATTAAACAATTTGTTGAAATAACCTTTCCGAGAATAAGGAAAACATCTTGACTTTCCAGAGACACCGTTGGAAGAAATTAAACCCTAAACCAGACACTTCCAGACACTCTCCTAAACTTTATTAAGGACGAATTAATTGAAAAATAATTAAACTACTCTAATTGAAGACGTCCTTTTGCAAGAACTTCGACAAAGAGTTAACTAATTAAATTTACTGTAGATCCGTCCAAGGTTTTGTTTGTTAATTAAATTTAATTGCAGCAATTATAACTCGAGCTCCATTTTCATCCGCTCCACTTAACAATGAAGGCCGCTTTGAAACATAAACACGAACACGGGTAATGAACATGAACATCGGCTGCACCTGAAACATAGACTATACTCAACACTAGCAATAAACACCACGTTCTCTGCATCATTTCATTTCCCTGGAGTAAAGTTAGTTTCTGTTGTTTTCTGTGTGCAACTGGACGCTTCCAAGCTTAGTTTAATGTTAACTCTAGTTGTAGGGTTTTTAGGATTTACTCATTCATGCATAAATTTAATTTATTGTGGAGTTTCTTTCATTCAAGGAGAAGCCCTATCGAAGGATAGAAAGAAGACATTGAGTTATATTTTATACATATTTATTTGCGCATGAATACCAAAATTCGATCAGAATGTTTAGGCGGTAAAACTGAATTATCTAAGAAAATAAGTTGCTATACAGGGTGTCCCGGAACTCTCTGGAACCCTTTTGTATATTTGTTCCTTGCATCAAGACAAGTAAAAAACATCATGCAAATAGGGGTCTAAAATCCATCGTTTAGCCGCTAGCCGAAATTTTGTTTTTTTCACGTAATAATTTTTATTTCCGTAACGGATGGTTGTATTCAGTTTATATTTGGTATGAATCTTTATCATACTAATGTACATTTTCAGGAAAAAAATTAATTTTTTCCACTGTGTATTTTCAAAATGGCGGCCATTTTAAATTTTAAAACTCAAATATCTCAAATTTGGCAAATTTCAAAAGAAAATTTACTTTGTACAAAAAAGTTGCCAAATTAAATTATCTAACCAACGGTACCAAGTTTGTAAGGATCTGATTACAAATAACGGAGTTATTGCGATTTTTCTCCAAAAAAACATTGATTTTGCATTATAATTAATGCAAATTATGGCCATTTTCACAGAAAAATCACAATAACTTCGTTAGTTGTTACCAGATCCTTACAAACTTGGTACCGTTGGTTAGATAATTTAATTTAGCAACTTTTTTGTAGATAGTAAAATTTTTTTGAAATTTACCAAATTTGAGATATTTTAGTTTGAACATTTAAAATGGCCGCCATTTTAAAAATACACGGTACAAAAATTAATTTTTTTCCTGAAAATGTTTTTTCTGAAATGAAATGTATTCATACCAAATATAAACTGAATACAACCATCCGTTACGGAAATAAAAATTATTACTTGAAAAAAAACAAAATGGCGGCTAGCGGCTAAACGATGGATTTTAGACCCCTATTTGCATGATGTTTTTTTCTTGTCTTGATGCAAGGAACAAATATACAAAAGGGTTCCAGAGAGTTCCGGGACACCCTGTATATTGAAACATATTTCCTGTAAAATCAATATAGACAGACATATACAAATATTTTAGAATCGTGCATATTTAACGTGTTTAAGAGCGAATTTGGTGACAGTGCAGTACGAACTTCGTAGTTCCAAAGACAACGAATAACGAACAACGTTTCGGTTATCTAGTTGCTACACTAACATTAGGGCCCTTAGACCCTTCTCCCCTTAGAATTGCAAGAAACGGCTATGTTCCTAGAATAGTGGCTGATTTTAAGTAGGTCATGTAAGTAACAAATGCAAAAGGTACTAAATCATTGACCTTTGACAATATTTGACACTAAGAACATTAACTCAAAGGAATAGAAATTTGAGACTAACCCCATATTGGTTAGCGTCATGGAAAGTTAAAGTTTCCAACGATACCCCGTTCCAGTACGGGCTTGTACACTGTTATAGCTGAGTTCTATAGTACATTCTTGACATAACGGGGTTTTTATACTTGTCTTACTACGGAGCAAGATAAAATCTATTTTTTTTAAATTAAAAGAAAAATTAATTTGAAAATGAATAAAAATAGCAGACTCGTGCTCCGGAGAGCAATTGAAAGTAAACAAGCAGCGAGGCGCTAAGAACACTCAATCAGCTGTTAAATGGTTTGGAAAACCAACGCGGTAACGGCACGGGATGTCTAATTGGCTGATCTGAACCCATCAACCCATCGCCGGCCGTGGGTACGCGTATACACTGTAGCAGCACACACGGTGCACGCTTTCTGGTCATCAGGACCACTTTGGGGAAATGTACACAGTATAGGCATCTCCGTCGCAGCGCAGCACATAGCATTAACCAGTGAATTTCTATACAAACATTTTAGCATCTTTGTTCCAACACGAAAAAGTATGCAATTTGTCAAAACTGTAGAAGAGTTCAGAAAAGTATTGCCACGTAATTAATCGTTCTAAATGTTTACCAATTGTGCATCTTTTAGTAATTTTGTTCCTTGGAAATAATGAACAATTGACGATTTCTGAAAACCTCGTAGTTACCGAATGTACTAAATGTAAATACCAATTGTATATTGTATTGCATCATAAATTTATTTTAAAATACTGTTCATCTTTAAATATTTTTTCATCATTCTATTCACACTAATTTTTGGGCCTATCGTATCGATAACTTATTTTGAACAATTTCAGGGTAATGTAGTTATCTAAACGATGTCATTTTTAAGAGTATTTTTATTGTAGACTAGGTACCACACGTTACAGCATTAGATATTTTGTAATAACAATTTTAAATATCACTTTAGTTCCATATTTAAATACTCATTTTAGATGCAAGACTTCGTTTGATTCAATTTTATAACGTAAACTAACAAAACATTTCCCATCATATTTCAGTCGCTCCAAATTCCCCTCCTCAATCCAATTGCCACAGTGCCAAAAGTAGGGACAACGAATAACGCGCCCCTAAACTATTAAAATCGATGAACTACAATAGCGGAGTCAACGATAATCGGGATGATAGTGTGTAGTTGGTCGCACCGCCGCTGCAGCGCTAGCGTCGCTCGTCCGTCAGTGTCTGACAGCTGTTGTTAGTCGTCTGACGCGCGACTACAGTGGCGCTAGTGGCGGGTCGCGGCCGAACTAACGCTATCATTGTTGCCACAGAGCATAGAGTACCAGTACCGCGCTACTGTCATGCGTAGGTGTCATTGACTCGCGTGTGTAGTGTCATGTGCTCGGGATAAACATGCTGAAGATTCACATGTTGGAACATTTCGTCCAAGAGGAGCCTAGCGGGTGAGTTATCAGTGATAACAACGGTATCTGTGATAGCAAGAATATTCGTGCCGGTTTGATTGGGAATGTTAGAAAATTGTGTTTCATGAGAGAAAACAGGAAACTATTAATTATGCTTATCAAGTCGTATGTTTGCTTATCAGAATGTTTTATTGATAACAGAATAATTGTTTTCCGGGTTTTAGTTTTGGGGCGTAGAATGTTTTAGGACAAAAATAAGTTGAAATACCTAATCATGTGCAACTTGTTTATGAATATAGTCATCAGATACTCTCAAAGTGACTCATATAGGCCTATCGATCTTACTTTCGAAATAGTTTCGCCTTAATACAAAACATGCGAATTTTCTTCACTTTTACTGAGATAAGTAGTTTAATTTAATGCTATCCCACAAAATACAATAATATATAGATGATCTCCAAAGTGTGAAGGATGCTAAAACCCAACTGGGTGGCTACCTGAACAACTTTAAAAAGTTAACTAATATGGAATTTTCCTTGAGCTGATAATAACTTGGCGTACCGTAGAATATTGCTATGTAAAAGCTCGATATATTATCATAGTCATAATGTATTTTTGATCGGTACCGTACTAAAAAACTATGTAGGGCCTAAACGCAAAGTTTATTTTTTTATTTTTACAAAAATGTTAACCTTACTTTGATTCTGAATTTACGCTAACTGGGATACACTACCGACTGCAAATACTGTTGATATTTTGAGTTACCGGTATAAAATATATATATAGAATCTCCGTTCTCGGTTTTTTTCTGTTATATTTGGAGTTTAATGTATGATTTAATTGTAAAGAGAGAAACAATTAATATTGACAAGACTGGGGTCTTCCCCGTCAAATCGTTAAAAAATGCCTCTGGCGTAGTCACAAAAAAAAAACAAAAAAAACGGGAAAAACTTAAATATCTATAAGATACGTGTAATAGAGATATAATACGTAGAGCTTCAAAAATGTATAGGCCCTTTCCAGTTCACCATAAAATGATATGGCTAAAAAATAATAAGAGCATAAAACTTTGATTACAGTGAGGGGCTCGGGCTGCAACGGCGGCGGGGGAGGGTCGAAATAATCCCAAATCTGCCCAGTCCAGTGATAGGGTCGCAACAATAAACGTATAAAAGGCGAATGGCCGGCTTTGTCGTCCAATATAACTTTGCCGATTGAACTTTTTATTCGTTCTAAAAACAAAGCCGGAAAACTCAGGAAAAAGTTGGTACTTTTTCGCTGAAACATGCCACTGTTGTATTTTCATTTGTTAGAGTAGGTAATATGAACTACGTTATTTAACATGAAAGTTTTGTCGTTTTGATGAAACTGATTCGGATCAATCTAAAACTATAACTGAAATCGTTAAAAACTTATATTTTTATTAAGGACCTCAATTTTTTCTAATCTTCACAGACAAATCAATTGTTTTGTGCGTAATGCGTGCCGGCTCCATCGATGTATATACATCGATGGCCGGCTCTCGAACGGTAGCCAGTAGACTGGCGAGACGCTCAAATTATTAACCAATTTTTTGACAGGCCAACGTACAATCTTTATCCCCGCATGTGTCTAAAAACGGTCAACAAACTTGTAACCGTTATTCCCGCAACTAGTTTCACAAAATAGACAGCATTTACGGTTCAGGGGCCGAACTACAAGAGCTAGATGACCGGTAAGTTTAAGTACTCTGTAATTATAGAGATGAGAGGAGCGAGCCTAGCCTAGGCTAGACTAACCAGTCCCTGGCGGTAGCTTCCACTGGTATCAACTGATTGTACGCCGTAGTCTATCATTAATCCGCTCTCCTAGCGCATGTTTGCCAAATTAATTTTCTGATCATGTTTCAAATAAATAGCCTATCATCCTCATATTCCGGCCATCCCGGTCACTGTGCTATGGATGGAATCTCGGAAATAAAATGACTGCAATGTTAATAGCTTGTATGAGACTAGGTTTCAAATTTATACTATATGTGCCATCTTTTATTTATCATCTTCATTAATTTAACAACTGCAAACATTCAACTTTGACATAGACTGTATCAAATTTGAAAATTGGGTTTTTGCTATTAATAGGTTCTACATTTTAAGTTAGTTAGTTCAATACGTTTTATCGAAATTTATTTATGATTTAATTAACCACGGGATCCCTTGGCTATGACGCAAGCTTTAGAAGGATAACATTTGGCACACTTGTAGATTCAAGATTTTATTGACCTGACATCTTCACCCTTGTAAAAACACTGAAAACATGCCTCCGTATTCCCTTTGCCGGGCGGTGTCTTAGGATATTTTTTTGTAAAATATATGTTTTTTTGTTTATTAAGGTTAGATCTAGGCCTCTCATACCTGATATCAGTAAAAATAAATGGTATTACCGCTTGTAGAAAAAATAAGTAAAGTTAAAAGTTAGAAAAATTATGTTACTTTGCAACGTCACTAAGAGTAATATTTTAAAATTTTCAAGTTTTTAAATTTTTCAAGTTATGGATGAGGGATCTAATTCAACTAGAAGATTACCAAGATTAAAGAAAATCGGTTAAAAACAGCGACCGAAACAGGGGAATGAAATACTGCACTATGTTTTGTCCGAAAGCCATATGGTTAACACAGCCGACTGCGCTACTAGCCCAAAGGTGAAGATGGCAAAAAAATAGACTACCCATGCATTCGAAAAGATTACAAAAGTGTTATATGAAGTTTAATTATAAATCCATAGAAACTCGCATATTTAAGTCCCAACCGTTCCAGACTAATGAGTAATGCCGCGTTCCAAAACTTATACGACCTTCCAGAACGAGAACGCCTCACCCGGGTGTCATCGTCCTCATGGCTCAAGGTAAGTCCTCATGTTGGATCCTCAAGCAAGGATTGTCCTCATGGCTCCTCCCAGCCCGGCCCGTATGAATCATATCGGTCACAAAACAATAATGACGTTGTTCTCCGGATTCTTCATTGAGAACCATGGGACAAAGATGAATAATTCAACAGTGGAGGGAGGGGAGGGGTGACGGGAGATGACAGAGGATGAGATTGATGGGCATGCGACAATGTTTTGGGGCGAGCTCCCCCCCCCCCCATCGTGGAGTACACCGGTCAGGGTTTATTCGAGTATGTAATACTATTTGATCAAATCTATGTCCGAACCATTAACGGCTAGTACAATCCGCGATAGTGGGGAGTGTGATTTTTCGACATCTTAAAACATTATGATTTGTAAATTGTTGGTGTGTAGAGCGTAAGATCGCGTTAAGCCAAGTTTCAGTTGTTATAAAAGTAAAAAATAAAAAATAATATTAAAAAAATACTTGCTGCACGTAACAAGGCGTCTGATTGTTTTAGCCACCGGTTCGTGCGTCGGGAGTTTGAGTGTAGTAGGCCTACCGACTTAGAGAAGATATGAAGATACACGTTTATTGATAAACACTGCCAATAATGAATAAATAAATCAATCAATAAAAAAAGTCTATAGTAATTGTGACAAAAATTATTATTTTTGCTTACACTGTTCAACTACCTGAACTTTCGTGCGTATTCCTGAAATTTGACGTAGCCTGTGATGACTCAAACTTTTATGTTATTCACTCAAACTAAGTAGGCCAGTAGGCCTACGTCTGACTTAGGTTCACTTATAATTAATCGTGTGTATAATTAATATGTGTCTTAATTGAATTAAATTGTGTTTTGAAGTATTTTCCTAAACTAAAAAATGTTCAGCCCTTCAATTATATAACTTGAAAATTAAGTTGCATACTATATTAACTGTAGCATTTTTAGTAATATAAAAAAATGTTTCTACTTATATTATATATTACTTTTAAGACACCCTTCTATCCTCTTACACTAATTTTCTATAGCACACTCTATAAAAATTTTATGGTATTCCTGAAACCAGCTAGCTGAAATATTTCATTTATGCTATAACACCAATTAATCACAACTAATCACAAACTAGTCGGTTGGTTCGCCATGTTTACCGTGCATTAATTAGCTAAACAATCAATTAATGGTGTAAATTGATCAACATTGACAATCCATTGCGGGTTTGGCAGATTGTGTAACCGGATGTTTATAGGTTGAATTAAGCACCTAAACGAGATATGCAACCTGTGACCTCAATTAGGAACAAGGCTAAACTTTTGTCGGTGTAAATCATTTTACAACGATAACAACGTCCGCTAGTACTACATTCCGGCATTCGAACAATTAACATTCCTCAGCGCAGATTTTATCCAACAATGTACTTCTTATTTATAGTCCAATATTTTGAACTTGATCCTATTCTAGACATTCTTGTTTCGATGTGGCGAACGGTAAAGACGATTTAAATGGTTAATTAAATTTTTGTTCGCTTCGCCGAGAACATGTTTTAATAAAATATTTAACCGTTTATAATACAGTCAGTGTAATAACTCCCTGACTTTTGGTTAGGAATAAATCTCTTACTTTTAAAAAGTTTCAAAGAAGGGATAATATAAATATATCAATGGTCAACAGGAAAAACAGTTACAGTACCCATATGATTTATCAGATTTTAAAAGACTCCCAAGTTGTCTACATGTTTACGGTCCTCCAATCACAAAGCAAGCTGAAATGAACCACGGAAAAATAGACTTGATCTGTCCCACTGTAATCATGAGATCTCCGCAAAGGATCATAAGTTCAAAAAATATCCCTGAAGAGATAAGACTTCAAAACTGAACCTAATCACACCTCAATGAGTAGCAGTCAGAGCAGTATTACCAGCGACAATAGCCCCAATTACCAACAAGGTTCTAGTTTTCAGTGAATGTTTTCTCAAGTTCACGTTTGGTTTCGAAATTTAGTCGCGTAACGGAGTCGGTTATAGGACAAGGACGGGGTACAAATGACGTCGTTCAGGCATTTGTAGAAACCATCAACTTTCATTCCACCGTCCACTGTCCACTGCGGTAAACATCGAGTGTCGTTCGAGGAAACTCTAGCTCTACCTTTCCTCTAGGGACATATAAAGCAGGCATGCATTTGAGAATTATGAAAATGCCTACCATTATTTTGAAATCATACTAAAACATAACTACATCTTACATGATTTAATCATTAGTTTAAACTACCTAATAATTTACAGCCGTTTAAATGAGAAGGAAATAAATTTAGCTGCACACAATTATTTTTACCTATAAATAGGCCCATTCTAAGAGAACCCACTTTTTAAAATAATTTAGATGTAATAGGAGCTATTTGATTGTTATTTCTATAAGTTTTTGCGATTGCTTGGCTATGGTATAGCAACCATCTAAATCTAAAACCTTTTGGTAAAGCGTAGGGACTAAAAATAGTCTAATCAATTTTCGTGAATGTAAACATGTCGAAAATCAACTAAGAAATTTAAATTCTTTTGGGTCATGTGTCATTTGTAAATAGACCATTACATTGATAAAGTAACGTGGCCAAACGGATTCCGCTTCATGAACTCCTTGGAATAGAGATAAATTCTTTAAATTAATTTTAGTTTAAAATAAACATATAGGAACTGGTAATACGTTCGTTCCACCAATACCGGTACGATTTGTTTATAGAGTCACTCCTCACAAACTTCCATATCTAGACGAAAACCACCCTTCGACCAACAGATAACAGACCGGATGCCCTAGATAACTTTTGTGCCATGTGCCAACCTATTCATAACGCTGTAGTAGGGTGGTCATGTTTACACTGGCAAATACCCATATCAGTCAAGGGGGGCTTCAATATCAGGAATATCTCCCCCCTCCCAAAAAAAAGGATTAAAAATCACTTTACACCAGTTAATTTTTCCCTACAAAATTTTAAATAGGCCTATTTGAAATATTTCAAATCAAACCTTCATGTACGTAGCTAATTAAAGAAAAACATCTTTTCGAAAGCCCTATATTCTAGTGTGCAATCCAATTCTTTAATTCTGTAAGTATTGATAATTTTCATAAACATTTCTCACTTAAACTAATCTACATCAATGGAAGTTGTTTTATGTATGTATGATGTAGCACAAGTTGTTTGAGCATTCCCAGAAGTCAAAACCCCTAAAAAACCAGAGGATGTTATAGTGGCGAGTAAGCGTAGCGAACGAGTTCAACTGAAGGACAAACAATTTCTCGGGTTAGCATTGCAATTTGAGTACCGTTATAAATCACGGGTAATAATAATCATAATAGTAAATCACGTTATAAGTCAGCTGATAACCATACAAGTGAACAACTTAATTGTGCCACCATTGGCATATAATATGAGATTTAGAGAAAACTTTAAATGGGGAACATCACCTATTTTTTAAGACCATACAATATATGAATTCCATTTTCTTCTAAATGGCCGCCATTTTCCAATATGGTGACCAACTTTAAAATTTTTTTACAGAACACCCTACATTTTATGGTGTTTTTGAAATGTACATGTAATTTTAAGACAATTTTATTCTTTAACATTTTTCTCTAAACCTAACGGTTAGGGAGCTATAGGCAATTCAATTCAATTAATCTTTATTCATTTATATGTACACTGTACAAAGAATGGCGTCAACAATGGTTTACACAATATTCTAAACTAAAATGGAAGAAAAGTTTAATAAAAATAAAAATTTGTTTTTTTAATGGATAAAACGAAAAATCCATTTTTTTGTTTCTAACTTTGAGAAAGGAACTCAGAGAGAGAATATAGTGATAAACTAATTAAATACTTTTTAATTTTGTTTTGAAACGGTCTATTTTATGTTCTGATTTAATATCACTTGGCAACATATTATAAAACTTTGAACCCATATATTTTGTTTTTTTTTTCAATAAAATTGAAGTTTGTGTGATTCTACAGCAATCTTGTTTCTGTTTCTGGTATTATAATTGTGATTCTCCCCTACTAATTGCACTTCAGCCAATCGATGCTTTACTGAGATCACAGTCTCAAATATATACATAACAAATACTGTCATAATTCCAACCTGAGGAAAAAGGTGTTTGACTGAGTCATTCCACCCTAATTTTAGCATGATTCGAATAGCTTGTTTTTATAATTTTAAGATTGCATTTAAATTTTGGACTGATGTTGCTCCATATAATGATAAACCAAAAGCAATATTAGAATGAATATACGAGAAGTATACTGTTCTGAGGGTTTCTATTGAACATAGTTTCGACAGCCGACAGGCGTCTCAAAGCATAGCCTATAAACCAGAACTTAATTTTGAAATCAAAAGACTGACATGGCTGTTCCAAGATAACTTTTTTTATCAATTGTTAGCCCTATAAAATTTCGTTTCTTTTACTTCATCTAGTTCAATCTGATTTAAGAGAATGTCTGGTAACAATTGATCAACAAAAAAATATTGTTCAATTAATTAAATGCAATTAAAGTTCATTTTTAGTTCCGTAAGAATAACATGGGGCAAACTTTATCTGCTCATATCTCCGAGACCATTCAGTAAAATAAAAAATACTCAAGAATAAAAATGTCTTAAACTGATGTTCAAATGGCATTTTTTTCATAGACTAATAACATCAATTTTTTTACTTTTTATTTTTCGACCGCCATATTGGAAATAAGTTAATTTATGCTTAAATTATAATTTTTATGTGTGAAATGTTCTTCAAACATGATTTTATGACATTAATATTCTATAGAATTTTTTATTTTACAGAATGGTCTCGGAGATATGAGCAGATAAAGTTTGCCCCATATTATTCTTATGGAACTAAAAATGAACTTTAACTGCCTGTAGCTCCCTAACCGTCAGGTTTAGAGAAAAATGTTAAAGGAAAAAATATCTTAAAATTACACGTACATTTAAAAAAACACCATAAAATGTAGGGTGTTCTATAAGAAATTTTAAAGTTTTCCACCATATTGGAAAATGGCGGCCATTTAGAAGAAAATGGAATTCATATTTTTATTGTCTTAAAAAATAGGTGATGTTCCCCATCCAAAGTTTTCTCTAAATCTCATATTTTAGGATATGCCAATGGTGGCACAGTTAAGTTGTTCACCCTGTATATACATATACGATGTTGAAATAGCATTTAGTAGAGTGAATGGCAATAATTGGAAAACTTACATGAATTTGAAATATTCTCTGTATAGGACTTTCCGAATTAGCATCCAATGTTAACAGTAGCCTATTCACATTGATTTTGTTGCTGTCGTCCAAACCCTTAAGTAGTCCACAATTGTAACTGTACAGCCTTTCTTCCACGGCGCGGAGCGGCGGTTTGCGTCACACATTACCTAACAGTTTCGGCCCGGGACCACGATAATCGTGATGTCCGTCCTATCCGAACACAATGGCTAGCTAGCCACTGGCCACCGCCACACTAGCGGCTAGCAGTGGTCATTGTTACAAGAGTCGTGGGAAGTGAGGCAACTTGCCTGATAGCCAGCCAGCGTAAACAAAGCCCATCTCACTTGGCCTCGTGTTCCGCATTAGCTGCTAACTGTCCGATCGGTTTATAATCTCGGATCTGGCTTGGAAACTGGTAATGGCTCAGATGTGAAGGATTTGACCCAGGCCCGTGCTGGCCCACCGGGACACCGGGACGTATCCCGGTGCGCCCTCCGCGTAGAGAATTTTTGGCGCCCTCCAGTTCCGAAACAGACTCATTTTACTCTGAATACCAACAACTAAAATTAAATTTTTTTTAAAGATGACTCATGTAATAGCTTTGAACATCATCTTAAGTAAACTTATACCAATGTAATTTAATCCGGATCATTCTTGGACTAGGATAATCGGGACAATAATACCGACTAAATTTTACTACTAAATGGAACTCATAGTCCCCGGGCCAGTGATGGGGGCAAAAGAGGGGGTGGGGTTGGAACGAGATGTCTGCCATTGCCGTCTTTATTTCGTCTGCCTGTTGATATTTGTCACTATAATCAGTGTCAATAACCTCATGCAGTTTCCCTATTTGTGACATGTGTGGTGAAATTATCCTGTGATTTATTGTCCTTCTCGTGCAAGTGTCTAATTCTTTATAATAAAGGTAACTTAAGTATCGTGGGTTTTCTGTTGTTTATGTGAAGGATGGAACAACGAGGTTAACCTAGATATAGAGTGCAACAAAGATAAGGAAATTTGCCTCCTCCGATTATTGTCATTTTATCCCTATTCCCGCTTTTTCCTTAGTTAACGGTCCGTTATTTAGTTTTCATCATACCATTGCGCAGAGCCGTCCTTAGGAAATGCGAGGCCTGGAGCAAAATATTTTTGCGAGGCCTTATTTAACGGTGATTGCTGGGGGGTTGTGGGGTATGGAACTTACGACAGCATGTGTCCAAGTTATGTCTAGACGTTTTCTGACTGTCTATATATGTAATCAATCCATTACACCTCTGTATCTTTGAAATTGTTTGAGTTACAGAAATGAAACTTGGCACAACTATTAATTACAGGGTCTCCCTGAACTCCACCCTCTTTTTCAGGTATTATTCCTGGACCAAAGACAAGCCAAAATATCATATTTAAAATTTAGTGATTTTAATACAAATGGTCACGCATATGAGCGGGTTGCGGCGCCAGCTCAACAATGGATTTCATACCAAAAGTGCTCCCGGGGAAGCGGTCCGACCGTGACTAGCCTCAGTTATATCGCTCTATCTCGCTTATTTACGAACCAATTTTCATGACATCGTTAAATTTTAAATTAATTATAAAAGTTGATAATTTTTTCCAGCTAGGTCTTTACTTCAAAAAGCTGTGTACCGAATTTCAACTTATTACGTTAAGCCGTTCTTTAATTAAAAATTATTCTTAAAAAATACAAAATGGCGGCTGTACCAGTCACTATGGTGTTTTGGAATTTTTAAATATGATATTTTGATTTTGGCTTGTCTTTGGTCCAGGAATAATACCTGAAAAGGAAGGTAGAGAGTTCAGAGACACAAGTCGCAAATGCAAGTGAATTTTTTTACATTTCTAACATTTACTGTTTCAAGTTTCAAGATGGTGGTAATTAAAAATGTTCAGAGCTAAATATTTTTAAAAGCTGTAAATTTTACAAACTTTTGCAAACTTACAAAAAATTGCATGATTTAATTACCGGAGTAAAAATACTAAGATTGTTAAGATAAAACAATGGATAGTGGAGAAATTAAAATCTTATTTTGAGAAAACACGGGTTTCCCTTGTAAACTTAGGCCTATGTAAATCTTTATGATTCAAAAAATGTAAAAACTTAGATTAATCCGTTGTTTCTCGTTTGATCATTACAAACCAAACTTTTTTGTTTGCAATTTTTAAGATATTTAGCTTTGACAATTTTAAATGGTCACCACTTTGCAACCATAAATGTTATAAATGTCCAAACTCATTTGCATTTGTGTCTTAACGCACTTAACAGTTGTGCCAAGTTTTAATTCCGTACCTTAAATAATTTCAAAGATATAATGGACCAATTAAAAAATCACATACAGACAAACAGTTGAAAAACGGCTAGAGATAGGCAAAGTCGGTCATGCATGGTTGTGGCATCTGCAAGCATGGCTCGGCGGCCGCGAGGCTTGGTCCCGTCACCCCCTCCCCCCCCCCCCCCCCGCCGGCCACCGCTATCAAACGATGTTTTGCGTTTGCATCCTTTTGGTCGCTACTATTACATACTAAAAAGAATCGCGTTCGTAGGTTTTTAAATCCCAATTATTGAACATATTGCACTGGTAATTAAACCGATATTTTAGGTACGTATCTGTTTATTATTATATAATTTTTATTCAACCTAAACGTTTATGCAACTAACTTTTTAACGGGCAAGGCCTCGCGGCGCGAGGCCCTCCTCAGCGCGGGGCCTGGAGCGGCCGCTCCACTCGCTCTACCCTAAGGACGGCACTGCCATTGCGATAAACGTTGTTTTCGGAACAGTCAGCTGTGATCGAAACTAGTTGATTCCCGGTGGGTTGGATAAACGTGTTGGTAAACAAAGTTTTCGAGACTAGTCCTCGAAACAGTGGTTTTCGGGACTAGGCCGGAAAAAACTTCCAATGTTTGACACCACTAGCGCTGCTATTCTGCTTACAGTAACTTAAACATCGTTGACTCCAATATATAAATGTCAAACAGCTGATTGTTTAGTTGTAAATAGTTAAAATACGAGATAAACAAATAACAACGTAAGAGGGGGTATAGGTTAAAATTTATTAATTTTTATCCAAACTGTATATTTATTAAAGGTGGTATGATGAAAAGTACTGTTCGTAACTCGTCCGAAAGTGGTATATCGGTGCTCGATCAAATTCAAGTACTCGGCTTCGCCTCGTACTTGAAACTCGATCTTGCACCGATAACGACCACTTTCCGGACTAGTGACGAAATATACTATTCCCATCTGGTATCTGCCATTTTATGCATAAATGTTCGTCGTTTCGAATTCTATGGTGACGAACCTCAAATAAACTCAATAGCCTGCCCAAAAAGACCATAAACTCAAAGTGGGTTTAGAACAACAAATAATCAGATGTTTTAAAAGTATAATCTGTATTTTGTAGGCTTGTTGTGGCCAACTAGAATAGCTAAAACTGGTCACCAAGGAAACGAGGACAAAGTGTTCAATGTTTACCAAGGAAACAGCATTAATTGGGTGTAAAATGTAGTAAAATCAACATTTAATCAGCATTAATTGGGTGTAAAATCAACAGTAGTAAAAAATTAACATGTTTATCCTGAGGGCACTATCTTGGAAGAATCTCTCTAGCTATAAGGTTAATCTTAAAATTATTCTTGTTGAAGTTTAACGTAATGATGGCGGTTACTGCTTTTACTCTTCCAAAACCTGTTATGAACAATACAACTGAATTAATTCGACTCAAAATTTAAAATAACATTATTTTACAGCGGAATTATTTTTTAAAATCCCATCACGATTTATGTTTTTAGAGCAAACTGCATTGTTGTCAATCATTTTTGTTTAGGTGTTATATAACAAATATAATGAGAAAATACTAGATTTACCGTACGTTGAAAACAGGAAATGTTAGATGCGAGTGGCTATACCCTATACCGGTGTCCTTACAGCAAGGCTATCTAATCAGTGCAAGACTGTGGACACCCGGTGTTTTTTTTTTTTTCTTTCGTGTTTGTTTAAGGGATCTAGAAAGACAGGTAACATTTACTTTTCATTGTTATTTGGAGGCTAAATCACTGCAATGAAGGAGGCTGCTAAGCAACTAATATCAAACAGTGAATAACTATGAATGAAGATCGAACCCGTCGCCGAATAGTTTTTTCTATTGTTAGTATTTTGTTATTATGTGCTTTTATTATCATGAAATTAAGAAATTAACCGATAAACTCTTGCAACGTGTTATTGATTGTATGTATTAACAATGACACTTTAATCATGTTTCAACTACTTTTTAGTCTCTTATTTTGTTTTGCTCTAAGAAATTAGTGATTTAGACTGGCCACCATGAAGTACCTATAGGGTTATAAAATGTTTATCTAGCTAATTATGAAAATAAAATTTTTCCCTGAAGCATTAATGAGTAAAAATAGTAAATATTATTTGTACTATATAAAATGGATTTAAAGTTATCAAATCGTTTGAGATGTATATTTAGGGGTTAACATTTCAAAATATAGACCTATTCACTAATACTCTAAGACCCTAGGTAATTCTCCTTGTGAAAACAAAGGGTGCTGGGGAGAGGTGGTGCATGAGGGTTACACTGGCGCCCTCTGGCCATGGCCATCCACCGCCCTAAGAAGGAAGCCAGCACGGGCCTGATTTGACCATGGAGTACCTATAGTCAACCATGTACCAGTATATATACTTCTGGAACTTATAAGCAAGCTTTTATTTCGTATAGATCTACGTTTATGTAGACCTATTAAATTTCACACTTAAAATTATAACGACTCAAAATTTCAAAAAAATTGAATGTGAATGAAAAATATTCTTAGATTATTGACTCAAAAAGCTGCTATTTTAAGTTTCTAAACAACAATGCTAAGACTGTAAAAGACTGAACGACTCAATAACTTATAAGAGGGGGAATGAGAGTTGTTCGTAAAAAAAGCTAGTTTATGGTATTAACAAGTTCAAATTGTTCTAAAAAAATCGCACGCAGTACATTTATTCACGTACCTCTTTAGATTAAATTTAGAGAAGGGTAGCCTTTTTTTGTATGTAGACGACACTGCAATTCTCTTTGCACAACCGACTTTTATCGTATGCTAACCATTTAATGAGCTAGCAATAATATCAGTATTTTTATCGTATTAACAACGTGGAGCAAAACCGTCAAGAAATTATTTTACAATATCTGTTGTATTGTAAACATAAAACAATTGATACAAACATTACGTTGTACTGGGAACACTTTTCGCCATCCCATACGGATTTTTAAATACTAATATCATATCAGGGTTTGCCCCAATTGTTTTAAAATAGCTGTTATTCCAACGGAACCCCTAATTCCAATCCAATGGCCCATTCCCGGGCACGGCCAGATACAAATTCGCCAGTGGTTTGAGGGTCGACGAAAAGATACAAATTCGCCAGGTCCCAAACAGGTAGAAAATCGGGGCCGTCAAAACATTCAAATTCGCCAGTTCTAGGAACTAATGCTCAGCCCCTCGGGGAACCCAGGAATGTGGCCGGTCGGGCTCATCCCCTTCATTGCCCGAGCTGGCTGTTGTTGGCGTTGGTACCATAGCTTAAATTTGAAAGATGCACTTAAATGAAAAGGGAAGTTTTTTCAAACTGTATCCCATTATCAAAGATCCGCCACTTTGAAAAGTGATTTTATCGGTGTAAATCAAAATTATTTTTTGGGGACTCATCAAATCTCTTTTCTAAAGCTTCAAAGAAGGTCTCTTGAAAATTTAACAGATGCACATCAGTTGCCGATCTAAAGGTTGTTTTTTCCTTATTTTACTGTACTAATTGAGTTCTATGAAATATATTTATTACGATAAACGCAACTATTCTAATAAATGTAAACAAAGATCGAACAAAAATCTGACATTTTGAGTACAATAAGAACAAATAAATCTATCACAATTAAATCTATTACGATTAAACTGGCAACGAAAAGCTCATCACTTATATATATATAGTGCTTTAAAAGTGATGCGAAGGGGTAAAGGGGTGAAGGGCGCGCCGCAAGCCGCATGCCGCGCGCCGGCCGAGGGGCTGCGGGGGATTCCTGGAACTGGCGAATTTGAATGTTTTGACGGCCCCGTTTTTTCTGCGTAATCGGGACCTGGCGAATTTGTATCTTTTCGTCGACCCTCCAACCACTGGCGAATTTGTATCCAGCCCCGGGCACAATGCTAGCGGTCCCAGCGTCCCAGCGGCCCGGCCCCATGCTGTTACACTGCTGGGCGGACGGTACCTCTAATCTTTCGAATTTGATTCACTTTTAACCACAGTAAATCTGGAATGCGCCTTCAGACCACATTTTTGAGTGGCGTTTACCTGCCTTGACATTAATCTTAGTAGATGTTAAAATTTCTTCGTGGATTAGTGCATGAAATTTTATGACAGCCAAAATAATGTTCTATATTGTATTTCCCATTTTTAGAAGTGGGGTCGTTACATCATGATTCTAGTAGTGACAAATTCTACTATTTTCTGGCGTTTATTTTTAGTCTATATTAATTTTCAATAATTATTATTCAAATCATGTTATCTTACTCATCTTCAGCAGTAATTATTGACGCTTCATAAAAGTTCACATTCTTCACTTCTATTATCGCAAAACCATTGTTCAAAGAATGGTTTAATGAAATTAATTTTACACATAGGGCAAAAACATATGAAATTCTAGTTGTTGTTTTTAAACAACCTATTTTTTACAGATTACAACTTTTTTATTTGTAGCTTAATTTATAAAAAAACTGTACAATAAATTTTACCGTTCAGTTTGATGGAAACGTCTATCAAAGTTGGGGAAGGAAAATTTAACATGAGAATTCCATCCCCTCACTCACCTTCCCACCCCAACCTCTAACCCCAAAATTTTAAATACGAATCCTTAATTTTTATTTCATTTTCCTCGTATACGCAACGGTTAGGAAGCTACAGTGAAGTTCATTTTAGTCCCATAAAAATAATATGGGGCAAACTTAAATTGTCTAAATTTCATCAGAAACCATTCCTTAAAATAAAAATACTTAAGAATAAAATTAACTTAAGAATATTTCACTCATAAAAATTACCATTTACACATGTATGAACTTATTGCTATTGGCGGATAGATCCTACAATTCGTAAACATTTCATGTTTTTATGAAAAATTGATCTTTAAATATCATTAAGACATTTTAATAATTAAGGATTTTTTATTTCAGGAAATGGTTTTGGAGATATAGTAAAAAAAGTTTGCCCCATGTTATTCTTAAGGAATTATAAAATGAACTTCAATTTCCTGTAACTCCCTAACCGTTAAGTTATAAGAAAAAAATACCAAATAATAAAAATGTATCAAAATTGTGTAGGCCTATACAAATCAAAATTGGGGGTTCGTGTTTCCTCCCCCACTTGATAGATGTTCTATAGCAAACTAAACAGTAAAATTATTTTTTTTATTAAGGTGGAAAAAACACATTGTATTGTAAGGCAGGACAACAGTGAACGTTGTAAGACCTTTATTATTTTGGAAATTAATAATGGATGTATGCCCTATTTTGGTTTTTAACCGCAATTTGTAAAAGCATTATGTACTAACGTTATTTGATTACAATGTTTAAAGTTTGTATTACACAGTATTGTATTACTATTACTTCGAATCCAAGTTAATTTTTTTAATGCCACATAACAATGACTATAATATAAAAATCTATTGTTATCCGGTCTATCCCCTTTAGATCTAGATAAATTTAATTTTCAAGATGAAAAGGTTTCCAGAGTCTTGAGAACAACAATGAGAAAACATAATCTTGTGCTACATAAAGCTGCTTTAATAAATCGCCGAGTCCTCTCTTGACGTTTGCCACTCATCACTTTAATGCCCTCAAAGGCTCGGTGGAAAAACTGGGTTGCATCATTGAGTGAAGGAGCGTTTAACAAGAATTACAGTAATATGGAATGCTTTTATTGTTTCACACTACAGCCAATTTAGCTAATGCGATATTGTAGGCACGGAAGAGTGAGGGCTGTGATATTTTTGTTTTGAGTTCCACTGAATTAAAAATAAAATTTGAGAACATGTATGTATAGGACCAGATCTCATGCCATGAATTCGCAAAGTAGGATGATCGGACAGTGTTAAAGATAAGATAAGAGTAGGTCTAAACTACTTTGCTGTGGCAGAGTTATTATTTAAATAATAATTATTTTCCGAATCAATTTTGAAATTTAATTTTTTGACGTTGACTTCAGGTTTGTTGTATGATAAAACGAAAGAGAAAATTAGTATTTACAAAGATAATAAGTTAAAGTACTGTGGTATAAATGAAAGAACCCTGCTCTGCAAAAAAAGAGAAGTGAAAGGGTCAGCGTTGCAATTTTTACTCTGCCAGGTTGAAAATCAAACCTCTGTGTAGAAGAATGAGCAAATCTCTCAATCACATAGTTTGGTAGTTGCTAAATCCCTACATGGCTCAATGGATTTTCTACTGATTTAGGTTTCAACGTTTCAACTGGGGATGTCGGGGTAAATTGAATTTTGAGAAATCCCGTTACACGTCGCCGTCGCCCATTCTGTGCGTCCGTCCGTCAGGCTGTCACTTCAGTAATGGGCAGCGAGCGACGCGTAGCACTGGACACTGGACACCAAATAACCATCGAAATGTCCACGCTTTCATCGTGATAAGGGAAAGTTCACCGAACCAGCAACAAGCCGACACATGCTGTGGAACACTGTTATAGGAAACTAATTTGCTACCCAACTGAATTCCAATTATTTGATTTATCGGCTTATGTGAGAGGTAAAAGCTTTGTGGTAACAATGTCTGTCTCCTGTTCTGGAAATATAACTGTTTTCAAAACAATCCAGGGAATAAAAGCTTTGTGGGGGATTCAAAGACTCGTTTCTTCTCCAATATCTTGTGGATTATGCGTTTATATTCATTTAAATAACGTGTAACCTTTATCATATTCGTGCAAGAAATAAATTTATAAAATCTCCCCTAACATTAATTTAACTGATTTTTGTTATCCTTGCAATAGCAAAGATTTTACAAAACTAACATCACCAGCGAGCACAGAATTAGTGTTCACTCACCGTGACACTTCAAATGCCTTGTCAAAAAAAAAAAAAAAAAAAAAAAATTCGACTTGGAGTATTAACAACTTATTTAAAATATAATAAAGTTGTTTACCAAATGTTGACAGAGAGAAATAAATTAGTTTAATAACATCAACAGATACAAATTAGAATTATAATCTTCCAGTTAATCACATTATATTTTATAATCCCGCAATATAAAAATGTTTTAGCGAGGTTGTGCCCTGAATTACATTTCCCCATGGCGGCTCTGTGATTACTGGGTCCGGGCCAATTCATTATTTACCCCCTCCGATCCCCCTCGTTATCACGTTTGTCCATCAACTAATCAGCTGTTTGTTTCCGTTAAAGCTGTTGCCCAACTATTTGGCTCCCGCCGCAAAGTTGATTGCGTTATCAGTGATTGATTCTATCCAGTTGATATTCAGTAGCTATGTCGATTTAAAGTAATGTTCAAGACAAAGGCTATTGGACAATTCATAGTTAGGAGTCTCCAGTACCGGCCGCCATGGATTTTTATTCCCATAAGACTAATGTTAAATTTCAAACTTCCGCTATGCCTAGTGATGGGATTAACCCAGGTGAAAAAACCGATTCACCCGGTTCTTGCTCACCAACCGATTCACCCAGTTCTTTTTCTCCCTGTCGGTTGGGCGAATCACCTGAACAGCGTGAAAACTGTAACCTCTACGGCGCGACTATATAGAATAAAATCCCCCTCTTAAATCATAATAGTAATGTTTAAATATCTCGACCCACCTCGCCGAGTTGAAGGCATTCTTGACATCAAGCGTAACAAGAAGCACTACTCGGCGAGAGAAATGGTTGTGGCTCTCGGCTCTCTCCACAGCTCTCTGGACTTCGGTGACAGCGTCGATCGTTGACCGTCCCTTTCTGAAGCCGTACTGACGGGGGCATAAGTCCCCGGCAGCTTCCACGGCAGAAGTCAGGCGGGAACGGATCAGCTTCTCGAACAGCTTCCCAGCCGTGTCCAACATGCAGAGAGGCCTGTGGGACGACGGCAGTTCGGGATCACCTTTGCCCTTGCTGATCAGTACAAGCCTGGCTGTTTTCCAGGGAGCCGGAAACACCCCTTCTACCAAACAGCCATTGTACATTCTCAACAACAAGTCAGCGTTGATTGAAAATACTTTCTTTAAAGCCTCACTGGGAATCCCGTCCGGGCCAGGAGCCTTGTTGCTCCTCAGGGAGAGAACGGAGGTTTCCAGCTCCTCGAAAGTGAAGAGTGGAACGTCCTCTACCCGTCCGAAGTCAACCGGCGGTCGCTGTGGATGTTCAGGAAACAACGCAGCGACGATCCTCCCCATGGTGGCGCCCTCCATGATGGAAGGTGGAGAGCGGGCGCCGAGTTTCTGTGTTACAAGTTTGTAACCCAGGCCCCACGGGTCGGAGTCAACGTCATCACGAAGTCTCCTCCAGCTATTCGCCTTGCTCCTGTTTATCGCCTGGCGGAGAGATTTTCTAGCAGCTTTATAGGCCTCCGATTTACGAACTCTGTCTGCGGGAATTCTCGCTCTTGTGGCGGCTCGTCTAGTTCTTAAACATGTTCTTCTGAGTTCCGCAATCTCTTCAGTCCACCAGTAAATGGGTTGTTTGTCGCGTCGGGGTTTCCTTCGTGGCATAGATTGGTCGCAGGCCGAGACGATCAGTTCCATCGTGGACGTTACTAGTGCCTCGGCCCCAGCCTCACCAGGATTCCCCTGCGCTCCCCGAGAGATGACTTCGGTGAACTTGACCACGTCCAGTTTGTTGGTGTTCCACCGGCGTGGCCCTTCCCGAGATGCGGAAATTCGACGATTTGCCTGATCATGCAGGTAAAAAACAATGTATTGGTGGTCGCTACCCGTGTAGTCCTCCACAACCCTCCAGCCAGAGATCCTCGGAAGGAGTGACTCAGACGCAAAGGTGACGTCGGGGATCGTGCCTCTCTGCCCGGGGCGCCGAAAAGTAGGTGTGTCGCCCTGGTTGAGGACGACAAGACCGGCCCTGGCGATAAAATCCAGGATGTATTTCCCCCGGGAGCTGGTAGAGGGCATTCCCCACTCGACGGACCTGGCGTTGAAATCGCCACCAACGACGACATGCCCGGTGGTGCCGAGAACGCACTCCTCTAGGCTATCTATCTTGTCGCGGAAGTCCTGGACGGCCTCGTTGGGTGTGAGGTAGCAACTGAAGATAGTCACGTCCCTACACCGAACCCAGACGAATCCTCGGCCGCGCCCGTGACTCCGCACCAAAACATCTCGTGTATTGCGTGCCCAAAATGCAGCAGTACCGAGGCTGTCCGAGATCCAAATGTTTGGGTCTCTGTCCCGATACTGTTCACTGATAAGGAGCGCGTCAGCACCAAGTTCTCGGGCGAGCTGATCTAGAAGGTTATCAGCTCCCCAGGATCTATGAAGGTTGGCCTGGAGGATGCGAATTACCGGCCACTGCCTTTTGCCTGTTCAAGTGCGGCTCTGAAGGCACCGCACTGACCAGACCCGGGTAAGTGACCGAGGCCACTGGAGCCTGAATCCTTGCAGAGGAAGCAGGAGGGGCTCGAGGAACATTCCTTACGTTTGTGGCCCTGGCTTCCACACTGGAAGCAGTTGGCACTCCTGTCGGGCCCTTTACAGTTTCGGGAGGAGTGGCCGAAACCGAGACAGCGGAAGCATCTCGAAACTACCACCCTCCGTTTGAGCCTGCAACTGACCCAACCGACTCTGAGGTGCTGAAGGCTAAGCAGCTTATTGGCGTGCTTTTCGCTCATCTCAGCAACAGCCATCCGGAGTTGACTTCGGTTAGGCTTTGTCAGCCATACCCTCACTCCATCGGCCGGTATCTCCGGGAGTGCCACCTGGATCGCACGGGTCACCTCATCTTCGGTAGAGAGGACATCAAGGTCCCGAATCTCGACCGAACACTTCGGTTCTAGGGCCTTGATGGAGCCTTTGTCCCCAAGTGCAGTCTTGAGGGAAGCGGCAAAACCGATCTTGTCACTCGACTTCCCCAGTTCGAGGAGGACATCCCCGTTCTGGGTTCGCCGAATAGACTTGATAACGGTGTCGGTCTCTTCCGGTTTGGCCTGCGATCTAATCTGACCCAGAACATCGGCAAAAGATCTCCCCCCTAAGGGCTTGATCAAGATTGCCTCCGTCCTGGGCTTCTTAGGCCTGGGTTGTTTAGGCTTTCTGGCAGACTTGCCAGAGGCCTCCCCAACCGGGTTTGAGACTTGCGTCTTGCGTCCGCTCCACCCTCGACGCACTTTTCGAAGCTGCCTCCGCTTGCTTCTGCCTCCTCCTTTCTTTCTTAGACAGGCGCGTCTTCCAGCCTCCCAAAGGTGTTGAGGCAGAGTTTGCTGTCAAGGCAGGATTAGCCGCCGGAGCAGGAACCTCTGCAGGAGTAGCCGCTGGAATCACGGCAGCGCCCGGGGCGGATTCAGTAGCCTGGACAGGAGATGTCTGTGATGCCGCAGTGACAAAAACCGGTCTCGGCACTGAGTCCACCTCAACAAGCTCAGGGCTTCCCGGCGAAGAACCGCTCTGCCTCTTCTTTCGCTTTCTGGCTTGAGTCTGAGACTCAGCCAGATGAGCTTGAGGTGAAGCAGAGATGACTCGGTTCGTGACATCGCGCTCCTGCTTCACTGCCTTTAGCCTGATTTTCCGGCATTCCTCGATTTCTTCTAGAGCATCTTCGAGTTTCGGGATCCCCTCTTTTATCGCCTTGTTTATGTTATTTTGAATTAGGAGGACCTTGGCCATCTCCTTCAAAAGAACTTTCATCTTCTTCAGACATGAGTCTTCCTCCTCGTGGGCGTCGTCCTGCTGCTGCCGAAGCATTTGCAGCTCGAATGCCGCACGAAGAGGGTTCTTCCTGGGAGGGATTCCTTGCATCCTGGATAGAGGTGTTACCGGATCGGTCACACCCATACCCAGATCAACCTCATCTTTCTCCTTTCCGGTTACGGCCGATGATCCAGCGACACCAGCAGCCTTGAACGGGGCCGGCGGAGGGGAGGTTTTAATTCCAACCGTCGGCGTCCCAGTCTTTGAGGTCGGAGACCTCTGCACAAGTGAGCTGCGCCTAAAAGCAGCCTGTTCGTTCTCCTTTCCAAAATTCGTGTTTTGCAGTTGACAATCCATACTGTTTTGTAACCAGCGCATCGTGCGGCAAGAGGCGGCCCTTCATCGGCCGAGAGCGGGTACACCCTCGGAGGTCTACCCCCCGTAGGAGATAAGACACCCCTACGCCGGTACTCCGGGGCCCGAACCTCCGTTTGCCCAGCACCGATACACAAAATGTGCCGGACGTGCTGGGGGTCGCACCGTGGCAATGCAGAGTCCGATCTCTGCATCCATGCCGCACTCCCTGACTAAGGTCCGAAGCGGCTGGCTTCTGACGACACACTGGAGGAGACCATCGGCAGTGCGAGGCACACATCAGTCCCTGCAACACAACAGGGACACTCCCAGGACCCCCAGCATGCGCCGGTCGAAAGAAGGTGGAAAGACACCCTTGATTCGGGGTCGAAAACAAGAAGGTGAGCAAGGTTAGCTCAGGAAAGAATAAAGACGGTGAGCTAAGACCTGAAAGATGAGAAGAAAGGCCCTAGCTCGGGAAGAACTGTGAGGAGGGTCTCACAGCTTGGCTCAGGTACCCCGGGGTCGCCAAGAAACACCCGTACAGTGGAAAGCCCACTGCCCCTGAGGGGAGGGACACATACATACATACATATATACAAATATATATATATATATATATATATATATATATAAATTTTAATGACTATTAGCCTATTTTTGGTCTCTGGTCACCTCAAAACGAAAAAGTAACGTGATCCCGGGCTTAGGTCTTACCATGAGACCTACGGTAATAGCTTATTCCTTATAGGAAATTCGCTAAAATTATCTGAACTAACAATATAAATATTATAACGCCATCTACACTACCTTTAACCACAACAAGTAAAATATTTTACCAGAAATCTGTTACAATAAGTGTTTTAAAGTCGTGTAGAAGAATGCAGCAGTTACGGGCTAACCTTGTCACACGCAATGCGAAGATTGATATGTCCGGAACAATTGTTCCGCGAGCAACAATGAGACATAAAGTGGTTGGGGAGGAGATTGCTCTGCTAGTGTCACGGTGACTAGTGACGTTGTAACGGTTTCCTTGTGTCACAGTTCCGTGTGCGTGCAGCGCCGCTGTCCACCCGTTACGTGATGAAACTGTTTACCGTAGTTCTATATCTTGCTGTCTAACAGGGTATTACCCGGCTAGTGTCACAGTGACTGGTGACATTGTAACGGTTTCCTTGTGTCACAGTTCCGTGTGCGTGCAGCGCCGTTGTCCACCCGTTACGTGATGAAACTGTTTACCGTAGTTCTATATCTTGCTGTCTAACAGGGTATTACCCTGCTAGTGTCACAGTGACTAGTGACGTAGTAACGGTTTCCTTGTGTCACAGTTCCGTGTGTGTGCTGTGCCGCTGTCCACGTGATGGAACTGTCTACCGTTGTTCTACACCCCGCTGTCCAGCAGGGTATTACCCGGCTAGTGTCACAGTGACTAGTGACGTTGTAACGGTTCCCTTGTGTCACAGTTCCGTGTGCGTGCAGCGCCGCTGTCCACCCGTTACATGATGGAACTGTCTACCGTTGTTCTATATTCGCTGTCCGAAAAGATTTTTGCGTGGTCTTCTGGACAGTGGGGTGTAAATGTAAAAGAGGGCATTTACATTTACATCCCAAGACAATCCCCTTTGATATTTGTTTTTGTATAGTTTAGATTAACACCCTAATACCATTATTAAGGTAAAATTACTTTTGGTTGGATTTATTTCATGGCTTAATCAAGTTCCAAGTACCAGAGAGTGACCAGTAACTGATAATCCTAGCCAACACTAAAGCATATCAAAATTTTAAAGTACATCATGGCTCCGCCACACTATAGCTTTTGTAGTTCACACGTTATTTCGTGGACACATAGGATTCACAGCACTCATAATGGGACTTTCTAATATTCGGTTAGTTTGACTAGTAATTCATAATTCATAGCTTTGTTTCGTTTTTACCGTATGTAGAGCCGAATGAGAGGAGCGAGCGAGCTAAGCAAACAAATCGCCCTAACAATATTATTTTAATTAAACCATTTTATGACTTAAACTTTTGTTACGGAGCACGGTGCATAGCAGCTATTACCAATAATATTAATGTTATACTCTTTAAATTATGCAGGTAGGTGAACATAAAGAATTTATTACAAACATAGTATATTATTAGAGCAACTGCTGTGAAATAACAGTCACATTTCAGTTCAGTGAGTTACGAAATATATTTAATGTGATAGACAAGAAACATAATTAGTGTTCTTACCTAGAGTTGCGATATTAAAATCAATAAAAAGTTCTTTGAGGTTATTCACCCGAAAGTTCACTTCGGATAAATAAAACTGCTGACGTGATGGTATTATATTTTAACTACATATAAAAATTAATAATTGTGAAATTTAGTAGAACACAAAAGGTACAAATTTGACAAATTGTTCGACAATTAAAGTAAGTGTAGTTCAGAACATGAAAAGCCGTCGTTTTCCCCGCAGCTTCGTCTAAGGCCAAGGTCGGGCCTCCGGTGCTGTGGGGTTGTCCTATCGGCGTCGCTCTATTATTAACCATCTCTCTGATTAGTTTCCGAGTTGAATTAAAAGTTGGCGACATTTGTCTCGTTCAGATTTATTTATGTTTGTTCCCGTTCTAAATTTGTTACCTTTAATTAGTGTTCGTCCCTAATTCACCCAGTTTTTAATATATTTTATGCGGTTTTAACACAGTCAATTCTGTATCTCACTTCTTGTTTTAAGCATCAGAATAAAATAATGTTTTATTTTTCTGTGATAATAGTTGTTAACTACTATAAGTTGTTATTTGAAATTAAATTAAAATTATTGTTTTAAATAAGTTTGAAATAATAATTTTTTATCGCTTCGTTAAAATAGTTAATTTTACGACTTTTTCGTAAATTTTACTATTCAATATCTTTTTTTATAAAACTTGAAAGAAGTTTAACAAAAGTTCAGTTTCATATTTTACGGACAAAATGCAAGAAACTTTATTATTACGGTAACTGTAATTTTAAGAACTGAATCAAAGCTCATATAGTTGGGTGAAATATTTAAGGAAATAAAACTATTGCACTTTAATGTCTCAAAACGCTTAAATGTATAAAAAAATATAAATTTTATTACCAGACTTATTGTTTCTGTTTCTAAATCAATAAGTCAATTAAATAAAAAACGAATGTGATACTAATATATATAGTAGTATTTGACTACTATAAAAACTTTTGGTGGTTAAACAGTTCCAGAATGTTTGTACAATACTTAAATAGCAATTTATTTGATTTGTAATATCGTTTTCGTGAAAAGCGTAAATAGACAAAATAGGGTAAGGGTGGTAAAAACAAATAAACAGAAAAATTGTCATGTGATAAACTGTATATTTATTGCGAATTCACCTTATAGGTCCTACCAATTGTTTCAAACAATTTTGGCCGAAAAGTGAATCTTATTTAAAATTAATAATACACTGTTACTCACTTAGTCGTGTTGTAAAAAAATAAGTTTTCAAATTAACTATTAAGGGCTGTTAAAAATTGTAAACCTTTGATGTATATGGAATATGTATAAGTAAACTATAAAACCGATTGCAATGCAAATTATTGATATATTAAAGAAATTATACAATGATTAGTTACTAAAACTTTTAATACGTCAAAAATACAATAAAAACTACACGCGTAAATTTAGTAGGCCTATAGGGTAGCTATATAAAACAGCCAACTAATAGCTCAGCCAAATTTAATTTGAAATAAACCAAAGTTATAAACAAATATTACACATTAATATTAACCTATATCAAGATCTATAACACAAATAAGCTATTGTTATTGTACTTATATGTGTATTATAACTGTCTACGAACCATACATAAACTTTAATAAACCGCTTTCAAACACAGCATTTAATTGTAGAAGAAACACGATTTCCTAAATTTATATCTAAATATAGGCCTAATCATTTAAATCAGCAAAAGAATATAATTTAAAAAATATGTTCAACGATTAAAATAATGATCCATTTTGATTATTTATCATTACTTACAATCTCTTCACTTCAATCAATATGTTCTATACGACATAAAAGTTGAACTGTCTACTTAGATTTTTAGATAAAAAATGTGCTTTTCACTTTAATCTCAGTTGGTCCAGTTCGTAGCTCAGAAGCCGCTTGAGGATCTCCTCGTGATGACTGGAGCACCCGCTTATGATGAAGAAAGGGTTGGTTCCGTTTCCGCTGAACGTTTTTGGCCTACGCTGCACAAGTGTTGTTGATTTTCGTGGTCAAAGGTCTCCCCTCAATGCCTCAGTTGTGGTTGTACGCCAAAGGTTGTCTTTCCAAGGTGGAATTATTTGACGATTTTGTTTCTTATTCTACCAATATGTAGGCCTAGCTATCTGTTAAGTCTGTTTTATCGTGTCCTTTTTCGCTGGTTGGACCTTTTACAAAACTATACGATTCCAGGTACTGGTTCAACAGCCACTGTAGGCATGGATGTCGTACCACTGATAAAAAAACACATGCAAAAGTTATGTTGAGCATTATGTTAATTAATAGTAAAAAAAACTGTAAAACGAAAAAATATTTTTGACACAAAAAACTTTTTATTCGAAACAAACAATGTTAAAGAAAGATTACCATGTCAACACAAAAAGGCCATCAAACAAGAAGTGACTGTAATAGCAACTCCTCGAGATGCACTAGGGTGCGTGTTTATTACACACTCTCGAACGCCAAGACACACTTTTATTACACTCTTGGTTTATTAAGGCCAAGACTACCCAAACTCAACAAGAGCTCAAATTTTAATTTTCTTTCAATTTATTTCTATTAATAATTTAGTTTGTTTGGTTTAACTTTGGCTTGCCCATAAGTTATTTTTATTCCATTAAAAGTGCATATTTCTCTGATGCTTTTTAAAACAGTATTACTTTAGGACATAAAATAAGACTAACGAGCATATTGGACCAGGATATACCATAACCAACGAGTTAAAGAGAACAGTAGCCTGTTTCTGGAAATAACCTTCATAAGTTAGGTTTAGCCTTGATTAAACTGGCGAAGAAAACCTGTGGATCATTATGAGACGAGGAATTGTGCTCTCTGTGGAAATGTCTGCAAGGTCGAATCAAGGTAAAAATTAAAATTCTGAAAATACATTAAATAATACAAGTACATTAAACATGCGAAACTTGTATAAAAAGGTTTTTAGCGAATTTCCCTATAGGGAATACGCTATTACGGTAGTAGCGATGGTAAGACCTAAGCCCAGGACCACTTTACTTTTTCATTTTGAGGTCCCCAGAAGCCAAAAACACCATTCGTTCATTTTCATATATATGTATATATATATATATATATATATATATCTATCTATATATCTATATATCTATATATCTATCTATATATCTATATATCTATGTGTCCGTGGTACTGATAACTTTTGAAGGGGACCTCCGATTTTGATGAAATTTGGTATGGAGGTGTAAGACCAAGTCTATTTTCATGAGTTCGCGAACCAGCATTGTCGGGTTAAGGGAACAGGGTTTTATGGGGTTTCAAAGGGGTCAAAATTGGGTTTTTTGCATTTTTGGACCTTAATTTTTAAAATTCATCAATTTTAACTGAAACCATTTAAAAGAGCTTAAAAAAACAAACAATTTGGTATTTTGAATATTTATCATAGCATAATTGGTTACGGGGCAAATCCAAAAATGTGTTTTCCATGTTATTCTTATGGGAAATCAAGAAAACCCTATATCTTGCTTATTTATTGACATAACTTAATAAAATTTGGTATGTACATTATCTATATAAGGTTTAACTTATACTTGCTTACAAAACCCATATGGCGGCAAACCTACATACTCACCCCCATGGGGTTTATGGGGAAAATAAAAAATTGCCAGAGTTTGATACAATTTTGTGTTTACATTCACCAATTATTGATTAACTTAGATTTTCTAACAACAGCCAATGGCAGAAAACCTACATACTCGATCCTATGGTGTTTTTATGGGGAAAGTAAATAATCTGAAATTCCATTGGAAATTCGCTGAGTACGCAGGTCTGCTGCGACGGGGGTATTTATTGCTATCACCTTCCAATTAATCGGCAAAATTAAGTAATTTTAGGTAGTACAGTATGAAATGATTTAACAGTCAAAACTTTTTTAATTCACCAACTATAAAATTGTGTGGTTTAAATAATATAACACTGTATTATTTTTCTTTTCTTTCCACTGAAAGGATAATGCATTATAATTATATGTTTTTAGGTACTGGCCATAATAAACTTAATAAACATTGATCATTTGCTCTTCTCCTTTATGTTAGACAGTCGGCTGGTTGAAAGGCTGTAAAATGAATTCAATGCAAGTCTGGAAACGTTGATTTTTATATAAGATAGAAAAATAATGTTAAAGTAAATTAATTCTGCTAATACAGAAAATAAGTTTTTATTTGGTACAAACTGCATGTAAATCGGTCCAGAGGGAGTCTCAGACAAGCTATCCAAATGATTGAAAAATGCCTTTTTTCCCATGTTAAATCGTCGAAAGAAATGTTTATTTTTCATTTTTGACCCATGTAACGTTAATATTTTCAACATACAAACAAAACCTTATGTAGGACCGAAAACGTTTGTTTTGGTACAACCCGCAAAAGTAAATTTGGCCCATTAGAAGTCTCAAGAAAACTGTTCAAAATTGTTTTCTTAAGTGTTTTAAATATAATGATTGTGTATAAATAAAAACATTAACCACAATAAATAGGTTACCCTTATCTAATTGTGTTACCACTCTTTATTTATGACCTCGCGGTGATCAAGTTGTAAGTGTTACGAGTTGACCACTTCAGGCAAAGGTCCCCGGCGACTCCATTATTAACAATCACTCTGATTGCTTTCCTGCACCAAATGAAAAACATGGCGGCGTCGTCTCCGTCAGCCCTTCCAATACCCTACATTTAACAGTTGCACTCGATATTTCCTCGTTTGCTGAGTGTATTGTTAGTTGATAATGTTAGAGTTATTGTACATGTGCAATGTTCTTTCTTTTAGATAGTAGAACTTATCATTACCTCGAGCTGGAACAATAATTTCATAAAATAACTCGTGTCATTGATATTATTCAGAGGCAACCCAGAATTTTTTTTTTAAATTTGAAAAAATTACCTATAATTGTGTGTAAATAAGTAACATTTGTTGTGAACCCTCAACTAGCTTGTACGAACTTCACCATCCATACAAACTGGACTTCCTCCTGGGTCGCTTTTCAAGGTCGGAACCACTTCTTGATAGCTGACCCGACCGTAGCGGTAGGTGGTATGAATCTTCCTGCAGTGGAAGCAGTGGACTATACTCAATCGTTTCCGCACTCGAGTGGGAAGATGTAATTATTGGAAGTACAAATGGGGAATGACACAAGACCAGTCATGCGTCTGCGGAGCAGAGTATCAAACTATGGAACACATAGTCGAAGAGTGCCCACTGAGTGCCTTCCCCGAAGGATTGGCCGGTCTGCATAGCTCAAGTGAAGCTGGGCTGCAATGGCTTAGCGCCCTGGATTTAGCTCTATAAAGAGAGATCTATTTTTACTTTAGTGTTTAGATTTTTACTTATACTGACTCAGGTGCTCTGCACCGCAGAATTAATTTTATTATTCTTAAACCATGGTGGCTGGCTAAATGAGCCATACGATGAACTAGCTTGTATACATTGTGAGCAAATGAGTATTTTTTATAACAGCCATCACAGAAAAATTATATGTATTCATGATGTTATTGGTACTCTTATGAGAAATAAAAAACCAAATCCCTGAAAATTTTTTTAGATAACAGGTTGCTACGATGAGAGGGCATTCCTCATTCCTCATAATAAAAATTGCAAATTTTTAATGTGATATAGGCTTAATATAAGTGGATCATTTTTAGAAGTGCTTACACTGACAGACAACATTGAAAACATAACTCCGAATGTATGTAAATAAATAAAGGTTACTAAGGTGCACTCAGCTAAAAGATCTTTATTCACATGAAAATCTTTAAATTTTCTCTATGATTATATAGAATGATCAGACGACTTATTCTCACTTTACCCTTAGTACGTACACAATATTAATAATGCGGAAAAATTGCTACATCGTATACTTGTTAATTTAATCATTTCAATCAAAGCATAATTAATTAAGCATAAGTATAATTATCCGTTTTATATTTGAGTCATTAAGTGTGACATAATAAATTTTTCAATGGAACAGACCTTTAAGGTCGAATAAAAATTAAAGTTTTGTATTTTTCTGGTCAAAATTAATATTACTAATTAGGAAATTCGCTGAGTACGCAGGTCTGCTGCTACAGGGTTTATATATTTTATACCTAAGCAATCCTATAAATAATTATTTTTTAAAATTATTGCAAATTGAAGAAGTAAGTGTAAGAGATGTTCAATCCAGTCCACAGCGGTCGCAGTCGCATTCTCGTGTACACGGAGTCATGTAACAGATTTGATTTGGTTTGAGATAACAACACGGCTTGGCTCTTAACTACTGAGCACTTGGGCTTACACAATCACTTCGTCACCAAGTTGAGTAGTTTTAACAAATTAAAACTCTCTAATGAAATATTTTACCAAAAATAACAATATAATATTTTTAGCGTATACATACATTATAGTAATTTGTTTTGCTATTAAATATTTGTATATTTAAATTTTTTTGTCTTCCACATTATTCATCATTAATTAACATTTACTGTCTGTTCACAACTAAAGTTTTATATGTCTAAGTACTGTACAAAGAAAAATATTCCTCATTTTTTGCTCCGACCACTTCTTAAGCCCAGGTCTTTCTAATGTGAAGTGTTTGATGCCGAGCTCTAAAGAATTCCTTACACTCCCCCATATTGCCACTTTGTGAGAAACTGGAAAATAATAACATTGCATTAAAAGTAAAGCACTCGGTGTCCTGCTCTCGTGTCCCCTCGCGACGAGGGCGTCTGGCAAGTGTCAAGTTGTGGAGTGTCGACGCAGTTTCAGCTCCAACGCAAGACCTCTTCAACCTCCCGACGTGACACGTGGCACCTACTAGTGGGAAATAAAAAATTTAACTCTTTAACCCCATCGAAATGGAGAGAAATTTCGCTACAATTAATATATTTCAAAATTCCTAAGAAAATAGCCTAATAGCAGAAATTTTGCCAAAAGTTCATGCCATTTTAAGAAGTTGTATAGAGGATTGTTGGGATGGTGCAAACAAAAAAAATTGTGGGTTGGAGTGATAAATAATTTAAAATATGTTTTAAAGGAATAATAATTAAAATAATTTAAAATATGTCCATTTCCATTATGTGTAGTTCCGATATTTTCATTACAGGATACTCCCGCGCAGTTGCAGACTCTGAATCCTCTCCCCGTTTTTCCCATTTCCGGTTTGCTGGGCCGCGTCCCCAGGGCTTCAATTGGCACTTGCCGTCGTTAGGCTTAATTACTTTGGTGACTGTAATTAACGGAAGTCAGGTCAAAGGTCGGCGGCTGACCCCTCAGTTAGTGTCGTCTTTCTTATCCCTCCCCCCAACATTGCTTCACTCCAGTCACTACCTCTTCTCTTCTCCTTGCCCCAACATACTAATTAACCAAGCTGAGACAAATAACGTGGTATGCTGAGTAATTTGGAAAACTTCCAAGTTTAAATTATTTCTTTCCCGGTCAACATTTATTTTTATGTAGATTTTCAGTGCTGTACATTAAATCAAATAAAAATTATCTCATGATAAAAATCATTCGGTAGTGTGAAATTTTAAAATAAATGTGAAAAATGTTAAAAGCCTTTTATGTTAGTTCCCATACAATGTAAAATATTGTCAACTGAATAATTATTATCATAAAAGTGTTAATTTAGTTTGATAAATAGGTAAACAACTAATTTTGTACAGATAAATACTATGGCACATTTTAATTACTACAACTTTCTTTTGTTTATATTCTAAGATTTTCTGGATGACTTAAGAGTTATAATAAACCTCGTAAAAACTTTAAAAAATACCTTATGGTATTAAATGGAGATACTTTCCAATGACACAGAGATTTACATTTTAACATTTGCAAACATTAAAGTATTGGAGCGCTAATGTATAACCATTCAACTAAACCAAGTTTCCAGAAAATTTAAAAATGGCCTCCGAAAGAGGGGAATACAAAATAGTTTCTTACCCAAAAGCCCTATATACTTAGGTTGTGCAATCTTAATATTACAAATATTTAGGTTTGATAGGATGAATTTAAATGCTCAAAACAAGTACATGATTAACTGCTTTATAGTTTTTACTTCTAAAATAATAGTTCAGTGGTGTACAGAATCCCTATACTGTAATTTTATTTAAAGCATGCTAAAGATACTTCAATCATAAGAAATAAATTTAGTTTGAAGAGACTGAATTCAATATTATTTCGTGTTTACAATATTAAATTAAAAACAAATTTAGGCCCTACCCTAAGCATTAAACACTCTCCACCAATAGCGGACGGTTTTGTTTAATTTCTTCCAAACGGGAGTGTTATATTGTGTCATATTGTGTAACCAAAAATATGGTTGGGCGATTTCCACACATACTTAAAAAATCTAATAAGCCATAATCGGCTGATGTTGATATTCCTTTAAGCCTATAATTCAAGCCTCAAGACAACATGCTTCACATAAAGCCTACCCGCTTGTGTCGCACGTCTGGGGGGAGATGTACTGTATTACCGTAATTAGACATGCCTGTAAACATTTGTCAATGCTATAGTAAACTAATTTCCTTCTGGTACTTTTATTTCTATTTTTCACTAAGAAGGTGAATTACTCGTATGTTTAGTTCGATCTTTGATGGTTGTAACTAGTTTTCATGATAACCACATTGTTGCATATTTCAAAACTAAACTATTAAGCTTTTTGACAAAATATTTGATAATTTTAACAACCGAAAAATTTTATAAGAAACTCGAGCAGTAATATATAAAAAAAAATTTTTATTCTCAGTCTCATTCGATTAGTATATCTAATGGAATTGAATTTATTTACTACATTTAAATTGATTTAATGCTGTATTATATTTTTAATACGCATTTGCAAATAGGATTTGTAAAGTTTATGATTTGTTTAAAGTAATTCTTATTCAGTCAGTAAACTTTACAAATCCTATTTACACATGCAAATTAGAAAATATAATTCCTGCATGAAGTCTAGGGATAGGGCTTTGGAATAAAAAACACATTTCTATAGAAGTTTTAGTATTGTATTTGTCTTTCCTTGGATCATATTCCTTTTACCCAAAGTAAAATTAATCTCATTCGGGAAATATTTACTGTGTATGTATGTCCAGTAAAATTATTTTCGGGAACTGTCAAGACTATTCGGCCAGATGTAAGCGCAGCGCCGCGCCGTGACGGGGTCTGGAGGCTGGAACCCCCGGACGGACCTGCAGATAATTCCCCAAATTGCTTTCCATTTTCAACGGTCCACCACTACCATTTGACATTGTTACATTAAAACTTGTTATTTTCTTCTGCAATAAACCCCTCTAATTTTACCCTGATTTGAGGTGTTAAAATGTATGATGAAGTATATTATTTAAATACTGTATAGGCCTACTAACAGAATTAAAAACAACATTTTAGTGTACTTGAACACAAACCACTACAACATTTTGTTAATCGACATGAACAACGTAAATTGATTAAACTTTATATTACTGAAAATGTTTAGTTTTATTTACACTTGTAATTATTCCAGCAATACGTGGTTTTATGCTCATGACATTTTAAATAGTGACGTTATTTAAATAATGTCACAAAAATGGCCATTACTTTCATTTTTTGTGAGTATCAAAATTTTTCTTTTCGGATGTTTTTATAATATTTAAATTAGAGCATTATCTTTAGGCCTACTCACATACATTTAGCATAGGTTTTCAAATTACGAACAGACCAAAATTCTGACCGAAATTTAATCAAATAAGCTATTAAGTGTAACTGGAAGCGAGTAACCTAACCCAAGGATAGTCAATAACTCAACGTAACATCCATTTGATTACGATCTCACTAGGTGACCACTGGACAGTTAGTTAATTAATACTCGGCTTTACTGCCAATGTCAATCCCGCAACTGGTGATATTAACACGTGTTATTGCGGTGTTAGGGGATGGAAAACCAATTAATTTTTTTCATTAATTTTTAAGACCTTGCGATCATTAGTGTCCGCATGGACTGTTAAAGATGTGTATGCAATATTTTAAATTGTGAGTGATGTCTACATAGTAGTTTCATCTTATAGGCTATTATCCGGCAGGTTGGCAGGTTCCAGTCCCAGGTCGACATATGGCGTTGATCTTGTACGATTGGTATGTTTTGACCAGGTTGTAACCAGGGCCGGATTTAGGAATATGCCGCCAGTAGGCTATCCGTTTTCTGTCGCCCCCCCCCCCCCCCACACACAACCACACAAATAGCGACAGACTCATACATAGTTTTTATTGTCACTTAGGTAGGGGGTTATTGTCACTTATGTATATTCATTAATTGAATACTTTAACGCCACGTTAATCTGGATTCTGATGTTGGTTGTAGTTTAATTGTTTGGCTGAAAAGCTCCGCCTGTCAAGTAGTGCGTTAAATTTTTCGTCCCTTCATAAAAAATCATATTTTTCATGGGGGAGGTCTTTATAAAATCAAACCATACGTTTGTTGTCATTATGTTGTGGTTAATCTATTCGTAAAATGAAAAGGAAATAACTAGTTGCGAATTTAAACTCTGGGAGCGCTAGTGTAGTTCCGTCTTTCTGGGCCTTATGCAAACTGTGAGTGTCGTTATAACCATTGTCCTACATGAAAAAGGTGTTACAAGATTATGTAGAGTAAATTCGTATACAAAGAATAAACATATTTCCACTTCCTCAAATTAATACACTTTAAACAAGAAAAATGGGCCTAAAGAAGTTCCTGCTATTAAAGTAGTAGGCCTAAAACTATTTCCAATATTTAGTAAATTGACAAAGTGCCGCCCCTGAAATTTTGCCGCTATAGGCTCCAGCCTTTTCAGTCTGTTTAGAAATACGGCCCTGGTTGTAACTGTCCCCTAATGAGAACTCTCTACCCGCTGGGCTGGGTCACAATCCAAGGTTCAGATTCTGAAAACACTTAATCAGCCCCATCGATGGTCCCATCTCAAACGATGTAGGAACAACTGAGAAACTCTCTCTCAGACGAATGGAAAGACAGTATATGCCCTCGCCATCATTGTAGCGAGCAAACTATAGTACTCTAATACAAGTAAGAAAAAGTTATAAACAAAGCTGATGGCAATTTATATCAGGTTGATTGGTAACACCTTATTTTCAATTTTTAAGTATTTTGTTCGCGAACAGTTCCCAAGCTTATGTCCAAGTTGTTAAAATCTTTCAATGACATGTATAGTCCTACCACTTTTTAACAGGAATCGATTCATGTTGAATCTTTTAATGAACATTCTTTCCTTTTTAAGTCACTCTTGTTCTAAAGTTGTCAACAGTTGGAGCGATGGTGCTACTGCTCCAGATGATGTCATTAATGATGTCACGAACATGTGTTTGGCATTTATGAAAAGGCAGACTCAGACTGCTGTAACGAGTTTGTGGCTTTGCTGCGCCATTTTCATTCATTGGTATCATTGAGGTGTAGAATTTTGTATAAAAAGAAGCCTTATGCGATTCTTTTCGTATAAACTATGTTATTACCGGTAAACTATTTTATTATTTATTTTGAGTGTATCTACGCCAGTGGCATTTTTTAACGTTTTGACGGGGAACAGGTCCAAACCCTATTGGTTTCACAATTGCACAAACGTGAATTAACTCATACAATGTGTTTGTGTACATACGTATCGCTACAATCTTGTTCATAGTTGTAGCTAAATGTTTGTTATGCATAAACATCGCACCATGTACCAATTTGACATTAACCATAGTGTCAAGGCACTTTAATTAGAATAATGTACTTAACATCGTGAATGGTGAAACAAATAAATATGCTTGTAATATGACTCTGTATGTACTTGAATCACGCCGTTATAATTTCTTTGCAACGTTCAATTCTACTGTACCACTGTAGTCGGCTTCAATTAGGGCATTCAATGTCAATTCGTGTTACTGAAGTGTATAGGGGAGATCGGGGATGGTTGTCACACTTTTTTGGTTGTTAATTTTTACTAAGTTATTCGTAGTCTTAGTTTATTAAAAATGCGCTTTTAGTTTGAACAAACTTTCTTCTGTAATATGTTTTCCAATAAAAATCTGAAAGGAAAATAACAAAAAATGTTTAAAAAACCCATTACAAGTGTATCAATCAGGGGCTTGTCACAACAGCTGCGTTTGGGATTGGTTGTCAATAGTATTTCTTTTGGATAACTATAACAAATATGGTATAACTTATTAAGATACGCGAAATCAATTAAAAAATTCAAATGTAATAATACTTTAATACAAAATAATAGTTGAAATGAAATACAGTAAATTCGAGTGGTTTTGAAAACGGAAAATAAATTTCAAATTAACTATGTGATTAATGGTTCAACTAACAATATTTTTTACACTCGTTATTTAAACAAGTTATATTTAAAAGTTTAACAAAATATTTTAAAATAACGTATGGAGTCTTTGGAAATATTTTATATATAATTTTTGGATGGATTTAACATAACAGTCTAACTCTAATGGAAAATATTGTAAGTAAAACAAGCCATCTCACAAGTTACCTTAGAAATATTTTCAACGTGCAAAAGTCTATATCACTTAAAATATCACTTTCACAGTTTTTGCAAATGAAGTGTAGCATTTCGGGAATATCTGTACACTGCTCTTAAAATTACGAACCTTTGTTTCCAAACTGAAAATAACACAAAATGTGTAAATGGTTCAAAGGGGTTACATGTCACATGTGACAACAAACCCCTTGCTGCTTGTGACAACTTGCCCCCTGGCCGCCATTTTGGACGAAAATCGACATATAACGAAAACTGTTAACCATTTGTTTTGTATAGAAATCAGCTTTAATATCTTTAAGTATGCCTAATGTCATACAATGTGATTTATGTTCATAACTTATAAGATAAGGATGATAAACAATAATTAAGTGACGTAAGAAAATTTACTTACCTAGAGTAAAATTAGAAATAAGACTAACATTCATAAAAATGCACAGATAGACATCCACTCCTCATAAAAATTATCTCTTTAATATAGAAAGAAACGTCATTAGCAAAACTAGCGCCAACGGTAGTTGGTGGCAGGAGTTATAAGCCTTGTGACAACCAACCCGTGTGACTTTTACAGCCCCGGTCTTTCCTACAGTCTGACCTTTAGTTCTATAAGACTACTCTTTTTGCCATATAAATTAATAGTTCAATTTGTGAATAAAATTGACGACGGAGGTAAAGCAGACGTTTAGGATTATGAATTGAAAACATGAGACTTGTTTGTTTTTCTGTAATCCTCGTCGAGGTAATGAAAGAATTCGATTAAGGTGAAACTAACTTAATTTAATGTTCTTAACTATGGGAGAAGCGTGTATATCAGTGCTCCAAAATTCTAACCGTTGTAATTTTTTCACACTTTTTCGATTTGCTCTTCTTGATGCTCTCTACTGTACTATAATGGTTGTATTCCGATTTAACATAACTATAACCATACTAACGTTGAACAGCCAATCCTAGGGTTTCTAGACAAATAAATAATACGAGGGACCCTTTTTTTTTAAAAAATTAGGAATTATTTAAAATATTGAACATGGTGTTTCTACATAAACAATTTGTTTGCCTTACGCCCTCAATCGGTTTTCGAACAATTAGACCAATGTATAAAATGTATAGTTGTATATTGTTTGTATTTAAAATTATTATTTACTATAGTCATGTCCTTAAAGAGTATATAGAAAATTCTTCAAAAACACGTTTCAACGTGTAATTCCGAGAGGGAATTAGGCCCGATCACATCGCCATCGCCGGCGATCGTGTCGCTCGTGTCGTGCGTGTCGCCGCCGCGGTAGCCGTGTTCACTGTTCGCCGTTCGTGTTCGTGTCGTCCAGGGTAATAACCCCAGCCTCTCGCGTGCGCATCACACATCTCCAACCTGCTCCTCGTTTTTCTCTATTTCCCGCTCACTTTGTGGAGGAAGCTGCCAGATCTCATTGTCAAGACGAGAAGAAGAAAGCGTCAGTTTGTAGCACCTGACGAGATAACGTGGGTGAAACTTGATGAAGTGGTTTTTGTTGTTGTTTGGGTACAAGTTTTTGTAGGGTATTTTTATTTTACCAAAAACAATTTAAAGCAATTGTTGTTGTGAATGGGTTCTGGCATTGATCTTTTTATAATCGGTAATATTTCTCCACCGTAACAATTTTAAAATTAGATTGTCAGTTGACACGGAGAAGAGTTACCTGCAGACAGATTACGAAATCCGGCCAGAACAAAAATAGGTCATCAGACAAGAGATCCTATAATTGTAATTAATAAGGTAATCAAAATCAAGGATTGTAAGCAACAGCGCACTCTTAGGTCACAGTGTTTTCTGTTACCATTGTACAAGAACAGGATTGCTTGTCAAGATCATAGTTTTATGTCTTTTAATCATTTACAATTTAGAAAATGGGCTTGTTCATAAAAGTAAAGTGAACTTAGTTCAAAAACACATAAACCAAAAATTTCTTGTGCTTATGTATGTTGCATTTTTAAATGTCTGGCCTTTTATGTATCTATGGATTTTCTAATCTATGGAGTTGTGTAATCGGCAATATGTCTATGCTTTCATTTTGTTTATTAAGCATGTGTTCGTTTATCCGCCTTATTTACTCCACTTCTCAACTAAAAACCCCTTCATCGAACAACCCCTAATGTAGTACAGTAACTCTACACTAATTACATTCACAATCGTTTTCAACCCGATGACCAAGCGACACAAGGAAGAAGCGACGGGGATGCGACAAAAAGTGGTGCAAAAAGCGCTTGTCCTATAATGCAACATAATGAGTTGCGCCGTCCCACTGCGCCGGCCCTCCACGGCGCATGCGTTGTCGCCGCGCAGCTGCTGAGTGCCTTTATTGCCGCTAATGCGCACAATCAGTCACCACACGGTTGTCACTCGCGCAGTGGTGGCCCTTCAGTCAACACCACGTCAATCGATACAAGTCGCTTTGTTGACCACCACCGTGCGTCGCGCGTCGGGGCGCTTTTATACACTCGCTGATGGGGGCTCCGCCCACTATTCCTGGTCAGTTTGGGGATTTCCTCGTTGATTTGATTATTCTAAGTAAATTCAAGGAAATCCATCCCCAAAAGAAATCTTTGATTTTATTTTGTAACAGCATGACTTTTGAACTCCTGGTTTTTATACAGTAGGCATTTAAAATTAAAAATGCAGTTCTCTAGTCAGTCACAAAATTAAATTATTCATTGATCATTTATTTTTTTCAAAGACAATTCAAAAGACAACTTTATTTAGACGTCAAATAAAAGTAATTTGATTTTAAAGAAGCTACATCTTTCATTTACAACCAACCCTGACGTTTTCTGTCCAGGTTTTTTACAGAAGCAGTTTCATTTTTTTACACTTTGTTATAGGAAAATCAAACAGTGATGAAGACTGTTAAAGCAAAACTAAAAATTAGTTTGAATTTTATTACAGTACTTCAAACTAGGGTTAAGTAATTCCATGTTCTACTCTGTGGTTTGATACGTTGTAAAGTAAATTTTACCAGTAGCTCTACGTTCCCCTGGTTAAGGAATTTAACTCCGACGCCATGTACCTCCCAATGTATTAAGTCAGTGCAAAAAACGTAGCATTCAATCGTAGTTACTTTGTACCTATGAAAATGCCTGCATAAAAAACAAAAGTGCATGAATTTCAGGTGAGGAGAACTGTCAGTTAAATGCTAATAGCCTATACCTCCACTAAAAGCCATCCGATATTAATTAATTATTTACCTTCAAAAATGCACCGTCGAACTCTGGCTAAACATGTAGGATTTTCATGATTTATTATATAAAACAATAATAAACATCCATTTTAACTCACTGTTTTGTTTACAAACAGTATTAAAAATTCCCTGTTATCGTGATCATCGGTGGAGGTCCGGTGTGTAAGGACTTACACGTTGCCAATCACACGACCGGTGTTGTGGTATTTTAACAACACGCGTGGGCGTTTGTGTGATGAATTATGTATAGAGTGTCCCTGACCGCGGCCACATCTGTTACCCGGGTGACACCCGCGCCGTGGGTACGGCGACGATGAGGGTGTGGAGTCGCGGAGGAGCGGGGTGCGGCGGTAACTGAGGGGGTGAGAAGGGATGGTACCTGGAGATGAGTAAACAAAATGGTAAAATATGTTAAGGAAATTGCAGCATGTCAGGTTTTTTTACTGTCCTATTTCCATTTTCAAATTACTTTTCTTTTTCTTTTGAATATTTTCAAAAAATGTAAATGGATTATTATAAAAATTAATACAGATAATGCAACATTAAAGCAGTCCCATGAAGATCACATCTATTACTCGGGTGACAACCCCCCCCCCCCCCCCCCCCCAATGAGGAAAACCGCAGATGTCATACTGCATCCTTGCGGTGAGATAGAAACATATTCAGTCAATCCTTGGGATCTTGTATAAAACATAAAGAAATTACATGCATCATAAGATACACTCACTACTTGAAAATGCGTTTAATATAAATTGCGAAACATGCGAGGTACACTATAACTAATAGCCTATAAAGATGAAATAAAAGAAGAGACTGCAAAACAAACAAATAAATAACATACATGCAATACAAAGAGAAATGGATTGAAAATAGCATACTCGTTGAACAATCAATTTTATACCTAATGCATTTTTACATTTACAAGCTATAGAGAGTTAATTTGGGGAACTCTTCGTTCTTCATCTGATGAAAGTTAATGAAGGATAGTAAGAGATTTTGTGAATTATTTATAGCCATTCAAGTTAACAAAATAAGTAAAAACTCAAAAATTTAACTACCGAACCATAGAAATTGTCCGCATTGGATGGAGTTTCCAGCGATTACATAAAGCTGAGAGCCGCAAGACCCGCGGAGATACTTGCACCCCGGGTTTATAGCGACGCTGGAGCGAGCGACAATGTATCTGACCTTTGAACTCGTTTACGGCCTCCGCGCATAAAAAGGGACAAACTTGCGGGGCCACTCCTTGTAAGGCGATGCGGTTGATTATTTCGTATTTTTAAATTCATCGTGATCATTTGATTGCGAAACTTTGGACTCGTGCTGTGAGTGTATTAAATTATAAGTCACGAGTAGAGACTTAGCTACTATATCAAAACTTATTAGTTTGTTAATATTCTGTTTTTGATTCTCGTTATTACTCTTACTATTCTAATTTTTATTATGATTACAATATTTAAAACGTTATTTTTCTTTAACTTTACATGCACTAAAAAACTGCATCTTAGAGCCATTATCCACTAAACACATTTAACTCAAATGGATTAATTTAATATAACACATATATGATCAACTCTGGATAAATTTAAGTTTAAGTTTAAACTGATTTCTAGAAAGCGATCCTTAATTTTTTTTACACTATAACATCGAAATTAGGAGCAAATACTTCACAGGATTCATAATCATACATTTTGTGTTGTCGCATATTAGGAACAAATTAGTTTCATGTCATCTTTTTCTTTAAAGAAAAGAGCTTTTTCACTAAATCCCTTTACGTTTATCCCAATCTATCTTTTTGGTTTTTCCAAGATCCTGATTACAAATATTTCATTGGAAAGTAGATTAATTTATTTCGGTACCTCTAGACTTGTTTTTTCTTAGGATACAAATCTTAAAATGTAGATTTGTGGATAATGTTTGCTTAGATAGATTTGTAAACATCTTTTCCTGATATCACATACTCTTTCAACACTACATTTCAACAAATACACCGCTATTCCCCATTCTCGTGATCCACCCACGTAATCTAGGTGGCCCAGATATAGCCGGGACCTCTATTGTTGAGAAGATCGGCCCGATACCCGATGTTGCCCGATAGTGTCCGATCTCGCCCGACCTCTCCACCCTCCGCCTACACCGGCCATCACGCTCCATCCGACACGCAGCCGACAATGCTCGGCTCATCCGTCGCGGAATCACCCGCAACAAAGGGTACCGGTCCAGCTACTTTCCGAATTGCTGCCGATCGATTTCCGGAAACCATTTGGTGACCATTTACTTTCTAAGACCAAAAACAACGGAAACTGTCAAATTGTTAAACGTTTCGGTAACAATAGAATAGAGGTGTTTTAGGGCAGCGTTAGATTGATACTTTATTTTCACAAATTCTCTAAATTATTGATATAATCTGTTGTTTTAACTTTATATTTTGGCCCAAACTTAACTTTAAAAATCTTTTCGTTTATTGATAAAAGTTTCTTGGAAGTAAAAATATGATAGCTTCACAAAAAATTACTAATTGTTTTTTATTTATTAATATTAATGTTTTCTGGTCCTAGCAACTACAACAAGTGCGCATAGCATTAAGTTTGTAATATTAAATTATCTTTTGATCCTAATTTAAGGATATATTTAAGTAAAATTATTTTTGCAATCAACTAATTTTATATTTGATTACATTTTTCTCTTTATATTAACGAATATACAGGGTTTTCCTAAATTAATTGTGCATTTTTAACACCAAATGAAAAGGAAACCGCATATAGTACATTACAAATATTTCTTTCCTTAGAATCCTCATTGAAACAGTTTTCTACTAATACATTTAGTGTACAACATTTCAATGTGTGTACGACAGGTAGCTGCGCAATATAGGTGAAGGCCTTGTGCAGCGTGCCTCTTGTAATCACTTATGGTCTTTGACAAATAATTTTTAATGAGCAAATCACGGATCAGATTTAGGATCAGAATCTTTATTGCCATTGATCAATTGAGATACATTGAAATAGGCATAGTCATATAACGGCATGTATAAAAATAACAAAATAGAAGTGACAGTAATAATAGCTAAGTTTAAATGAGCACAATCTATAATCTAGATTAAAACAGTCGAATCCAAGAATTCATTGTAATAGAATAAAATGGATTTTGCAACAGCCATGAGTAAACTTAAGATTTAAAACTGGGAATGGTGGCTTCAAAGAGAGGTTCAGGCAGCTTATTATAAAACTTAATACAGTTAATTTTAAAAGAATTACCTGTAAGTGCAAGGCGATGTTGGGGAATGTACAGTGCTCCTTTGCCTCTAGTATTGTATGAGTGTATGTCTTGTCGAGTGTAAAATTCATGTAAATTAGATTTGGTGTATGTCAAAACATTGTAAATGTATAGGTTGATGACTGTGCAAATTCGAAATTTTACAAAAAGTGGCTTGCAGTGCTCCACAGGGCCCACCCCAAATCGTCGGAGGGTACACAATGTTTTTCACATATCTTCACATGAAACTAGTTTTGAGTCAATCTGGGCATCTAGTAGTTCATGCCATTTGGCCTCCTCAACCTATTCTTCTTTATTTGATAATCTTTAAATCAGAATAAAAATTAGAAGTTATTGCACAATTTAACCGACAACAAAGAAACGCCTATGTTCTATGACAGAGTAAGACTAGTTGAGCCGATGAATTTAGAGTATGCCAACCATATTTTTCTACCTCGTGTAGTTAATTTTTTATAGGCTAAACATAAAAAAATTCATTTAGGAAAACTCTGTATTATAAATTAAACTACCTTAACCACTTGTAAATCACCTCAAGTATCGAATTTAATCTCGCAATCTACTTTATTTAACTGTCCTTCATAATTTAATCGAGTAATCAAGCGGCGCAAGCTGTTTACATTGTTCGAATCTAAACATTCGAGATGATTATTGGAAGGTATAAATCGTCCCGGATCACGTTTCGCAGCAACATGACCCAGATTCTACACCGGCCGCCGAGGACGCTGTGACTGAGGCAATGAATCGCGCAGATAGCTGCTGAATACGCTCTAATTGAGTTCATTTCAAACAGCTGTGACGCCGCCGCGCCGCGCCGCGCCGTCCCGGTGCCGGGCGTCCGTGCAATATTGCACGAATTGATGATTCGATAAAACTACTGAATATAAGTCATAATTCAACAAGTTTACCTAGTAGCAAAATTTTTTTTTTCGAATTAAAACGTATATTTTTAAAGTCGTATTTGTATTTTTTTGTTTGTTTTTTTTTACAAAAAGTTAAATCTTTGGATTTTAATCGTTATAAGGGGTGGTATTTTGTATTTTAATAATTCCGTTAAAAAATTAACCAAGATTCCAAAATCTTTAATAGCACAGAAAAAATGAACGATATGATTTTCATATAGTTTCCTTTTTCTGTGCTAATAGCTTTACCCTATTCGAGGAAAATGCAAAGCCAAGAATAAAAAATACCTAGTTTATGTCTATGTTTCAACTTCTGGCAGAAATCACGGTCCTTCAAAAACATTTGTCATATTTTTGTAGCTACACAATTAGCAATGTATGTAGACTAGGGTTTGCATACACTTTATTCACACGTTCAAACGTTTGTATAGTCTACACCAGCCAATTATAACCAATAACCAATAATAGTAGCCTACACCGTAATAAAGTCTTCATAACACTTAAATAAACATTAACTGCCCTCATACAGGTGAATGGTGAATATACCTTATAGAGAACGATGTCTTAGAAGGTTTTCCCCCTAAAACATATTTTCATGAAAATCAGGCATCCATGCATCCAAGAAGTGAGATGTCGTCTCCCGTAAATATTTCTACATACATTTTTGGCGATTTTTATTTTTAACATATTCATGTCAAATTTCTCAAATATACACTATAGATCTGAAAAAATAAAAACCTGTGTTGAGATGGTCCATTTCCATCATAAATATCGGGAACGCTCTATGTTAAACGTAATGTAATTCCACACAACCTTCAGGTGAAACTTCATTGTTCATCCAGTTATAAAGGTGTTGTTGGAGAACGAATCAGGATTCTTGGAATTGTTTTTCACAATAAATATTTTCACGAAATATCTGGCAGACATCTGAGAAGGGAGGAGCTGTGTAAAGATATTACATTTCCAGCAATATCGGGCCGATCTGAGGTGAAGGTCGGCGGCCAATCCCAAGCGCAATTTCCTCCCTCAAATCTATTTCTTCTTTCTATAAAAAAAGGTATTAGGATTTATTTGGAATTTTGTTTTTGTTTTGGAAAACATAACTGTCACATAATTTTCCAGTTGCGTTCTGATTCTTGACAATAACTTATTGTAGTTTTGGACAATTACCTTTAACAAATTTATGTTACCACTTTTTAGTGCTATATGCGCAATATGATTCGACAAAAAATATCAGTGAAGGCACCATTTGATCGACATGATGTTTGGTCGTTTATCGAATTGGTCGACTTTTTAAAAATTAAATAATATATCTAAATAAAACCAGGAAACCAAATGATCGATATGAGACTTGTTAGCATGACCATTTGCGCGAATTTAAATAATTAATTAATAATAATAAAATAAACCACTGAAACCAACTGATCGACATGATTTTAGGTAGAATAACCATTTGGATGACTTTCTAAAACTAGTAATAATTTAATTAGCCTTATTGCTTTTAAATGTAAAACGTGTTGTACACGTTACATTTACAAATATTTATAAAATATACATGACTATTTTTACATGTCTTTAAAATATATTATATTACGAAACAAAAGAGATTCTTTGTAATGTATAATTACTTACAAGTTCTTTTGTATATTTTTTGTTCCATATTATTTCATTAACTAATGATGCTTGAAAGTTAATTCCTCAAGACTGCTTCCAATGAAAGTCGGCCCTGATCATGCATAGAAATAAATGTTATACTGCAATTCATAAAGTCTAATAAAAACAGTATGTACAACTTGCGAGAGTAGATTTCGTTACAAGGGCGGAAAATGGCGTTTTGCCGGCGTCGAAATCGCCTCGAATTTGAAACGATTGAGAGTAGGAAAAACGTTTTCGGCCGAGTTAAGAACCAAACTTTTCATAACACTACACTATACAATAAATTCTATCCAAATTAAATAAATATTTTTATTTGCCCATGACAAAACAAAACATAACAACTGGGATGCGCTGCTTGTGTTTCCAGTTGCTACGCAATTACTTCACAGCTACCGGTTTCTCTTGTCTTCCAGTGGGAAGTTAAAGGGTTGAAAATTTTCGGCCCAATACCTCAAAAGCATTATTTTCGTTGAAACAAGTGAAGGTCGAAAAAAGTTGACATTGATTTAGTGTATAAAAAAATTACTTATGGATGTGATAGAATTAAATGTTTAAAGCAATTTTCAGTAAATATTAGCGGTTATCTATTTATTGTTCCACTAGTGATCTTTCTAACCTCTTCATTTTATTATTTTTTAGGAGTTTATTAATTACCGTTTAAACGATGATTAGGTTCATTTGTAAACAAATAATATTCATAAAAAAATATACAACGGTGCATTGTTTAAAAATGTATAACTGTCCATATAGCCTATATAAACATATACCGTACTCTAAATATTCAAATAAAAATACCAATTTCTTTTGTAATCTCACATGTGTATGCGCATAGTGTAGTGGAAGATGGTGTAAGTCTATATCAATTCGAGTTCGCTAGTCTAATTGAGTCGGTTCGACCTAAATAAAACCAATTAGGTTAGTGGTCGCATCAGGTGGGTATTAGAAGTGATAATCGAGCCAAGAAGCCAGGGAGCTTAGCCGGGACCGCGACGCAGCAGTGGGATATACCGCTTCCTGCTCCACCTGACACTGTGGGGAGTACAGCAGCAACTGAGGGATTAGCCGCATCTCGTGCTGCTCACAGGATTAACATGGGGGAAATGTTATCTGGTCAATGTGGTTGACAACTGACTAACGTGAACAATTCTGTTAATTTATCAACTGGCAATGAAAATGTATTAAAATATCAAACTACATTAGGTGTTTCAAATTCATGAGTTTTTTATTGCATGTGACGGTTATTTGTCAATCAGTTTCTTGTCATGTGTCGTGATTACAATGTTTCAAATTTCGTTTAACAGTATGTTAAAAAAATATCTACATAAAAAAGCTTTAAATTGTAATGTTAGTTCGTCGAAGAGGTTGATCTCCTAAGGATTGTTGACTGTTATTTGTAAAACTGTTTAGATTGTACTAATACGTCCTCACAAGGTAAACACTATACCTAGTAAAATCATGAAAGTTATAAGTTTATTAATGAAACGAAGTATAAAAATCTTAAAGTAAAATAAAAGTATTGTTTGATGTAGTAAGTTAAAATGTTGTTAAAATTCAATCAGAATTGTTGGGTTTTTTTTATCTTCAAAACGTAATTAATTAAAATAACTGAGAAAGAAAACATCCATAACTGCTATAAACGTCATCTTATTAATACGTTTATGCACAACGTGTATTCAGAATACGGTACGTAGTTTTTTTTTTTTTTTTTTTTTTTTTTTTTTTTGCAAAGGATAACGCATTTTCCCATGGTGCTTGAAGATAAAAATCATCTGAAACACGTATATTACATTTTACAGCCAAATTATATTAAAACCAATATTGCGATTAATGGTGCAACCAGAAACTATTGTGGTTGCGTAGCTTTTGCATCATCAAACAATCTGTGTTGACCTGGTCTTCGGACGACTGTTATAAATTGCGTAATGCAACACCGTTTTAGGTTTAGACTACTAATTGTCGGATTGTATTTAGTTTAATCAAGGCCAGATCACGCTTTTTGTGTGTAGAAACTAATTAAGTAAACAATTTAATTTTGTTTTCAAGTATTATTGCTTTATAAAATAATCCACTAGATATTTATAATAACATTTTCATGGATGTTATAAAGTTCACGACGTTTTTTTTTTCTCGTTGGAAGTTACTGTATGATTTTATAATAACTCATTAATTCACTGATGCAGCTAGTTTTAATGGTAGGTTTTTATAGTAATAGTTACAAAAAATCTTTTTTCATTAATCGTATTGAATAGCTGTATATTAAATTCAGCTATAAATGATGACTATTATTATCTATTTATTTTTATTTTACTAATTGTCTTTCTTTGTTCCAGGTAAGACTGAAGATCTTGTTGAGACGATTTCGTATTTTATCATTGCATACTTTACATCAGGTATGTAAAATAAACCACCTTGTAAATTTATATATTCTTTTCTTTAATTAAGATTGCTCATTTTTACAATTGTACATTGTGTATATAATTTTTTAATTAAAGTAGAAAATGTTTTATTGGGTAACCAAAACCTTTTTATAATTAATTAAAACAGCATAATTTCAGCGCTAGTACAAAATATTATTGAACACATAAAACAGTTTGTTCAGTCAAACTCTTGCGCAATAGCATTAAATTCAGTTTACGAATATCATTAATATTATAAAAGCTGGTCGGCAAAACATTATTAGCAGATACTTCATTAATAATAAAACACTATCTTCGTTAAGAACTCAAGAACCAAAAAAATATATTCTATATTTTTAGTAATTCGGTTACAAATTTTGTAATTTCATGAAGGCTCAAACGAATATGTTCTCAACTATGTGGTCTCAAACTATCATTAAAATTAAATTACGTTTATTAGGTTTTATATACGCGGACAATTACCCCTAAGAACCATACACTAGAAATAATTGCTCAATTTTTTTATTGTAGTGATTGAAATAATAAAATATAGGATGTATTGCGACTATAAATTATATTTTTTACTTTTCTGGTGCTTGATATAACATTTTTTACAAATTTATTTCAAATTTAAAATGTTCTAAACTATTAATAACGGCCGTAATTTTGTGAAAGTATTTATACGATGAACATAATGAGTGGGGCGAGACGCCCCTGAGATACGCCTCTGCTCCGCGGCGGAAGGAAATGTTATCAGGTGAAGTGATAAGAAAAGCGCGGATTAATTCCTCCTGAGAGATCCTGTTTGCTCCTGGATTAATAAAATATTAAACCTCTCTTCGACGAAACTCCGCGTCTACGAACCTCGTGGAAAATTGGATTCTGGTTGTCTTATTAATTGCATAGTAGCTTTAGTCTAATTATATTCTTTAGTCGTACAATAAATGATAATTTTTTTTTTTTTTTTTTTTTTTTTTGCTTTTGGGCTCATGTGGAATCAATCGTAAGTACTCGTTAAGAGTCTGCAGTATCCGCCATCTTGGATTTTTATTCCCATAAGACTCATATTAAATTTTAAACGTCGATACGCCTTTAATATTGGTAAAAAAGAGCCATCTTTGTATCAGTTCTAAAGGAAATTTTAATACCTATGGGACTATGAAAAATTTGATATAATTTATTGTTTTATTAATAAATAGCAAAAATTCTAAAATTTTTGTTGTTGGTAGTTGGACTTGTTTTCTCTGTAATTATATCTTATAAATCGCTCTATAATTGTAATTTTTATTTCACATTCCCAAGGATATTAAAATTTTCTTTATAATAACACAAGGATGAAAGTTTTTGACAATTATTAAAGACGTAGCGGCGACGTTTCAAATTTAACATTAGTCTTACGGCAGTTAACATTACAAATCCAAGGTAACGGACGGGTCACTGCCGAACGTTCACGACAGTTCGTCGAACATAGTTTTGTTCGCTCGGCTGAGAACTTAATTGTTCCCTCATAGAGCGTTCGCCGATGAACAAAAATGGTTGGCTGAGCATTGTTCACATGCGTATGGTTAGCGGCTTGACGGCTATATGAGCAGACGAAATTTTTATCTTCAATAAAAATACTACTGTATAATATTTAATTCAAGATCGCACGAATTCAAAATGGCACTACTTATCTCACGATTTTACACATTTTCCTTTGTAAAGTAACATTTTAATATTGATATAATGTTCCATGTTTTGATATTTAGAATAGAAAATAAACTGCTTTGTAATTTGTAAGCCGTACTAAAAATAAAATTAAATAAAAACACTATTAGTCTTCCTATGGCCTCTAAATAAAAATACTAAGTCCTACTTAATAAAATACTCATTTAAATAATTATTAAAATATTATGTTCAGTAATCAAGCAGTATCGAAACCGACACTCTGAGTTTAAAATTTGATGGAGGATACCAGTATATCAACAGCTATCTGATACAGCTATCTGCTGTAAAGTAGATTATTACGTCCACATTCATTTACGCTTTAACTCTTGGCGGAACATTGATGTGTTTCGTTTCGTGGAAACTTTTATTACAGTGTAAACAAATACATATTAGGCCTACTAATTCATTCAGAGTTTTGATTTATTACATTTTTTAGTTAGCTTTGATTTACATTTTTGATTTAAGAGGGCGTTGGAGTGCCTCCATGTTGGATTTATTTCCCGTAAGAGCAATGCTAAACTTGTCCCCGGCATTTGTCATATAATGTCTTTATCTTTTGTATGATTGGTTCAGAATAAATAGCGTTTGAATCTCAGTTAAATTCACCGTTATTTATACAAGATCGATTCTTTGTAAATAACTAATAAAATTCTGTAGAAAATGTTTTAAAAGTAGTAAAAAACTTGCTTTGTCCTTTCAAGTTAGTAAAAAACACTACTTTTATCAATAATTCCTCTCGCAAACCAAATCCACCTTGATGAACCTTTTATTTAGAGCTATAAACTATTATTTTCTGATTACAAATAAAAGAGTTATCTGGTTTCCCATTTAACATTGCTCTTGTGGGGAAAGACGGAATCTGGATTGACTCCAAGCCCTCTAAAGAATATAAATTACGGGCCATCCGCAAACCCTATGGTGTTCCCAGAAGGGTATGTAAAACAAAATAATTGTTTTCGGTTAGAGGCAATTGCAATTATCAAGAGGTGATAGTTTTTCATCGTAAGTTGTCTTAAGTTTAACAAATAAGAGAAATACATTATGGTTATTTTGTTATTTCCCACATACAACAATCATAGAGAGATTGTAGGTTACTGGCAGAACGTATGCTACAGCGCAGCGGTTCTAGGAAAGTCAGCCCAACAATCAACTTTGCAATCTGTCATCACCGGAGTGAGGCGGGCTGCCATCCAACGAATGAAGGCGCGCTCCGCTCTACTGTCAACAATATCATCTGTGCAATGTAGGCCTGAATCAAGATCGGTCGGGGGAAAGTATAACTGCTTTCTAAAGGTCTGCTGTAAAATCTAGCTTTGTGTTCCAGATTTGAAGCGTTAAAACGAATTTACCATTACGCAGCTTATTGGATATGCAGATAAGCAATTTTGCAACGAGTATACGATGTTTATCGTGACGACGCCATTTTACTCTATTTCACATTATGATTATTAGTTAAACCATTAGATAGTTATCAAAATAACAATTACAAAGGTAAATATGCAACCATAAATTCTACATTTGTGTACTTCTATGTAAATTCCTAATTGTTAATTAAGTAACGGACAAAAAATTAAATTAAATTAAACGAGAACAATCGTTGATATCTGAAGCGTTGGCAACATTTAAAGGCCACAAAGAGTTAAATGTTGATTTTTAACAATTTCTAACCGTCATACACTCGGTGGCGACAACCACAGAGGTCGCCGAATTTGGCATTGCGCTCATAGAATCTAGCTCACCTGTTCCAAGACTACAGTCGTGTTTTGCTTATAAATACCAAATTTAAAACATAATCACAGCACTTAAGATGATAAAAGAGGTAATTTGTATTATCTTGTATTCATTTAGGCTCAGTCATCAGTTTTATAAAATACCAAGTTAGGATATCAATTTATGTAACATACATGATTAGTTCCGTGCTGCATTTGCAGATAGTATTAATATCATTCAATTATTCATGAATTATCAACTGTTCTTGCAAAATAAAACACACTGTATGATGTGCTATACTTGTGTAAAATTAGAACAAAATGTTATTCTTTTTATTGTGTTTTTACTGTAGTCTGATCGAAAAGATTCCCCGCGCTCATGTCATGCTCTTACTCTATCGCAGTGTTGACTTTTTACCTCAGAGTACATTATATAAAAACACTGGATAGAGGAGGTTAATATAAAATTTACTTGAGGAGGTTTAAAACTTCATTATTTATATTTGCAAATCATTTCTTTTAATGTTTATTTGACCTTTCTTCAAAATTCAATATGGAAACCTAAGTCTATATATGTTGTTAAACTGCCCTTATAATCATAACTCTTTCCTCTATCTCGATTTGTTCGGCTGGCCGTCAGACCGGGTTGAGGTTAGGTCACGTGGTGTGTGGGTGCGATATTTTGGCGGGAAGATGTGGGCGGACTGCCCGGTTGGCAAGACTGATGGTCCAACAGCTGATCACGAGATAGTTTGGAGATCTGCCGGTAGGGGGCACCGTGGGACACCTGTTACTCCCACAAAACAGTCTGCATGATGTCTTTATTAGCGCCCCTGTACAAATAATGGCTTTTTGTAAATGAATAACGTACCTCAGATTAGTAGTTTTGACATGAAGCGAGAAGCTGGTCTTACAAATGGTGGGTTATGTTATAATATACGTATGATGGTTTCCACTGTTACCTTATTATTACCTCAGCTTTTTATTAACTTAGTACAGTATTACCATTGACTATATAGACTAACGTGAATAGACTTCTCATCCAATGCATTTTGTTTGATACCGAAATTTTGAAGATTCGTGTATGGCGCACCAGGAAGCGTTGCAATCAATGTTATAATTATTCAACAGGATTTGCAGTGCTGCAAAAACCCTTTATCACAACATATACATAACCTTCAGGTATAAAGCTTTCATCCTTGGTTAAGAAGAGTGTTATTGCTGATTTGCCTATCATATCTATCCTATCACTTGAACTTCATGTACGCAACAGAAGATCGCATCACCGTGAATATAGGTTTCTAACACGCCTATGCTATGAGAAGTGTATATAGTCAATGGTATAACGAAATGTAACCTCCGTCTTCTAGAACACTTTTGGGCCAACCTGCATTTTATGTGTATTATTTTTCCAAACCTGAAGCGATAAAGGTTTTAAAATAGGAATTGGTTAGGGAAAATAAAGTAGTGGTATTTTTAATTTAATCGTTTGTTTATGCTTTTCCTGGTTCAGTAAATGTGATACTGTAGGCTATTATGTAATATTCCTTCTTCGTGTTTGTTGTATTAAAGTATAGTATTGCAGGTCTATATAAATTTTTATTTTATTGTGGAATCGTCTATGGGGTTTAGTGTCTTTTTTTAATACTTCTTCGTTACGTATTTGAATCTTAATTATTGCCTCATAAATACTGTTTTTTTTCTTTTAACAGATAATGCTTGTGTAATCATTTCCAGGCCAGTAACCTAAAATAATTATTTTTAAAATATCGACTAGAAACAAAAGCAACTGGATCGCCTATTATTTTTCTCAATTGAGGATAGAGCAAAAAACTGTCCACGGTTTGTTTTTATTTGCATTTGTTCTTAGCTTTAATGTTATATCGTCTGATAGAATACCTCCAAAAGATTTCCTCAATAAGCATTATCGTATCTATTTTTTAACACACAAATTCTGTAGTCTTCCTCATACTGCAGTTGTAACCTTGAACCCCTCTCAGTTGACTCAACCCCGCTGCTCTACCCGCATGTAAGCCCAGGGTCCCAGCTGTGAGAAGTGCCCGTCGCTCCAGGGTCCACGCCGGCCGGTTTGTCTGTACTTGATGGTCGGCTAGGGTTACATGACATAAACAGGACTGCCTTCACAGCCCAGATCATACCCGGGTATCGATGGCCTCACAGCACTGGTGACCCATTTGCTGCTATGTAAGTGTTATAGCTGGCATGATATTTTTGAGTGTTTATTTTAATTTCAACTTGTGGAAGTGAGAGGGGTTGACTCAGGTTCAGGCATGGTTCAGGTTGCACTATGCTTAATTAATGACATGTGATGTACACGATATTAATTACGGGCATAAAGACGTAGTAAAAGACTAATAAAAATTTTACTGTACAGTAATAGTATTGTTAAGCACTTTAAAATTAATAGCCATAATTTTATTAAAACTAGTTGCTAGACAACTCGTCTAGTAAAAAACCCAGCACATAAACCACCTCTGTGATTCGTTGTCCGAATGTTTTGAAGGTTGATGTCAGAAATGAATGAACATTTCCTAGCGAACAATATTTTGTTTTTGTCATGCTCTTAGTATGACTGTGTTACATATTTAAAGCAATTACCATCAAATACCAGAAATCCTTGAAATAATTACTAACATTTCAAAAGGTGGGGTATTTAAATATAAAAATATCTGTCTTAGATTTCAGACTTCAGCTTTGTATCAGTCTTAAACAAACAACAGTGATTCTGAACAGGGATATTTAGTGTAATGAAATCAGATTTTTACAACATACAGTATGAGCCTGAGTGGTAAATAATTATTCGCAATATCTGGGTGCGTGATATGGGCAGATTTAATTTATCAATCAGGGCTGCAAGAGGTTGACAAGTCCCCAAAGGATCCACTAAACGAGATTGAAGCTTTGACTTGATAGCGTCCGTGTTAAATTGCATTTCCTTTTGGGATCCGCCGTTAAAACTGTTTAAATAAACATAACTGTCTCAAAACTGGCAAAGTTTTTTTTTAATTTAATTTAAAATTATAACCTATCTTTTCTTTATGAAGGCGATATATGTTCGAGGTATCATTCTGTTGAACATTCCATAGGCCTACATAACAGTAGGAAAGAACACTAAGTTTGCTACAGTACGGCAGGATAGTTTATTTAAGTTGACCTCATTTTATCTTCTGAGATGAATACTGGAGACCAAGTGCAGAAAATCTTCTATGGGTCTGGGATAATTAAGTATGATTTAACTGTAGCAACTATTACATTCCTTAATTCCTACTCAGTTTATGACAGTTCTCTTTATTGCCTTACAGTTGTCAAAAGTTTCTTGGTCTATTGCCATTTTTCATAAGAAGTGTAGGAGATGTAGGAGAATTGCGTGGCATTTATACATTCCAAGACACTCCCTAGTCCCAACATCTCCACCACTCTACAAGGATGTTAGGGAGCCAGAAAATCGGTAGGATTAATTCATGCACAAGTTAGAATTTATTTTCTTCTAAAACCTTTTTTGTAATGACATCGGATCATAAATGAGAAACAAGAAATGTGTCAACCCTTTAGTTGATCTGAAACGTATGAGGCGATCAATGTAACGTCTAGTTTCAAAACCATAATTGTCTTCAAAAAGCAAATCTCCAAGGTGAATCTAATCTCTTCGGTTAAAAAAAAAAGAGAGAGGCACAAGAGCACCACTCGTGCAACTCTTTTGTTGCTTCCCAATGTCGACCTTTGTCTGGGCCTGGAGTGTAGGTACAACACGGTGGGAGCTATTTTAATTAGCAGTGCGCGGCGGCGCGGCGCGGCGGTGGATGCGCGGGAGATGTGTATCGTTGTCGGAGGTCAAGATCGGTGGGTGAGTCAACACGACACGACACGCTACCAGAACCACAACCACAACCACACCCTCCTCCTCCGCACCTTCCTCCTCCTCGTCAAGCTCCACACTCACGCCGCGACACTGTTGTTGGCTAAATTACATTACATAGGCCTAGCATTGTCGGGTTATGGGAACGGGTTTTTTATGGGGTTTCAAAGAGATCAAAGTGGGTTTTTGGCATTTTTGGACCTAAATTTTCAAAATTAAAGAATTAACTCATCACATTTCAAAGAGCTTGAAAACAAACAATTTAGTAGGCCTATTTTGAATTTTTATCTTAGCTTAACAGATTCTGGAGAAAAGCTAAAAATAGGTTTCCCTTAAAATGTTATGGGGAATAAATGAAACCCTGTATCTCGCTTATAAATTGACATAACTAATAAAATTTGGTATGTATATTCATTAAGTATAGTTTAACTGATATTTGTTTACAACACCCATATGACGGCAAACCTACACACTCACCACCATGGTTTTTTTAGGGAACATTAAAATGTGTCGAATATTGATGCAATTTAATACTTAGCCAACCTTACCTATAATAATTATACAGTATTTCCTAACAACTAACATCTTCTAACAACATCCCAAATGGTATCAAACCTATACATACTCATTCACATAGTGTTATGGGGGAAATACAAAATCTCAATTCTTTTTGAAAATTTGCTGATTACGCAGGTCTGCTGTGATGATGGTAGGATTGTATTTTTTTCAGATTATTTTGCTTTTTCAATGTATAAAACCAATAAAACAATTTTCAAAACTGTATATAGTTTGCCTTTGCATACACGACCGCTTACAGTATGAGCATTTTTGTCCACTGATATACATGTACTGTATCACACCGCTCATTTTATATTACTCGGTTAACCCAGACGTATTACGTCGTGAAACAAATCAGTTTTGCTATGAGACTCGACTACTAGAGGAGCCGTTGTTTCCAATGTACACGTATTAACACACCATACATTCCGATACACATCGAAGCAGGTGATGGTCAACCTAATTTTATTACCCTATGAGACAATCCATTTTTTTGCTCCGCTACGAGACGTCCACTAGAGGCCTCGTGCAGTGTCCACCGTGCGCATGCGTCATGCCGCGCGTTCCGTTACACACAAGCCCGCACCATCGCCATGCGCCATGCAGGATGTTCCGCTTTCCCAATGCGTGACAAAGCCACGAGCTATTGGCACCGAGCGGTCCTGAATTATTAATACACTTACCTCACACACGCTGCACTAAACTTTCAATCTTCCTTTTAAAGAATGTCCTGCAGCGTCAGGCATTCGGTAGGGATTTGTTATGTTTCATCGTAATTGAAAGCAAAAGTGTGTGTGCTATGCATACTAGAAGGAGGATGGGATTTAGTTTCAATGCCAAATAATATGAGGATTTTCAGCGAATGTTTGTAAAAAATCCATCACCGTCTCTCTTTCGCCTGAACGCATTTTGTTTCTTTAGAGAGTCATTTCCCAACCTCATGCAAACAAATGGCATCATACATACAAATACCAAGTACAAGCTTGTAGCTTGGGTTTTTACGTCTTCAGCAAAGTTATTAAAATGGAAGGATTTTGCTTTGGAATGGTCGATCAATTCTTAATCACAACCCTCATTTTCAAACATCTTTATATGAAATGTATTAATTGTATGTTTCTGTATTTTTAATGAGAAAACAGAAGCAAGGGAAATATTTATGGTTCGTCAGATAGAATTATTATTTTTCATTACTGTACTGTATTTATATCGATCTATTTCGCATTTAAATCAAATAAGTATAGCGTGTATTTTGCATATTTTTATGTCAACTAAGCATCTATTTCTTTGCAGATATTTTTGTTCTTGACCTGTTTTACTATATTTAATGAAGTTAAAATTAACTTATTCTAGCATTTCAAATGCCAAAATTATTCATTAAAATATGCAATGTTAAAAAAACTGTTAATATTGGTCAGCACAAAAATACATTAGACCGGTGCCATTATAACATGATTTGGAGTTCCTAAGAGCAACAAGGATCGTTCGTTCAAATTCGTACACATTTAATTATGCGTTTCTGTCTTTTACCAATTTATGAACGCAACTTGCACTTTCGATGAACTTTACGTAAAGATGAATCACGACACTTATCATGTTATAAAACTACACCACCCCAGGGTGTTTACATAAGAAATCAATTATTACATTTTTTTGTCATTATATTCCTAAAAATTAGGATGAACCATCATAATGTTTGAGTTAACTGCTTTTCGATTACACGGTAAAAAAAACATGCATAGACCTACTCACTCAGATATACTCTTAAGCATTGTTTAATAAATAAATCATAAGGTTCCGTTGAAAATTCTTGGAGTATGAGCACGCAGATTTGATCGACGAAGACAGTAAACAACAATCTACTACGATTTGCAACCGCGTCGGTTGTCTCTGCATTATTAAATACTGTAGTAGGAGTAGTTTCCGCCAACCCAATATAGATGGCGCCTCGGATTCACTCACACGTTCATCCCATTAGTTCAGTCTCTGAGATAAGTTATTCATGAATCCCTGAGGTGTCGTTTCAAAATATTAGTGTTTCCACCCTGGTGAGGTTTAATTTGGTCTTGGTGGGAGATTTTCCCCAAAGGCAATTTAAAACTGTTACTCTATCAGCATGTTGTTTGATATGCATTAGCTGATGTGTGCTGTCTTATAGTTGATGATTGCTTAATTTAATTAAACCGGTCAATCAAATTCTTTTGCCAAATTATAACGAAAATTATTTGAAATTTCCTGATACAGTGATGTTTCAATTATTAGGTACAATGACTATTTAAACGTCAATATTTCATTAAAATATAAAAACCTGATGTTGCCTGGCTTAATGATTACCAAAAGTTAATACGCCTTAAAAATATTTCGTCAAAAACTTTTGAAAACCTGACTAAATGTTAAATCTATCGTAGGTTATATCGTAGGTTATAAATATTACATGACACTTATCCTACCTGTTTATCAACTTTTATTTCAGTATAATAAATAGCTGCTTAGTAAAAAAAGCCCATCTCTTTTTATGAGTTTTTCCCACGACACTCAATTTTCCATCTTCTATCCATGGAGTAAGCTAAACTATATAGTCACGGAATTCCCCCAATCGCACATTGCTTTCAATTTTAGCTTTCGCCAGAATTAGTCACAGCTCACAAAACTGGCAATGTCAGTAGAAAGTTGGATGATTCGCCTAGCATGTAGACGTCTCATCGGCGCGACAGGCAGGGTGGGAGGAGGTGGTGAGTCAACAATGCATCCCGAGTCAGCTGATAATCAGCTGTTTACTGTCAGTAATCAACAGCTGATCGGCTGAGGTGTCGTCTGTGTTTGTCTAAGCGCTCTGGTGTATCAAGAAAATACACTTCTATGTATGGTTAGGTTGCTTTTAAGGATGAAAATATTTTAATTGGTCGATATGTTAATTTTGTTATTAGATTAGGGTTCAATAATATCTAATATGTTCTAAAAGCTAAAGTAGTGTGTTTAAATTTATTTATTGAGTTAATAAGCGTCTCTAATTTTATTCCTTGACATTAACATTCGAACACAGGTACATGTTCGATTTTATACGATTTATGAAATGGTAAATTATTCGAAATTTCTTAAGAGTTCCATATTTTGTTTTTGAAAAGTGAGAGATTAGGCCTACATAGTTGTTTACTGAAACGCTCTTTAAATCTGTTCTTTAAAATCTACTTGTTCACAAAATCCAGTTCTATATTAAATACCATATGGTCGTATTTCCACACTTACTCCCATAAAACCAAGTTTCCTTGTCTGCACTGTTTTCCCCCCATAAACCCCAAATCACGGCCGTGTTCACGCGTCAGCTGCTCTTCCACGAAGCGTCTCCTGGCCGCAGGTTGCCCCAAGTAGGTGTAAGTGCCCGTTGCAGCGGAGCCGTTTTCATGCAAAAGCTCACATATACAACAGCTGTCCGGGCTTGTCACATAACATATGTTTACTATCGCTTGTTCTTATCTGCCAATCGCAAATAACATTCACCACCCCACGTCGCTCAACAAGTAAGTTTTATTTCCTAGTATTCGGCCTTCGCGCCCCCTCGTGATAAGCGTGGATGCAGTTGATTTACATATTTATGATGGGATTAGATAACGGAGCGGGGTTCGAGTTAATTAGAGATTTGCAGCGGTGCAAGGTTTGTGCATTTGCTTGATATCGTTGAGGTAGTTTGTATTCATAGGTCTCGGTTTCCGTTTAAAGAGGTCAGTTGGGAGAGGGAAAGATAAATTGAGGAAAATAATTCCACCAAGTTCTAAAAGTTTGAAAAAAAGAGTGCAAAATTTAAGCACTTCAATGCACGTAACGAAAATATCAGTTTTTAAGGAACAGTTAGGTGAAAATATAAGTTTTTTACAGCACAGGTAAATGAATAAGGGCCACAGGTGAATATTATGGAAAGTTTGCACTATATTGACAATTAATTGATAAACCATTTTTAAGCCAAAAGATAAAACATATAATTGAAAATATAATACAACTAATAATTCAATAACTACTAATAATATAATACAATATAATTCAGTAATAATATGCAACTACAATTTAATTAATAATTTACCTTAAAAGGAACGATTTTGCTTCCATCTGGTTTTATGCCACTAAATCTAAATAGACATGCTGTAAATCGGAAGCTTTGAGATAAAACTAATCTATTGAGATCGAATCCCTTTGCCTATGAATATTTATATATATAAATGAATAAAATAATTATTTATAAATAAGTTTTTACTTATACTTATTATCATTATTGTAAGTTTAGTGCTTTGTTATTACAGATTATACCATTTGTATTAACTTAACTGATCTTTATTTTATCAGAGAACCAATTACCTTGACACCCTAAATGAATAAATTAAAACTACTGTACTATTTATAAGAAAAACTGTATTACGAAAATCGTATTTTCTATATTGATTAGAAAAACGGAAGAGTAGAGAGGTCGATGAGAGCGGGAAGGCCAGCAGCAGCGGAGGCCCGGAGGAGTAGGAGGTGTTTATTGGCTGGTAGGCCGAGCCGCCACCTGTTCCTGTAACTCGCACTTTCCTCGCAAACATGGTCCGAGTGACGGCAGGGAATAAAGCATCAGGGTTGGAGCAACCTTCAACCATAGGAAACTCCCTGCAAACATTTTCTGGGAGGCTGCACTGAGGTTGACTCCACCTTCATAAAAAAAAAAACTCAACGAAAACATTTCAGTGAAATTGTAGGAAATAAATCATTTAGTTGAAATTAGCCTTTATTAATGAAAACACTGATATATTCTGAAGATTTTATGGAAATAAATCATTGCAGTTGCATAATTTTTCGTTAGTACGACAACTTCCAGCAGCAATGTGCAGGGATGAATGCATCATCAGGGCTGCATCGTCCAACTATAAATATTAACTTAAATTATAAGTTTTAAAATATTTTTATTTAGGATCGTTACATATGCATGAAGACTGCAATTGATTCAAACTGCTTTACTTCTATACACAATTCAATAAATGAAGAAAACTACTGCAGCTTTTATGTTTTCTTACACAGCATGAGTTAAAGAAATAAAACTAAGTTTTATAGACCCTAATATAATATATACATCCTTCTTATACACTTTTCCAACATTTAATATTCAACCTGCTTTATTACTTTTCAGTGTTTGTTTCTAACAAGTTGTAAAACTATAAAAGGCCAATGTTACCAATAAAAATATCATAAACCCCGGTACGAACCTGTGATGACGTCTTGTACTTGCCAAAGAGTAGGCTGCGAGAAACACTAGACTCTTCTGGTAGGCGTTTTGTTTTCCGCCGTTTCGCCCTTTTCATCAATTCTATTGTTTCATGGTGGATTGCTGCCAGGTAGCTTGTTATGTGCTTGTGTTATGTGTCTATTGACCTTCATCTGCTAGACTATACATGAAGACCTATCTCTAGAATACATGAATGTATACATGTACTGTACAGTATTGTTACTCCGGAGATGCAGATCAGTCATCAACTGCCTTAGTAGTTTCCAAGCCATTGTCATGAATCATTTTCATTTTAAGTTAGGCCTATTATATTTTTTTATAATAATGGTTTCCTAGTTCTTTTTTAAACAGAAAACCGCATTGAAATTCATATGATAGGCATATTTATTAGAAAAAATTTTCTATGCCTATGCTAACCTAAAAATAAGTTAAACTGAAGAGCAATGGAATTTATTCTAAAAACCTAATTTTTCGATTACAAACAAATTGCCAATTAATTGCGTGCGTGTACATAGACCTAATAAACATTTCTCAAATTCATACCATAAGTTAGTTTATCAAAATGAAAACAAACATTGCTCTATGATTAATTTTTTTTTAGATTTATTACTTTTTGTGATAAGCTGCCTTATCTTACAAGCTTAATTATAAAAAAGAGTAAATGCAATTTTAATTCTTGTAGCTTTGCCTATCAATATGATCGCAAACACAACGAACAGACTGGGTCCAGTCAACAGCACCCAAAAACTGACCTCCGGTAACGTAAATTACGACAATGCCCCTCATCACACTCCGGTGCTGGCTCTCCAGACCCAAAATAAGTGTTGGACCACCCACGATCTCGACAAAGAGACGAGAAAATGTAAACCGGAATCTCTTGAATTTATGCCTAACGGTGTCTATTTCCAACAAAAACAGTCACTTACCTGCCCTCGTTGTTTTCAACATTTTTCCCAAGAGCATGCCAATGTTAGCTTGATCTTTATTTTCCAATTATTCAAACCTGCGATCAGCTGGGATTACGTCGATTACGGAAATATCTTTTCATCATACCATTGCGATAAACGTTGTTTTCGGAACGGTCAGCTGTGATCGAAACTAGTTGATTCCCGGTGGGTTGGATAAACGTGTTGGTAAACAAAGTTTTCGGGACTAGTCCTCGAAACAGTGGTTTTCGGGACTAGGCCGGAAAAAAAACTTCCAATGTTTGACACCAATAGCGCTGCTATTCTGCTTTCAGTAACTTAAACCTCGTTGACTCCAATATATAAATGTCAAACAGCTGATAGTTTAGTTGTAAATAGTTCAAATACAAGATAAACAAATAACAATTAAGAGGGGGTATATAGGTTAAAATTTATGAATATTTATCCAAACTGTATATTTATTAAAGGTGGTATGATGAAAAGTACTGTTCGTAACTCGTCCAAAAGTGGTATATCGGTGCTCGATCGAATTCAAGTACTCGGCTTCGCCTCGTACTTGAAACTCGATCTTGCACCGATAACGACCACTTTCCGGACTAGTGACGAAATATACTATTAAATTAAGCACCCTAATTGCTTTTAACAATAAAAATCTATAAAATAAGAAACAACAAAGTATTCTCAGGTCCTATAGCCTATTCTTGCTAATTTTTGTCATCGATATAAGACTTACTTTTGAATATTTATACTCTTGATGTATCTACATGATTTTCTTTATCTCGACCTGAGGGGACATTTAAATAGTGTGTTGTTCTGAATAAAAATTTGATTAGTTCCTTCAGACCTTCAACCGAAACCTGGACTTCGACTATGACCATTTTGTAAAAGCAGCGATTAATAAGATGATTGTATTGAATTATTTTCGCTCGCCTTGCCAGGTAGGCCTATACCAAAATACCATGGTTTTGACTTGACCCTTAATACTTTGCTTCCATAGCTTTTCGATTCATCCTTGCTCCCGATTACACCCGGTTATCGACACCTCGGTTATCCGAACCATCGGTGGTGTACCGCGGGTGGGGGGCGGCCGCGGCAACGGTACCGCGCGGCGGCACGGCACGGCACGACGACACGACCATTGTCACGATAGGTCGCGCCTGGTCACGCCTCCCCGCCACGACAGCGCCGCCGCCGCCGCGCCGTTTAATGTGGTCCACTCTCAAATTGCGCGGAGATCCTTGGAATGCGCGAGGAGTCCCCGAGTGGCCGGTGGAACTACCGTCACCGCGACCATCCAGATGGAAAACCTCCAGGTTCTGTAGATCACTATCGATATGTATTTAATTTCAGTCAGCGACTATAACTAGTACTAATCTTTTTCTATTAAGTGATTTGGAAAATTGAAGCTCTTGACATTTTTAATTTTAAAAATCTTCACAAGTTAAAATCTAAAAGGGGTTGATTTTGACATTCCACCTTATTTACGTTTTATGCAGTTGGATGAACACAAGAGAAAGGAATGCATAATGAATTGTACGAGTATATTATATTATGTATGATAGGAATGATATATATTACAGATTCTCTTTTTTGTGTTAGCACCCAACCGTGAGCTTTTGTCAGGTTTCGTTTTGAGGTCCTAAAAACCCCTAAAAAATCCCTAATCTTATACTCTAAAACAAGCTCCGTTTGTACGGGCAAAGTTTTTTTTCGCTCTAAGGATTTTTTATTTTTTGATTGAATATGGGGGTTTTGGTCACCAGAAATCGATTGGAGCTGGTCCCATAGCTGGGAAAAATCCGGTTTTCGCGCTAGAGCCCTTTAAAGTTTCCATGTTATCCTTATGGAGATTTTTAAATTGAACAAAAATCAGCTGATAACTGTAGCTATAAAGAAATGTGTTACATCTTAACCTGTAGTTTAGGAAAATTATACCCAAGTGCAGCACCCTTCGGCCTGTCGAGTGAGCGAAGCGAACGAGCTCGTCTTAAAAAAGAAGAGGGCGAGTGAGCGGAGCGAACCAGCTTTGTGTGAGAAAGGAAAGTAATCATTCTAGCGAGCATAAGCTTGGTCCCCTGGTACTTTTTGATCAAAATATGAATCACCGAGAGTAGCATTATTTAACTTCGTTGATTTCGTCTTCTACCAGTATTTTTTTTAAAGTAATATTGTATTTCAGTGATTTTTCTCATGAGTTATCAAGGAATTAAATTTTGATACGGGTAAACAATTTAAAGAATTTATTTTGTATAGAAAAAGTTCATTTTTTCCTTGTTTTCTTCTCGGGGGGAGGGGGTGGGGCTAAATTTAATAAAAAATATAAAATGAAATGATTTCTCCGGTTGTATTCAGCACATGGAAACAAATTTCTGGAGAAGATGTAGAAGGTTTTTGTATCGTTTTCCCCATAATATAGGTGATGTTTTATTATTAACGATCTGTAACTGATTTAAAATTGTATAAAAAAACAGGAACCTATATTTATAACTTAGTTAACCTCAATATCGAATGACCTATATACACAATCATATAGCTTCGTATGGACCTTTCCTCATTATCTAAACTTCAATGAAAAGTTTTGTTTTACCTACTTGGTTTAGTCATATTTGTAGGTCATCGCGTTGGAAGGAAATTTTTTGTGGGTTAATTTCGCAATGCAAAAAAATATATACATGCTATAACAAATGTTACACTTCTGAATTCATCTCTACATTTTAGATATAGAAAGAAGATTTAAAAAATAAAGTCTATACCCACCGAAAAATAAAGAAAGGAAATATTGAATGTGAGCGATACTAATAAAGGAAGTGTGCTCACCACAATGAGAAAGAGCTCTAAAACTTACATAATATTACGTGATAAAAGTTTCATATTGACCCCCAAAGTACTGTTAGATTATCCTCCTAAAGGTGTATCACTCCCTTTAACATTTTGTTTTGAATTGCCTCAGAAAGGGGTCTAGGTTAAAGAGTTAAAAATACACACATGACATTTCGAAGGCACTTCATATGGAGGTGTGAGTGTTAGATTTAATGTCAAGTCATTTCCCGCCGCGCGTTTACAAGCGATAAAACACCATCGTAGAATTCCTGATACGTGTAAACGGGGCCCAGATTGCTTGTAGGCTCAGACCGTTCCATAAAACGCGAGTCAACGATATCTCCTTTGATATTTATGTATTTGGATAGGAATTCAAAATTACAAAGATTTTGGATTGAGAAGAATGGCCCAATTTTATAAATTGCTCTTAAGCGAGATATTATAGCGCTTTGTGATGAGGGATGGGCGGAGGAATTTTTAAAATGTACACCAAACGAGCTGATGAAAATTTTCGTAGAGAAACATCTTAGTAACTGTTGTAGTCAGTGAGATAAACATAAACACCCCACACACAACACTAGTTAAACATTAATAGGCTTAAAGCAATTAATTGGTAAACTACTGTTTCAAAACAACCGGGGTTGTTAACTGAGATCAAAGATTTATGTAATAGAAAAGAGATGTATCGAGGGAAGGGGCTGTAGATGTAAGTTTACTTTTGAAGTCACTAGTTTAACAGGAGCATTTTAAACGTCAATAGATTGAAACAGCAAATCATTTGTGTTTGTTTTGTTTTCTGCAGTCTTGGTTATGGTTGAATAGCTATTTCAATACATCAAAACTTCTTAAATGTAAAACAAACTTCAGGGATAAAACCATGAAATAGCAAAAAGATAATAGGCCCACTGTAATAATAAAAACACAAAAAAGTAAGCCTTCGGAAATTAAGAAAAAAATAAATCTTCCCCTCACTCACCATTATCAATGTCTCCTTCCCACATAATAAGAAATTATATAAAAATGCCAAAATACTTTTTTTACGAGACTGTGTTTTAGACTATATGTTATATTAATATTTAGACATTATATTTTATGCAATTTAGTATAAAATGTAATGCCTGTTTATATTTGCAAACAAGAGACAATACATCAGTAAGTGTGACCACTTCACCAGAGCGACTGTTTAGTTATGTAAATGGAGTGCTGTTTACACAGAATTTTGCCGCTCGTTTACTAATCGCTAATCGGTGTTAAATATCATGGGCACGTGTGATTTTTTTCAGATCTTCATTCAGTATAAAATTCAATTGTTGTCAATAATCCATTCATGTTTGATTGAAGGTGTACCTATTTAATTCAATTTTACACGTAAAATTTTTTGGAGACTTAAAAAAAGTCATAACAATCCTACAGTTCTCATTCTTCATAACACCTCAGCTAAGTTGAAAAGAAAATAATTTAAATTTTACTTAGGATACTAAAGAAGGTGCACATTTTTAATTTTTTTTTTCAATTTAATTCAATATTTAGTAAAGTAATAGGTAGGTTTACCAAATCAGTAAGTTTCACTTTGTTTTTTATTAGATATCATTTTCTAAGAACTATAACATATTACAAACATATGAGCAAAAATATTGTGAAATGCCAAGAGCTCATAATTTATTACGTACACTGTAGTTAAGGGGAGGTCTTTCAAGATTAGCCTTAAATTAATCAAAAGTTAAGGAAAAATTTTTTTAAAAATATTACTAGTTAGCATTTGATGATGAGATTTAGTTTCAATGGACCCTAAACAAAGACTTGGTCACTTTTTCACAATTAGAAAAAGACTAAATGTATAATAAATTCTTTATTTCATAATGCACTCATGTTTTTACAACAAATACACAATACTCTTATCATTACAAAGTACATCATGGTAGGCACCTCTACAGCATTAGCTATGTTGAGGTTGCCTTCATAAACATTAGCACAGTAGGTGTGTCAGACGTCCCTAACGTAAACAATAAAATATGATTGACTGTCATACAAGCGTTACAATAACAGTTAAATATATAAACAACAGTGCCTTAAGACAAACAAAAAAAATCATAAAGCAGTAACTTATATATATTGAGAAACCTGGTAGGCCTATGTAAAGTTGGTCCAAAAAAGTGAAGATAAAAATATGACTCTTAGACACTAACAACTAATAAAATCATTTCTAAAACCAATGGTCGCATTAATCAAACTAAGATGTAGCGAATAAATAAAAAGCCGATAATTTGCTAAAACGTAACCTCAATCACTCACTCGATAGACTGCTGACAGCAATACATAGGCGCTGGCGAAGCTTACGTCTAACCACAGAAGAAAGAAACGATATCGTTTCATTTTTCTGTGGTCTAACTAAAAGGAAAAAAGGAATATCCTACAAACTGTTTTAATACAGAAAAAGTAAATATGGTATTACTTTTTACTCAAGGTACATTTTAAACAATTCAAAATGCGATTTAATAACAATCTGGACGAAATGACAATATACAAAACCTCCCAATGGGTTAGGTTATACCGATTTTCAGTTTGCTGCTTCCAAACGGACTGATTGTCAAAAATCCGCCCGGACGTTTTTTATGCTCTCAAAAGAGGACATAATATGTCAAGGGAAAAGAGTACGTGTCGTAACCCTGTCTGTGAGATACCGTTGATGATAATAGGGGCTATATCGCTTTAAATACTTCCATAGCAATGTAAATTTGTAATACTTTGTACTTGGAATTTAGAGTTTTGACTCGCGGTAAAAAATACTAGAAGGAACGTAAAAGATGTCCAATGTAATTCTAAAAAATTAACCATAATAAAAATATTCTCTCCCTACCTCCACCAACTGCGGCCAATTAAAATTCACAATGTTTACTGACCCAATAACTCAGCGAGGGCATTCCAGACGTTGATTCCTGTATTCTCCGGGAATAAATCATATATGGAGCAAACTCCGGTTATAATATGCTGGATGGGGAGAGGCCATCAGATAAAACCTGTATAATTAGTAATAGCTCAAGGGTTTCCAAACAACCAGTTTGGTTTGAGGCCAGAGTCAGTAAATTACTGCTCGTCTGCTCTGATGCTCTGCTCTGCACACGGCACAAGTTTCTCCGGTAGGATTATACGGGCCTGTTTAAAGCGTTGTACTCTTTAAATGAGGAGAAAGAGGATTATAAGGGACAAGGGTTGAAATGTAAGCGGAATTTAGGAGTTTTAATTACTTTCTATTTTTAAGTAAGAGATTTTAATTTTGTTTCTAACAATTTTTGATTGTTTACAGTATTCAGCATAGTGAGTACCGGTATTCAAAATTCTAATAAAATTTCAGTAATATTGGACTTTTCCCTAGAAAAATATAAAAAAAATTATTAAAAAGCAAATATATATCTACCATGAATATCAAGCAAAAATATAAATATATAAAATTTTGCGATAGGTTTTAGTTTAATGCTTGTTTTTTTAGGTTTATAGAATACAACCTATATTAAATAATAAACAGAATTTTTATTTATTCATGATAATAATGAAATATTTCAATTAGGCTAGGTAAATTTATTAATTATTTTTTTCAATAATTAACACGGGTTTATTGTAATATGGTGTCTTATATCAATCAAATCAAATCAATCAAAAAAATTCTTTATTTCCGTAAACTTTTTTATACAATAGAAAATATTCTTATTTTCTAAACTAAACTAAGTGGCACAACATGTATAAATATATTTTAATTTCAAATAATGGAAATATTCTCACATAGGCAACCTAATGCCTGTGTGTGAGAATGAGCCTGTATTTTTCCGAAAGGTTTTTATTGTATTTTGATGGTTTTTGGCAGCAGTACTGGAGACATGGATGGACATAAGACGGACTGACGGACCCCCCCCCCAGGAGAAACCCCTCTCCCACCATGTACACACACACACACACACACACACACACACACACACACACACACACACACACACACACACACACACACACACACACACACACACACACACACACACACACACACACACACACACACACACACACACACACACACACACACACACACACACACACGCACGCACGCACGCACGCACGCACGCACGCACGCACGCACACACACACACACACACACACACACACACACACACACACACACACACACACACACACACACACACACACACACACACACACACACACACACACACACACACACACTCACACACTCACACACTGTTACACACACATTCTGACTGCTATCGGCAAATTATGTTACATACTCATTCTCGGTAAACGGATGTTATAAGTGCTTCAGTGTTCTGTCTCCCCAAGTTCATCAGCCACTTTTTAACCTGGATTTTATATCCTGCTACAGTAAAAGAGTCAAATCTTTTCAGGAATTGTGGAGTGTTCCTGTATAATAAATGAGAAATGTAAAATGGGTTTGTCTCAGAGTATGATCTGTACAAACGTGGAATCTGGACTCCAGCATTTGCATTCCTTGTTGTGTAGTTATGTGGACGTGGCTGAAATAGTTGGTCTGAATACTTGTGCATGTAAATAAGTAACGTTTTAACAAAAAGCTGTCTAATGTCGAGTACATTCATGTCTTTGAACACCGCATCTGAAGAGTACCTTCTACCTTTTTTTAAGGCTACTTTTAAAATAGTCTTCTGGGTAATTTCAAGTTTGGACAACGTGCTACTATAGGCTCCTCCATAAGCTATAATGCCACCCTCTAAGACTGATTGAACATAACTACAATATGCCATTCTAATTTCATTTATATTTAACACTTCTCTTAGCTGGTGGAATGCAAATATCATTTTCCTTAATTTGTTATTCAGATAGCTTATATGAGGAGCCCAGGTTAATTTGCTATCAATATATACTCCCAAGTATTTAAAACTGTCAACCCTCTCTACAACTGAGCACCCACATGTGATACTCTGAAGCTCACCACAGGAGTGGAGAGTGATGGCATTGCAGAGTGTGCCTCCTCTGTCCCTGAGAGAGATAGGTAAAAATTTAGTTTTGGACACATTCAATGTTAGTTTATTCTGATCAAACCATTTTTTTACTAATGCAATATCTCTCTCTGCAATTTGTAAAACTGTTTTCCAATCCTTCCCCTCCACAAAAATAGCTGAGTCATCTGCAAATAAAAAAAGTTTACCCATAATATTTATTTTAGCAATTTTATTTATGTATATTAAGAAGAGTAAAGGTCCCAAATTGCTCCCTTGAATTACTCCATAATTAACTAGCTCCCTTTTGCTATCTATTCCATTTATTGTTACATATTGCTTTCTTCCAGATAAGTATGATTTAAACCAGTTTAAAGATTGATTTTTTATGCCTATTAACTGTAATTTGTTTATTAATATATTCCTATCCACAGAATCAAAAGCCTTGGCCAAGTCTAAGAAAATTATTAAACACTTGTTCCCTTTTGTTATTGCAAGATTAATGTCCTTGTTTAAGTCAAATAGAGCATCTGTTATATTTTTATTCCTCCTAAAACCATATTGAGAATCGGTTAATATTTTGTTATCATTTAGATATGAACATAATTGGGTCTTTACAACTCTCTCAAGGACTTTGCTGAACACACTCAGTAAAGAGATAGGACGAAAATTAGACATATTCTTTATATCATTAGATTTGTAGAGAGGGATGACCTTAGCAATTTTAAAGGCATCAGGAAACTCTCCAGTGCGTATGCTCTCGTTTATTATGTGAAGTAGAGGGTTCCGTAAAATAGTATAGTATTTTTTTAAAAAGTCAGCCGATATGCAGTCATAACCTGGAGCTGAGCCACCCCGCAAACTGTTGACATGTCGCTGTAATTCAAATTCAGTAATTGTTTGTAAAGTAAAGGTACAGTTCAAGGTGTGAGAAGTGTCATCGACAACAGGTGGGCCACTTGAGTCTATGGCACGTGCCAGGTTGTCACCAACCTGTGCAAAGTACTCATTAAATTCGTCAGCGACCCGTTGGCGATAATCGTCAACGTCAGGAATTTTAGGCCAGTCAGCAGTAAATTGTTCTAGTGGAAAAGTTTCTTTTTTGGTGCCCCTCCCTGCCAATTCGTTTAATATTTTCCAAAATTTCTTTGCATATTTTTGAACTTCGATAATTTTTCTCCTATAAAACTGTTGCTTCGTTACTCTAATTTGATTATTTAAGTTATTTCTATATCTTACAAATTGATCTCTTAATAGTGGGTTGAAGGGTTGTTTTTTTACTAATTTACTTAATCTATCACGCTCCCTAATACCCTTTACTAACTCCTCCGTAATCCATGGCTTAATTTTTTTAAAACGTGAATGCATTTTAATACCATTTCTTGTAGCACCTTTGACACATTCTTCAATTAAAGCTAAAAAATGTGTTGCAACGTTATTTGAACCAGCAGCACTAGTTACCACAGACCAATCACATTCTGATACTAAGTTCCCCAATGCTTCCCTATCAATAAATGAAAACTTCCCTTTCCCAACTTTATTTATTTTTTTGTAATTGAAATCTATTTCCAGAAAGACTGAGTAGTGGTCAGTGATCTCAGTTTTCATAACTCCTGAGCGCACGTTACTGTAATCATAATGTCTAATAAAAATGTGGTCAATACAGGATTTAGTGTCACCCACTTCTCTGGTTGGTTTTGTAATGCCACATGTAAAACCAGCTTCATACAAGGTGTCCAAGTAACGTTCAGTTTTGTTGTCAGTAATTAGTAAATTAGCATTTACATCACCAATAAACAAGTATGTTTTGCCTCTGTCCATGTGTCTGTAGTGCTGGTTTAATGCAGCTGTAAAGTTGTCGAGATCACTGTCATGTGTGCGGTAAACTGTCAAAAGATTACATTTTTTGTTATGAAAGTTAAAGTCAATGCTCAGACCAAACACATCCCCCAGCTCCAAGCTTCGACATTCACACACACTCACATCCTCTCTCACATACACTAACACACCATCGTTTTGGTTTCTCACATTATCAGTGTTAAATACTTTGTAACCCTCAAGCGCAACCCCCCCTACATCCCCCCCAAGCCAAGTCTCCCCCAAAATAATGAAAGTAAATTCAAATTTTAAACTAGCCAAATAAACCAAAAAAGAGTCAAAATTTTTTCTGAAGCTGCGTATATTTAAATATATAATTTTGAGTGTTTGCTTTTCTGGAAAGAATGAATTTAATTTAAGCATATTTTCAATTGTGACACATTCTATTTTTCTATAATTATCTATTAGATTATCTATATCGTCCATTCAGCAAATTACTACTTAGTAGATAAAAAATAAAATCAATAATACTGAAAGAAAAAAAAATGAAGAAAAGTTAATTTTAAAAGTGTTTTTCCGCTGAGTGCAACATGCCAGGCCCACAGTACTCCTGCTGTCCAAAACTGTTATCAACAACAGATAATGCAATAATACTCCTGATAAGAGTAGTGGATCCATCCTGAAATACCAGCTCATGCTCAAATGTGAGAAAAATGCGCTTGTTATATTTAAAGGTTACTAACAATTATCTTAAATAAATCAAATAAATTGTACTATAAATAAATTAAATCATGGTCTAATTTTCAATTTTTAATTTTATATTTTTAATGACACTCTAACAAAAAGTCACTTTCATAACCATAATAAATTTATAAACTTAGGAGCTACATTAAACAAAATTAGTGTAGTAAAATTAGTCGGGAAAAATGAAATAATTTTTGGAAAGCCAATTTCTTTTGAAATGTGTTCTATGGCGTCCCCTGACCTTCCTCCGAAAAGTCCCCAGAAATCCCATATGGGGATCACGCTTAAAAATGAGGGGTTGGCCCATAAGGAGTTACATTAAAATTAGATATTAAGCATACTAAATATAAATACATTCCAGAGGGTTTATATACATCAAATTAAAGGTCTTCAAATGTAGAATACAATGCCGTAAACCCGAACTCAATATAACTGTCGGGAGTGAAATGGCAGGCGTTCAAAGTTTAGAATACAATAATATTATCAAAACTTTGAAATACAATAACTTCCGACTTATTTGACCTTTTGAGGTCTGGTTTTCGGCTATGTACTCTCCTTAATAAGACCTTTAAAATGATGTATAGCATGGCTATGGACTAAGAAAAAATTTTCAAAACTCCCTCTTTGGGACGTCCATGTAGAAGGTGGTTCAAGGGTAATATGATGGGCATATGTCAAACTATCCCTATTTGCTTAGGTAATTGTACAAGCAACTGTTTGCCGCAAACCGCACCTCGAAAGGTCAAGTATTTCGAAAATTATTACATTTTTAAGCGTTTACGTTAAAATGTGATTTTTATTCAAAGTTTGAAAGGCTGCCGTTTTCGACTCAGGCAACCTTTTGAGATGGGGTTTGCGGCATTAAATTCTACTACTTAAGAGCTTTAATTTGATGTACATAAACCCATTGGTCGAAGAAAGATTTATTTCTGACTCCACGCGGGCCATCCCATCATTTTTAGGCATGTTGCCCACTGGGGATTTCAGGGGACTTTTCTGAGGGAGGTCAGGGGATGGCATAGAACACATTTCAGCAAAAATTAGCTGTCCAAAAATTATTTCATTTTCCAGCCATATTTTGGCTTAATTTTACTACACTAAATATAAACTTGCTTTTTTTATTATTTGAGTATGTAATAATTAAAATAACAATATATTTGAATATAAATCTATACTAACAGGCGAGCTTGTCTCTTTTCCTATTTTCTCTCAGCTTGTGTGCATCGTAGGAGAGATCCGCGCATAACAATTAATAGAAAGGTAGTGAGTATCCTGTAGATGAGCAGAATCTTATTATGATTCATATTGGCCCCCAGGGCTACGTCCTACAGGCTTTCAAAGTTTCAGTGTCAATCTTATAGAAATGTAGTTGATTGAATCAATACACAGGAGTCGTAAAATCAATGCTGTAGAAAACCCCGAAGAACAAATGTTTCAGTTATAAAATATTTTAAAACTCATTGGGTCGAGATTTAGTGAAATTTTGACGAATTTCGACCATCTAGCGATCTTTAGTAAAACATAAATTTCCTGAAATTATTTTGAAGCTATATAAAAATTCACGTCATATAAAGTAAAAAAGCAAATAAAATAAAAAAACCTTAATTGCTTATGAAAAAATTAGCAATTTGTCGTGTGATCCCTCTAAAACTATTGTTCCCCAATCACACTGCGTCTACATTGCTTGAGTCTTAATAAACACGCCGAATCTCTCACAGTCTCACCTGCTTTGCCGTCATCGAAGACGAATGGATCTCCATCGGCATCGCCACCGGAAGAGCGATCTTGTCGTGCGGGTGAAATTCACTTGATATTCCACTTTCTCACACATTTATTACTTTAAGCCTCATCAGTCGCCGTTCCCACGACTGTTTGTGCTCATTATCGCCGTTTGAGCTTTGGAGAAGATTCTATCAATATTTGTTCATTATCTCACGCTCGGCCGCGTTAAGGTCTTGGCACGACTCTCTTCTTTAGTGTGATTTATTTTGTGATGATATTGTGTGGAACTGAAGATGATGTCTATTCTTAGTATCTTTGTTATTATGATATTATTGAAAAAATAAATATATTTAAAGTAAAGAAAATATGCATAAATAAACTAACATAAAAAATGTTGGTTGGGTAGCCGAATGGTTATAGTGATCGCTTTGGAATCTAAGGTTTCCAGCTCGATCTAAAAAAGTTAGTAGCTTTTTGAAGTTCGATTCTGGACCCAGTTGATTTGCATTATTGGGCTATTATTAATGATTTTATTTCACAATATGTTAACGTTAGACAATGAAGAGTAAACTACACTTCCAGATCGTGGTCTGAACCATTCCTCATCAAACATTTTTAAAACACAAAAAGCGTTTGAAGCACAAAACACTAAAAATATAATATACTATGTATTCACTTCTTTTGACATGTAAGATTCCTGGATGATCTATGATAGGCGGTTTTGATCCCACCTGACAAATTAGATTTAAAAAATGTAGTTTATAAAATAATTTTAAGTAGAACTTAACAACGCTTTCACCTAAAAGAAAAAAAATCAAACTTGTTTATTACAAAACAATAAAAAATATTAACTGTAGTTAGCCTATTACATTTTATTAAGTATCTTGTTAGAGAAAAGAGTCCACATGTGCGTAGGCACGAAGCTCTAGGTTGATTCATCCGTCTATTCCATTTTTTTACAAATTATTTAGCCTGGCAAATTATGTAAAAAATGTTTAAAAAAAAGAGTAAAGTGTTAAAAACAAAAGTTCTATTCTAGGTAGAACTTATTTTATGTGGAAACAATGAAGAAAAGTTAAAATCAGTTAGGTATGATAACTTTTTTTGTACTGAACAAATTTATAAATATATATTTTAGTAGTAAAATAAACAGTTAAACAAAGACTGGAAATCATATATTTTGTGAAAGAGATTGGACTTTGGCCCACCGTACTGAAAGAACACCTGAGCTCGTCTATAAGTCTTCCTGTGACTTCATGTTCAAACTTTTCACATCCGGCAAATGTCATCGTAAAGTTTCTTTTATATTATGATTAGACTACTATTGTTCTATGAAACTGAATATTGAGATAGTCAAAATTAAAACATGCCTTTTGTTAAGTTTACTTTCTACCTACACTTATAAAAAAATATTTGCATTTAAGTAATTTTTATTTAGTGGTGTAATATTATCATACTATGGAATATAAATCGAAATGGATAAACTTTTTAGTTCAATCAAGAATAAATATACAATATATATATATATATATATATATATATATATATATATATATATATATATTACAATTACACAATTTTTTGTCATCTACTCTTGTTCCCAACAAATACTACCCTTTATCTCCTTGTTATAATTGCGAAAGTTTAGAAATAAATAGAACGAAAGTTCTATAAACAAAACAAAAATGATATTCTGTACCAATTTACGATAAATTTGATAGCTATACACAACTTTTGTGCTTAAAAGTTTCACTTTGTCCTCAGTGTTATCTGTCGAGAAAAGACCCCCAATTACACACTAATTACATTCTTTATCAGAAGTAATTTTGATGGTAATTTCCCCGGTTTTCAAGTTGTTTAAAACTTGGTTGGGTTATTCAAAATCCAGTCGCAAGTCCAAACGTTTATTTAGGATACAAACTATAACTATCTATTCTTAAATGGTTTTAAATATAATTTATTTTAAGAAATAAAATTATTTTAATCATTTTACTAACAAGCTATATTTAACATAAACCTACTTTATGTAAAAAGACTGAATGAATACTTTTGTAATGTTTATATATTTTCTGGCATTTAAACGCTAGGTGGGATTTTTATTTATAATTTTTGTTTAAGGGTACTTATATAATACAGGAGATTTTTATACGAATAAATAAAAATAATATTAATTACAGAATAAACAATAATCAATAGATCTTCATTACTTTAAGGATTTTTTCCCTAACATACGATGTTCTTATATTCGTCTTTATGAAGTCCTTACGGTTTTGACTGTGATGGTAATCAAAACTTGAAGTGCTTTTATTTTCCAATTTAAGTATTCTCGCATAGTAAATTAGAATTTCAAAACTAGTCTAATCAATGGAAAGCGTATAAATGTTTATAAAAAATTAGGTGTTAATGTAGTTAAGTGTTACAACTGACTATTAAATGAGGGGACGCTTCATTCGACTATAGGCTTGCTGACGTTACAGTTTGGTTTAGTATGCCTATATTCCTGTTGAAGAATAATGGGGGGATGTTTTAACTCAATAGAAATCCAATATTGCATCTTAGATTCACATAAGAGACAATTTCCTCATTGACACTAGCACAACAATCAGAATGAACATTTTATCGCATCCATACAATCGCATTTAACTCAAAGCGATATCATCAAACATTGCGACAACGACTACTATAAACTATCGCTATCTGTATGGACACAATATCTGGCATCAGGAAAGCGATGACAATTTAACATTTTCACAAACTCATTGCTGCAATTATCGATACCGTATATAGCGTTAACCGATTACTGAAAACAATCACCGTATTCGATCGAGGATATTGCATTTTACCATGATTCGGTATATCTGTTACGAGTGTTGTCGGATTGCAATCATGTGAACCAGCTGTTAATCTCCACCGACCGATATCGGTACTCTATCGAATCGCGCTATATCGACACGATGCGATGCGATATATCGGTCGGTGGCTCGTCGCCAGGGCCTCTCATTAGCCTCGCGGTTCGCTGGTATTTATTGGATGCGAATGTTGCCCGATTTATGATTTTGGTTTCAAGGGCGAATCCATTTCCTCCGGTGGGTTCGCGAACCTTTGCTACTTTGGTTTTAACAAATTTTCAACTCTATTATTTATGTGTTGTACCGTTCTACCTAACTTTGTCATCTCATTAGCCGTAAGTTATTGCCTTTCTCCTATGAAACATACATCTGTTCTTAGTATGCTCTTGTATTTTTTATTTTTTCAAACTTTAGGACATGTGTTTAAAAACCCAATTTCTACATAGAATAAACTGTTTTAGAGAATTAAATAAATAGAATATATTTGCATGTTGATTTTAATTTGAATATGGACTGTGCTGATTCAGTAGTTAGACTGTAGCTATTTTGTATATAAAAAAAATTTTGTTGTATAATTTACAAGACAACTGCAACAATTTATGATTATTGAAGTCTTGAGTTTTGGACAGATCAAAATCACTATCGGCGTGCTGTCGTCTCAAAATGTTAAAATTGTCTTGTTTTGGAAGCAATTAGGACAAAACTCCATTTTTATAATATGTTTCCCCAGGTTTAAGACCCGAACTTAGTTCACCACTATTCATCTCAGATGGGAATGAAGCTTAGGTTATAAATATTTTCCTAAACAGAGGATATGCAGTTAAATACGTTGCGTGGGTCTTAGAGCCAATATTAAAGACCCCCACTTTGAGGTAAAATAGTTAGTAAATGCACTTTGAAAGTGTGTAGGAAAAGTTAATTAGACCTTAAGTGATGCTAATTCACCTTTAGAATATTAAGTTATTTATATCTGTAAATTACAGCGATATATCACGCTAACAACAAGAGAGCGGGGCGAGATTATACAGACAGGCGATGCTGAAGATTGCCCTATCGCCCACCGCTCTGGCGCTACTGCCGTCCGCATTTAAATCAGCTGATATTTAAATCAGCTGATCCATTATTGGAGTTTACGTCATGTTTGAATAAAGCAGTTGTGTTCAGAGTGTGGCTTTAACAGTTACATCGAGGAAAGGAGTAGTCGCCGTGGGTGAATAATAAAATAATTACAATTGTCCTAGTATTACCAGGATGCGTTTACACTCTAATTTTTGCATTTTTTATTTTAGAATAAAATATTCTTAAAATATTCTATTTAATTTATTTAAATGAAGTTGAACTCATTCTTTCCTAAGTCATTTCAAGAAAAAAAATATGTTTAAACTTTTTATTCTATAATTCCCAAAATAGAAATAATTTCTTATAAGATTCAACAAAATTAGCAGTGTACAATACCAAAGTTGTTTTTGGACTTGTGTTTTAAACAAGTGTCCCTGATAAAAGAACAGTTGCAAAACCACTTACGAAACAGCATCAGTTACTCTGACTCTGATCCGATTGTCTTTCAACAAATCAATATATTTTGTACCAACAACCACCCAACAAGACATTAAAACATTCCTAGAAGTAAAAACGAGATCAGAGAAGGACTAACAATCAATTAGAGCTTGAAGATCAATCAGGGCGTTAGCGGTAATTGTGCCACCTAACAAGGCCGTCATTAGTCGATATGGACCGGGGCGTCCATGGCAGATAAGTCCATATGGACCGATATGGCCCGCCCCTGGCGACCAGTTGCTGGATATGGACGCGTTAAAGTAAACCGTGCGAACAAGCGGCGAAGACGTCGATAAGATGTACCCCGGCTACGTGGACTGGGAATGAACAAGTGTGTAATCAATTAGTAACATTTTTAGTTTTAAGATTGGGGAAAACAATTGTTATGAAGGAAGTTTATTTTTTCACATAAATGACTGGACACATTCTGTTGGTATGATGAAAGCTTCTATTTTAGCATCATGCAAAAACTAAACACTAAAGTACTTTACCTGAAATGGAAGCATTAATGGTTAAAGTTTAACACAGGATTGAAACATAATTTGGTAACTCTTTTTTTTATCAATTGAACTAAATTAATTACAATATTTTAAACCTTAAACTTTAATTATTAGAAAATATTTGTTCTTAGAATATCGAATAACTGTCTAACAGAATGTTTGGTTCAATCTCTTTGAAACTGTTTGACAAGCATTGGTGTGTTCTTAAATTTTACGTATATATATTATTTGATTGGCGTTGAATTTAGCAAATTTTTCCAGAAGTCACGACTGACATTTTCACGTAATTACACATTAGACATTTATGAAAGAACGTATCACCAAAAGGCGAGTATAGAGTGATGTACATATAATAAGAATTCTTATTATAATAAGAATTCCTTAAGAATTCTTAACTGTAGGATCTTCAAACTATTGAAAATACGTTACAAGATGTGTGTCTCTTGTCCTAAAGAAGCAATTTAGCGGATGTCTCCCCCTCTACCACCCCCGCCACTAATGAGTAGCGCACTCGAGCGGCAAACTGAGGAATCACAATACGAGGTGTTCCCGATGGTTGGTCCGCAACGGCTGGGTACAACTGTCGGAAACGTTCCGGTCTGGATACAGTTACGCACCTTTGACATCTCGGTCCAGTGCCACGAAAATCTAGTGACACGAATACAAAACTGTGTGGAGCTCGGAATGGGAGAAACAATGTTTTCCAACTGGTCGTTTGCTTTGTTGAGTTTTTCAGTAGTAACCCAGATACTTTTCTGTAAACGGGGCTGTCCTGTTTTAGGAAATTTAGAAAACGACGTTTTGAACATTGTTTCACTGACTGAACAAATTACTTATATGTTCCTTGCAAAACCCTTGGATGGTATTGTTTTGTTGCCGTATTTGGTCGTTTGGGTTTGTTAAATGACAAAGAGTTAGGGGTAAGCCTGATATCAATATACAATCAATAATAATTAATTGTCCCGCACAGTATCTCCTCCGCGAACGACAGACTATTCTTTCGTCATATGAGTGAAGGAAATTAAATTAAAATGGTCAAGGAGAAGGAGATGACTTAATCGTAAAAATTCCTTTTAATATAGCCAACAAGATAAAGAAAAACATGAGTTACGATTGTTTTCAAATACTCTTTAAAGATGAAATCATGTGACCTCAGAGCACAGCACCCTACATTCTTGTTTCAATAAGATTTTTTGGATAATTAATCTCTGTTCTACACATCTACACAAGTTAAGGAAACGTTCGGCTAAGGCGGATCGACCGAAGCGCTCGGAGCGAGCAGCGGAGATGCCGTTGATGAATAAAACACGCGGATGATGGAGATGGAGATGGAGATAACAGCGGAGATTGTGTAATGGCCGAACTGGCGGCGGCAGCGACACGAGTGGGCCTACTGGGGACTCGATACGTCGATCATCGGACGGCGACGGGTGAAAACTGGTGAAAACTGTAGTTCCTATAGTTGGCTGTAGTAACAAGGGGATTTAACAAGCAAATAGAAATGTGTTTCCCTTAACAATAAAGCCTAGAAGATGTGTATAATTATGTTTTAGTTTTAAATATATATATAAAAAAAAACATATTTATTGAACAGTTGTGCATAAAACCCCTTATTTTACTCTAAAACGGAATGTTCCGAAATAAAAAATTACACTTGATGAACTGACATGTTGTGTATAGGAGCTCTTATTACGCTAGTACAGTATTTAATACTTATATGTTATTAGTTCAACAACATTAGAGATACACATATTACAGTATAACTTTTGTTGGCATTTCAATATACTTAATGGTATCAAACGGTGTATTATCATGCAAAAAATCCTCTTTAAGCTGTACTTCAATAATACGTATACCTTGTCGTACGGTATTTTTATGTCCAAAACTATACTTTTTATATATGTAAGTATAAAGTTTCCCCCAAATCATAATCACCGATGGACAATTAAAACCCCATATTTTATTTTTAGTATTTCTGAGCCCATTTGATGCGGTGGTTGGTGTTTACCAACCTCTCAATATGTCTCCAACCGTAGCAGTTTCTTGAGAGAATTGCATTGTGTTCCGTTTTTTTCCCCAAGTTGTAAATCCTATTTTAGAACCGTCACAATGCTTTGCACCTTGGCCCAAATATGAGTCACAGTGTCTAGACAACCTGCCTAAAGATACAAGGGATGACAGATAGGTGTAGGAGCGTTGACAGTTGGGGCGCCACCCCTCTCCAACCCAACACCCTCTTTCAGTAAACAGCGGTGGGGGTGTAGAGAGTGGCATAACTGTCATTCAGATGTCACCACACTATAGGATTGCCACTCTGTAAATGGAATGTCGGTGTACCACTGTTTATTTTTATTGTTCCCTCTTGAGTGATTTCTAGTTGTATAGTAGTTGTTAGCATAGATCTAATATCATCTACTATTTCGTTTTCTAAGAATTTTTACACTTAATTTTTAAGGCTTTTTATCGCTAGAGGGACTTAAAGTATTTCATAATGAAAAAAATGGGTAACAAATTTAAATACTTTCCAAACAATTTTCACTCTATTTATTTTTTTCCCCCAAGGGACCATAATGTTTTATAATTACCGTATAAGAACACACTTCCAAACATGTAACTTTATTTTAAGTTTTCTCTCTCTCAGGTACTAAAATTCTAAAGTTTATAGTTAAAAAATATTTCCCATATGAATCCTTCCAAAGTATTACTACGCTTCATTTTTATTTTATTTTATAATTTATTTTATAAACTTTCTTGAGGGACGAAAATAGTTGAATAGTTAATAAAAATAGCCAATGTCTAAAATCGTTAGATATTCCCATTTCATTTTAAACTTTTTTTCTCTTAAGACTTAAAATAGTTTATTTGTCATTTTATAAGATTGTATAAAGACAACAAACATCAAGATAATAATTGTCAAGGATCTAAGTTATCCATTTCGTTGTGGAGGACTTCATGGAGAAACTAGATGTAACTTCCATAGTTGAAAGAATATCGCTAACATCTCAATATACTCCGAGAAAAGAATCTTTCCACCAAATTTTAATTTTTTTTTCGAAAGACGGTATTAACTACCAAATATGCACTGCACAAACCTGACACGTCGAACCGCTTCACAGTCCACACGGTTCGGTAGCAAGGAACGCTACAGTTGGTCGAGCGGCTGACAGACGGTTGTGGCCAATCGGAGTCGATGTTTATAGTCACTGATCAAGTGGCTCTTGAAATTATTGATGCCTCCTCACTAACTATCGACAATCAACGGCGTTGAGAATGTGAACACTCCTCGCTTTCAACCGGTCAACAGGCGGTTACTGCTGGAATGGAGAGATTAGATTGGCAATTTATTAGGGTTTTTCTGTAATTTGCTTTTTAGCTTCATTGGTTCAATACTGGTGTCAGTGAAGTACATTAAAAAGACCAAATTACTTTTCACAGTACTTGCTTATATATGGATTTTAATAGACCCTAAGTATAAAATGCGTTTAACCCGTAACCAATGATAACTTACATCCTTTTATATAAAATGATGAAAACATTTTAATGAATGACTGGGTTTTAATATTTATAAAACTAAAAACGTCATAGATTCCACGTCATTGTAAAAATATTATCAAGTTAAAAAGGTTAGGCCTACGTTGTAAAAATCAATATATCTGAAATTAAGTTCATTAAAGTAATAAAGTGTTATAGATTATCTTAGATGTGAAACAATCAAATTAGGTTTCCAGAAAATATCAAGGAGATTTGTTGACCTTTGCAGTTGTTAGCAGTTTACTCCAAGTGTTTACATAAACACGATATCCGTTCGAGCGTTGAAAAGAGGTCAGACCAAAATTTCAATCAGTGAAAAACTTGCAAAAATGAATAATTGAAACGGTGTAGCCTATATTGTTATGAATCTGTACGTCGATAGTTGTTCTATACTCCAGTGCATAGCCTGTATAAAACGATCCCACGATAGACATTGACATTAAGCTGATGAACGTTTGGCCGGACCAACTCGGATAGTTTCCCAACACTCATTGTCTGGCCGAGGTCAAGTGCTTCCAAGCATTGATTAATCCGTGACAGCTTATTGCTTGCAAGCAACGTTCACTATTGCTCAAAATTACTTCCTTAACGATCAAGGTTGCCGCTACTCCCGTAATGCCAGTGGTAAACGCTTTCTTTGACCTAAAAACTGCTGCTGGCCAAATGTTGGCAAGGGTTCGTCAAAACTATGTTTGTAGTTTCAATGCACATTTGTACATCCAGAGAATTTGCCGAAGAAAGATGTAAAAGTCTATTTTAAAAGGATATTATTTATCATTGGTTTACACTACAGTACTGTCTTAACTGTTTGAACTGAAATAGAGAAAGGACATTCCTGTATAATTCATTGATGCTTCAGCAATATTGGTCTGCAAGACACATGAAAGACGAATCCTCAATCTCCTATGGCTTTACTCTAAAATATTAACCAATATTTTGTTTAAAACATTTGTTTTTTAGTTACTCCCACCTAAACAGTTCTTAAGAGTTGATAGAAAAAAAACTTCAATAACAAAAGTAATTCTATAGTTTAGCAGATAATGAAATATGAATAATTTTTATTAACATATTTCGTATATTAGCAGTAACTTATAACTTTTACATCAATAATGCATGATTTGTCACTTTCCAAAGTTTAAAAATGTCAAAACCATCGGAGTTCACAATAGTATTACAGGAATGCCGTTTATATTTTGGAGCATCCTTCAGCCTCATATTTTGGCAAGATGGCATTTCACAGTGGAGGTTCTGATTCTGCGATCAGTCAGGTATTGAATGACAGGGTCGATCTCCTCCCTCAAGGTCCATCGCTTGATAGATATTCGACGGTGGACTGCGATAGGTCGATAGTATGCGATAGTAGCGGGTAGCGGTGGCGTCCACGGCCAAGGTCGATCCTCGAACTCGTCGGTGATAACGTGATCGACGAGCGACGGTGATGACGATATCATCCAGGCTGTGGATGACGGTAACCCTCAGGCAGTGGCAGTAATGTAGCTGTTGCATTGGAGAGAGGCAGTTTTGATTACTGTTTGATAATATTTCCTGTGATCATGTGATCGATGTTTAAATCAATGAAGTAGGTAGTTAATGACACCATTTTATTCATACATGGTGGAAATTTAATTAATTTTTACATTCACATTATGAATTTTATTGAAGATGAAATTTATAGGGCATTCATTCGGTTTGAGAGTTTTGTTTACTACTTTTTCTTGCTATTTATGGTGACAAAAAGGACGATTTCGATAGTATGAAGCAGTGACTTATTATGAAATTTGAGGGTTACATGAGGTGGACTATGTAATGACTGTTTGGAGGGATTTTAATTTTAATTAGAGCTATCCATTGGAAAGGTTGATTGTACTTTACGCAAGGATAAACTAACTCCAACTTCTTTGAATAAGTGGCTTACTATCTGTACATAATCAAATCTTACTGTACATTTCTAGAAATACTAGCTCAAAAATTCCAAATAAACTAATTAACGTTTAGTGATTAAGTAGGTGGTAAATTTGTTTATAAACTTGCAAAACTTTTCTAGATCATCATTGTTTCTATTGCTCAACAAAACGTTTTTCTATTTAATATAAGTTAGGTTACAATTTCTGTAATCGTTACCTTAACATTTCAAAAGTTAGGGCTAACAATGTCGATATATTTACAAGAGGTGACTTGAAATTTCCTGGTAAACTAGCCAATATCCTCTTGATAAACAAGTCAAGGATTTATTTTTACTCTCCCTTCGTATTATGTTACAGAAACAGATCAAGCTGTGTTTTAAGGTGCTGCTATAAATCGACGTCACGTCACGTCACGTCACGTCTTCATTCGCATCCATTCTCATAGATGGATCCGGCGATTCCGGAAGGGGTGCTATACATTGTCGTCAAGCATTCGCATTCGCACTGGACGTCGCGTCCATTCCGCCAATTCTCACGGATTCCGCGCGCGCTGAAGTAAACAAAACAAACATTCGGACAAAATCCACCCTTGCTCTCATTGGTTCCGAAGTTTCCCGATTGCGTACGAAGATACCCGAGGCGAAAGCCGAACGGCCGAATGGACTTTGGTAGCGGCTATACAGCGACGTCGCGTCACGTCACGTCACGTCTTCATTCGCACCCATTCGCATCGATTCGCACCCGAATGCTCCTCAGAGCATTCGAGTGCGAATGGATGCGAATGAAGACGTAACGTGACATGACGTGACATTGATGTATAGCCGGTCCCATTTGAATACGCAGGGAGCATACCATGCGAACGTGGACGTCCAGCACCTATATAGCCGCTACCAACGTCCATTCGGCCGTTCGGCTTTCCCCACGGGTATCTTCGTACGCAATCGGGAAACTTCGGAACCAATGAGAGCAAGGGTGGATTTTGTCCGAATGTTTGTTTTGTTTACTTCCGGGCGCGCGGAATCCGTGAGAATTGGCGAAATGGACGCGACGTCCTGTGCGAATGCGAATGCTTGACGTCGATGTATAGCACCCCCTCCGGAATCGCCGGATTCATCGATGCGAATGGATGCGAATGAAGACGTGACGTGACGTGACGTGACGTCGATGTATAGCAGCACCTTAGGCCGCTACCAACGTCCATTCGGCCGTTCGGCTTTCCCCACGGGTATCTTCGTACGCAATCGGGAAACTTCGGAACCAATGAGAGCAAGGGTGGATTTTGTCCGAATGTTTGTTTTGTTTACTTCCGGGCGCGCGGAATCCGTGAGAATTGGCGAAATGGACGCGACGTCCTGTGCGAATGCGAATGCTTGACGTCGATGTATAGCACCCCCTCCGGAATCGCCGGATTCATCGATGCGAATGGATGCGAATGAAGACGTGACGTGACGTCGATGTATAGCAGCACCTTAGTCTTCCGTTCGGGCATTCGTTCTCTGCGCCTTTCCCCATCACCGCGTGATGGACGCCATCGGCATGTGGGACAGGCCCTCTCACTCCAAACTTATTCATTCACCACTAAACATTAATTGCTGTTAATGATTACACCACAAGCAGAACAAACGGTGGCGAAACCCATACCGCAACTGCGTTTCGTTCATCGAAAATATCGCCTGTGATTGGCGAAAAGAAATCGCGACTTGGAACGTATTCGATGAAAGTTACGATGTAATTTGCTTCACAGTTGGGAAACCAAGCCCAGTAGGTATAATCGCCATTAATGTAAGGGAATTTTGATAACAAATTAAATGGAAAACTTTTCCAAGGTGATATTTTATTTTTATTTAAACATCCAAATTGGTTCAAAGGTAGTAAACAACAATGTTGGGACTTGTAAACAAATCTGTTAATTGCGAACTGACGGCAAACAGTTTAACAAGTTACAAACAGGAATCTCTCGTTTAGTAACTAATTTAGATGGCTTTGGCGGTCCCCTTTTCGTAACTGTAACCAAAACTTGCTATTGAATAGTATAAATATTACTTAGGTCGCTATATTATTACAATTTAATATGGCCATACAGTACACATACAGGAACGTGGAAAAAGTGTCCATGTATTTTATTTGCTGTAAAATCAACGTTTCTAAAATGTTTGTTCAGTATGGTTTATTTTGGAATTGCATATTACATAATTTGCTAAATTAACCCATATTGGTCACTATGTGACTTAGGTATTTTTAATTAATTTTAAATATATATTTACATTGTGGGTAATATGGACTAAAAGTAGGGTACAAAATGCTATAAATATCTGAGTGCATCAGTCCATTTACTGTACCAATTTCTTAGATTAAAAAACCCCAAACAGTTTAATAATAACTTCCGATCGTTCGGAACCACTCATAAGTTACTTGTATTTTAACAATTTTTTAAATAAAAATAATTATTTTAAAATAAAAATAAGTATTTTCTATAACTATATAATTATAAGACAAGTATTAAGAATGTCTTTACGAAATAAAGTTACTTTTAGTTGCTTTGTATACAAAGAATAGCCTACTTTCAATGTTAAAAATGTACTAATGTAAATGTTAAAGATTAGGCCTATGTTATAAAACAACTGTAGTACCGTGCATTCGCTGTGTTTGTTTTGAGGAGCGTCTACAACATTTTCCTCCAATGAGAGAAAATTAAGCAATTAAAGACAGATGCTCTTCGGTAACCATCGCCGGTGCTGGATTGTAGTCTTGGAGTACTTTCCCTCCAATAACTGATTTTCCACAGTATCCACCGGTGATTTGAAGAAGGAGACTTTCTCGTCAAGATTGCCAACACAGTAAGGTCTATAAATGGTATCGTCAGACTTCCATGGGTTGTTGAGGCTAGACTTCTATGTTATATTAATCTAAACTAATGTATTGTTAAATTTATGACTTAGATTTTATCGCGTTTTACTTTATCGCTTACACTTTAACATGAGGTCTTGAGTGAAGTATTGGTTAATTTCAGAGCAAACTGGAAAACACCAAATTATGTTATGTATTACTCTATATTTTAGTTACACGTAATGCTGTAGGCTACCAACTGTTTTACAACATTGTGCCAAGTTGGAGTCAAATCACTTTTTAAGACAGTTGCTCATTAAAACAATTTGTAATTGCAGTTACATATTGATTGTTGGCTGGGAACCATTCATCCATTTACTCGCCCCTCCATCTTTCGGTTCATATGGTTTTGAATCACAATAAGAAAGCGTCGACTCAACGTTGACTACCGTGATTCCTTGAACAGATATTACTCCCGCTGTTTACTGGATAATATCGGCTGTGGCCTGTGGAATAACTGTCGCTAGAGATAAACTAGCGTTAAATGGCCAAATTACATTGAAAATTAATTGTAACATCTTCCGTCAGCGATGGAGGAAACGCAAAAAGCCACCGCATCAATGAAGGGAATGCGTGAAATCCCGCATAATTTCCACAATCGGGTCGAGAAAACGCCACAATTGATGATTAAAGAGTCACGTGGTACAACGGTTGAACATTTATCAGAGTCATTTATATGGGGCTCTGGATGTTTAAATATACGGATATGCCGAGTTTGCGAGATTCGCGTTTGTGGGGTTTTTACATTTGATAGATAATTAGCGGATAAATTATTGGGATCTTTGGAATATCTTTTAGACCTTGGTTTATAACATGTTTTCTTATCTATGAGGTTAGGACATTTTGCCCCAGCAGCCCACTTCTATTACTCTAGGTCTTCACTCATCTGACGCCACCCGCCTTCACTTCTCGCCCGGTGTCTCCCAGACGCAGCCCTGGGTCCTCGGCCGGACTCGGACCCGCATTATACAGTATGCCGCGCCGCGCCGCTGACCCGGTTGTCCCAGTTGTCCCGGTTTCGTGTCTCGCAGAGCCGACATCCAACATAGATCACGGCGCGCCCTAGCTTTTACACCGAGCATTTACATCCGCCGATGTCTTTATCGCTTGTTTGTACCGCGACACGCTTATTGAGACGTTTCGCGAGTTATTGCGCCGGGCTTGCACAACGCTGGTATTGTTGCGACCGCTCGCAAGAGATTTGGGTGCAGGAGTGGGGCTATACTGAAATAGTTTAACCTAATGTTATTAACCCGGGATCACTCGCGCTATTAGATTCATTCTAACATTTTTAGTTCCTCTGAAGAAAATTTTTTTAATAATGATTTCTTGCGACTGAGCTTTTAAGAATGCTTTCCTCAGTATTCTATGCACCCGCTACAGCAGTTTGGGGTGGGTAGTGTGGTGGGGAGGGTAGTTTTAGAGGGGAAAAGGCTCGCACCTCCACCCTTGTTAGCGCCCGCCTAACTGCGCGAGCGTTCGCGTGACTCTCCATGTGGACTCCATGTTAGTATAGTTCTAACGGCGCGAGTGATCGCGGAACTGCCGGAGTCTTACTTTTTGGGTAAAAAAAGTTGTAAATTACAATAAATATGTTATTATTTTATTTTAAATGTGTAGCGATTTATTTATTTCATCTACCAAACAAATATTATGATAATTACTTTGAAGTGTAAGATGCTGTTAAATGTTAGGAGCGCTCTAACGGCGCGAGTAACCACGGGACTTTCGATAGCGCGAGTTGTCCCGGGTTAATTATGTATTATAGCAAGTCTAGTTTGGGTGTCGATGATTAACCTTTATTAGTGAAACATTAGTTCATCGTTTTTACCTATGCAAACACGATTTCCTGAAGCACAATGCAGTTTGTGTAACTATAAAATTATTGTCAAACTGTTGTTACGCGGTAGGTAAGCACGAAAAGTTCCATTTTCAGTTTTAGGAGTTATATATAACGAATGAATCAATAACCGTTCCCTAATAATATCTTTGGGTGTTCACGTGTTTGGCATAACACTGAAAACAGTTTTAAAAGGGAAAATATTTATACCTCTGTTGCATGTACTTTAATTTACTTGTTCTCCTTCGCTCAATTCATTCAATCATTGTTTTCTTCTTCGTTCCCATTTCGTCATTCATTGTATGACTGTACTATGACATACTATATCTATGTCAACCAATGCTTCTACTATAGTTAAAATGGGTTTCCACTATAAAGCTTAGCTCAACAATTTACACGCTCCAATATATCGGTGCGATCTGATTGCACCAACATATCGTTGCGATAAATTGGAGATTGAAGCCCCGTTTACACGCTACGATATATCGGTGCGATGTGATCGGTACCAACCATATCGTAGCGATAATTGGAGATTGATGTTCCGATTACAACTACAGAACTGATCGCATCGATTAAGTTGGAGCGCTTTTTACACGTTCCAACCTTTCGCTCCAACCTTGCGATATCGTTGTCAATCTAGCCAGAAAATGAAATTTTCATTTTTCGTCCAACCACGATATATCGCTACGATCTCCCGTTTACACGCTCCGATTATCGCTACGATATGGTTGGTACCGATCACATCGCACCGATATATTGGAGCGTGTAAACGGGGCTTTATACTTCTACTACCAAACATATCCCTAAACGGTTTAACTGGACAAACAACGTTGGGTTTTTGCACACCTCACTTCACTGTGGGTTGACCATGGGACCCCCAGGCCTCTGGTTCCTGCCGTCCGCATATCGGGGGCCCGCGTCGCTCCGTTTGCGTTTCGGCAAGTGCCGCCCCGGAGGGGTGCATCATTGTCCGGAGTCCGTTGACAACCCGGCCCAGACGCTCTGGTGACAGGTAAAAGAACCGTCTGCCGCACTTCCTCCCAGAACACAATGTGCTGATCACTTGAATAATCTCGAGTGATTAGAATACTCAAGTGCTCATGCTAATCCTATAATATAATGCATTTGGATGTCGAAACATGGAAAATTAAAGTCTTCTTCGGACCTTCTCGGTGAAAATTTTAATTCAGTATAAGGGTCTTGGCCCAGGAATTTTTGTAATCACTGAGAACATTTTTATAACATAATTCTAAAGAGCTACTATTATGATTCAAATGATTGAAAATATATATTATCATTCTTAACCTCTCCATGTTAATTGAAATTCAATCTACGTCGTTCCATGTAAAATCTCTCTCGATTTTAATTTTTATGGTTATCCCTTGATCACGTGATGGTGATCACGTGATTAACTATTGTTTATTTTATCTGGTCCGTCAGTGATCCAACTCAAATTCACTTGGCGACCAGGTAACATACACCATATTAGTTTGTTCAACTGAATAAAAATAGGGTTAATATGTAGCATACTATGTTTAAAAACAAATGTTGGGAAAACAATTTTTATTGTTTCTAAATATATTATACCGTAATTTGTAAATAAAATAAAGAATTCATTAAAATAAATGTAGGCCTAGTATATGATTGATTTCTTAATAAAGCTTAAATTTTCATAAAAACAATTTCTTACATATGATATATGTTTTTAATGTACTAACATTTAAATGTAATGTAATAATACAGTGTTTTATTTCTTTTGTACAAATAGAGTCTAATCTTTTAAAATTACTCCAAGCAAAGCCGTGAAATAAGAGAAAGACGTGGCCATTAAACCCATCTGAGCTTCCGGATGAAAGTTTGGACATAATACAGGATCCCCACTATAGTCTAATGGTCTTACACCACCACTGAAATTTAATCTGCAATTACATGTGAAATGGTAGCTTTCGCTCGGTTTACTATAAAAATCTCTCCCACGTAGAAATTTAACTGGTCAAAAGATTGCTTTCACGTTTTGAAAGCGAATAATATTAATGGCAAATAAAATCATCCAATAAAACTAGAAATATCGCTGGTGACATTATATAAAATACTGCAACATAATTCAATCCTACGTAATACTCTTTGCCGTTGAGTTTGCCGTGTGAAGCAGTATTTTATTTGACACTTCCTGAAAAATAGACGTATGGAAGAGACATATAATCGCCAATAATAAATGGAGGTTGAGAAAGAAAATCCTGGGATTCTGTAATCGGTAATTTGAGTGCAAAGGTAAAGGTTTTTGGCTGTGCAAGGCATTTGTGTTGGTCATGATTTATCTCATACGATTTTAATTGGAAGTAAATATTGAACGTTAGCTGAAAGTTGGTTCCTTATTAGACGATATTTTTGGTTAAACATGAAAGTGCGATGACTATAAGCCTAAGCAATGATCGCCGATAAGTCTTGCCAAGCTCTATCAACAATTTGTACAGTGCAAGTTAATTTTTTTAGGACATATGGATTAAAGTCAAGTGATCCCTGTCAAACTAGATAGGGTACTGTTTGACACACGGTGCTGACTTCCTGTTTTTTTTCCTAGGTGTTGAAAACGTACTCTTTTATCTTACTCAACCGGGACTTTTTCTGCTGGAATGTTTTTTTTGTGTTTCCTGCCGACAACCGTGTTCCTAAAATGATAGATTGAGGCCAATTAATTAATAGAAATGTTGGCGTACATTAGTGTGCTTGTTTTAAGAATTAATAAGATTAAAACTATTACAAAATTAGGTTGAGTTGTGTAGTAATGTGTTTCTTTATTAGGATTGATGAATTTGGTAGAAACTCCAATCCCATATAATAACATTGGAAAATCCTTCATTCAATTTAGTCATTATCATATAGTTTAATTGAAACATTTAAGGTGGAATTTAACTAAATTGTAATATACTCTATAGCCTACTTTTGATATATTCATAAAAAAATAGTAGTGGGAAAAAGCCACTTCTAAACCGGAAGTGACGTCAGCTGCCAGGGCAGCTGCAGGGGTCAGATGGTGTCAGCTGCCAGGGCAGCTGCAGGGTGCAGATGGCGAGAGCATATGCCCTGAATTTGAAGTAGAATTGGGCATGAATTAAGAGTTAGTTCAAAATTGAAATTCAACAGTTATAACTGGAGCCTGGAAAGTATGTCAAGGTCATTCAGAGTAAGTTTTAAAAAAGCCTACCCAACTACTACTAGAAATAGTTCAAAGTTGAACTAGTTGGTGATAGTGGGATAGGCTGAAGTAAATTTTGAATTTTATTTGTGAACATATAATTAATGTGCAACAGCAGAGTTTAAACAAGTTGAACTTTTGTGATGAACTACAGAGTTGTAAATGCAAACACCAACGACGATGAGAAGGTAAACGCAGAGTCCCCAGATGATGTATTTGAAAAGCTTGAACAAACGTAACATTTCGAGTTGGTTTTCCCGTTCCATTTCCAATCGTTTAATTTCCAATTTCAATTTATCCTCTTCCATTCTAGTTATGAAGGGAACTTCATCCATCATATCCATCATGATTTTGTAGTGTTTGAAATTTTAAAACAAGTGATGTTGATAGTTCAAAAGTTGAAGACGGAATGAGAAGTGAAAGCGAGAAATGTTAGTTAAATAAAGAAGTGGTGGGGGGAACGAAGAATTACAAAGAAGTGGTGGGGGAAATATTTTGCTGTTCATTATTACCATCAGTAGTGTCAGATGGTGCAGGAGTTAGATTTAGTAAACTGTCTTCGTCCGAACTTTCAATCTTATCACAAATAGGACAATCGTATGTTATTTCCAAATTCATTTTGATGGTTGTAAAATTATCTACAAGTTCTTGTAAAATATTAAAAATGTCTTGTAACTCTTCTTTAGAGTTTATTTCAAAACTAGAATTCATTCGGGCCAATGGAGAGTTGTTCATTATTGGAGAGTCGGTGATGGAATGAGGATCGGCGCATAGGGAGGGGGCTTATATAATGGTGACCTTGAGCAGGCGTCTAGGGAGGGGGGCTGTCTAGGGAGGGGGCTTTTATATAGGGAACCTTGAGCTTATGATTGAATAAAACGTTTAGTTCTTCTTCTCCATCTTTTAATTCAATTATTTGAACCGAAGTAGTTGTTTCATCTTCTTCACTTGATGAAGAAAACAATTCACCAGGATTTAAATATTGAACTACAATTCTGAACCATCTTATAGGATATTCGTCAATGACAGAAAGTAAGTTTTGAAACAATTCTTCCATCTCCTCCCTGTCAGTTATTATATGTTCAAATTTGATAAATTTGTTTTCCATGTTGTTAGTTAGAGTGTTGGAAGTGGAATGATTTAATATTATATAAAAATTAGAACTAGTGGTGGGGGAAATCTCAAGGTCATCCAAATGAAGTTTTAAAAAAGAGTGTAAAACTGAAATTACACATTTGATGGTTCTACAGGATCGGAATACCAATCTGACCTGTATTTACATCTTTTTATCATATGTGTACAAAAATCATCTTGATGAGAATTGGTGCGTTGACAATGAGCAAGATCTAGAGGGTGAAATTTGAAACATCTTTGAGGACAACATGTATGAAAATATCTTGATTTGTAAAATTTGAAAGTTCGCAATTCCGGTGGTGGTAGTTGTTTTGTTTTGCATTTGCAATAACAAGATCCGAAGAATTCACATTTAGTACAAGCTAACCCATCCACCATCATTGGTCCTAAATCTGTACACTGTTGTTCACAACAGTAACGAGGTTTGTACTTGTATTTTTGCTCTTCCATGTTGACGCTGCGGAGTCCAGTGAAAGAATAAGAGTGTATAGTGTTGAATAGTGAGTTTTATGTACTGTGAAAAGTGGTGGGGGTAATTTCAAGGTCATCCAAATGGAGTTTTAAAAAATTATACCTTACAAGTGTAAGGATTATTAAAATTTAGGAAGTTTGTTTCTCTTTGTTTTCTTCAGACTTTTTATCTCTCTCAGCTTTAGCCATAGCAACTAGTTCTTCTATTGATAGTGGATGTACTTCAGGGAATTTTAAAATTAATTTAGCTTGGTATCCTTCTTTAGCTAATACATCTATATCTTTAGTCATTTGTTCAACAGTGTTGTAATCTTTTCCATAGATTTTTCCATCAAGTTGAATCATCATTCTGTACAACATTTTCTTAAATAGGTCTTGTCGTGGTGAGAGCTAAGAAGCGAATGATTATTTATACAAGTATTACATCCTTTTTATTAACTCACATTGATCACGTGATTCTTTAGTTGTAGTTTTGTCTGTCAAAAGTTATTCAACATTGGTAATACTTTTGGAACTTGATGTTATGTTGACCAGTTGGCGATGAAGAAGTTGTAGGTTGTGTAGAAATAAATATTTCATCATCGCAATATTTTGTTTTAGTGAACATTCTTGTATTAGTAGCACTAACATCAACAGTTAAGTGATAACCACCGGTAAGTAAAACTCGCATTTCGTTGGTTAAATCTTCGAGTTGTTCAAAAGTTGTTATGGTGTTAGTATCGTAAGATGCACACTTGACCTTTAGGGACATGTTGCAGTTTTATATTCAGGGATTAAGAGCGAGATGTGTACGGTATGAAAGGTAGCAGTAGACTGATGAATTTTGCAAGTACATTTCCCCTTTTATAATTATACAAAATTGGGTCAAGGTCATCCTGTGGAATTTTTAAAAAAAGCAACATATTGTAATGTACAAAGACATTACAATATGTTGCTTTTTTTATTTTTATTTGTTTTTTGTTTTATATCATATTTATTGAAAAAACAAATACAAAGAAATATTTATAATGTTATGTACAAATTAATCAGTAGTAGGTGTTACATGAATTGTAAGTTCAGTAGAGTTGTTTCCACTGGGTCCATGTGATACCAAATAGAGTGCGCCGGGTTGAATTATACGAAGATCTTCATTTTGAAGTAGTTGTACGAAGCGCTTTGGTAAGAAGATCTGAAATTTTGCTTCATCACCAATTGTATAAGGTGCCTCGCTCAAAGTGCAATTTATAGCATCACCTACTGAAGTTTCCATTTTCTTAATAGTATGAATGATGTAGTGTTTTTCTTCTTTTAGTTCAGAACATTTCTTTGTAGGTAGAATTGATGATTTAGAATGAGCGTTGAACTGATCAACTAAACTTTGAAGTAAGTTCTGTGATGCCATATTGATGTTGTTGTTAATCTTCTTGTTAATAAGAATGTCCGTCGGAGATGTTGTCTCTTCGGAGGTTTGAGTAATACTCATGCTGTGTCATGGTAGCGCTCTCACTTTTATAATCGACACTACCCCCACCACTGACACTACCCCCACCAGTTTGTTGAAGGAAATTATTCAAGCGGTAGGCATTCTTTAAAGCGCACTGCGACCTTCGATGTTTAAAACTTTTTGATGAAATACAAAGTTCGTTGAAGTAGCATTGGAAATCTTTATCAATTATTGCATTAATCACTTCGTTGCTTGTAAATGATTGTATCCAATTTGCTTTTTCCAATCCCCTTGTGTAGATAATTTTAAACTCTTTGCAATAATGATTCATAATGTGCGGCATCATGTTATAATTAATGAAACCTTCATCCCATCTTAAGTTGTGAAAATGTTTGTTCAACCATTTGTTTGTAACTTTCGCTTTAGTTGTTAGTCTATTAAATGGTACTGGAGGTTTGAACAAATAATGATAAACTACTGATGTGTTCATGTCCAAGATTACTAATTCTTTAATAATAAAATTACCATCATTTCCTCGGAAAGCTTGAAATTCAATTATACCTCTTTTAACTTCCATTATATGTGGCGCATTAGAAAACGAAACCCGTTTATTCATGATGAAGTCTTACTAACAACTGACTTAAAAATTGAATGAGCCGATGTTTATAACAGACAGGATTGTTCTTCTTCTTTCACTTCTTGTGCCACTTCATCAATATTAAAATTGGTGTGATAGTTGTTTAATTGTCTCCACATTTCAACTTCTTGAGGTATTCTATTAAAGATTGAAGTATCCACGGGACCGTATAAAATTGGAACAAATGGTTTTTTGTCCAATGTATCAATTAGATAGTCTTTAATTATTGCACTTGAAAATATTAGTTGTTTCAAATATCTGGTGACGGGACCGGTAGTACAACTTAAAGTGTAAAATTCTTCTTTAGTGAAATATAATTTAACATTATGTGTAGTTAAATCTCTGAAGCGAACAATTTGTCCTCCACGATGTTTTACTATATCAACTTCAATATTTGATTCCAATAAACTTAATCTTGTTCTTCTTCCAAATGTGTTGTTACTTAAATAGCACTCCAAAAGATGTAAATGTTTCATGAGAGATTCCCAAGTAGTTTCACTGAAAGTAACCATTTTGTTTCCATGATTTAAAATAACAATTGGTGAATAATCCATTGATTTTAAAATTCCAACTGATATACTTTTTGTCATGCATGAAGAAATTGGGTAGATAATCCGAAGAAATACTTCTGTTAAAATATTGGTTGTAATGTTAACTTCAACCTTCTTCCTTTTTACTTCTTTTTCAGCTTTTTCTTCTTCTCTCTTCTTATGTTTGTTGAATTTTAGGAATTCGTCCATTTCTCGTTCAACTTGTTTTTCTATATCTGAACTATTATCATCCATTAGAGGTGTATTTTCTTCTCCGTTAGTAGAATTCATCTTGCGAATGATGTTTCCCATACGACGGTTGAAGATAGAATGAAGTTTCTACTAATTATTTTCTCGCTTTTATATTTTTCGTAAATCCTTGAAATTTATACAATTACATAATTGTTTGTTTTCAACTTGTCTTTCACAAATGAAATTCTAACCTCAAAAATTAAAGCAGATAATTCTAACCTCAAAAATTTGCAGTTGTTGTACAATTCTTCTTAAAGTACATTCTTCACAATTCCGGTCAGCGGTGTGTAAGTAACTATTTTATCATGTAGAATTAGACAGTATGCCGAAGTTCCATCCGCTACTGGTTCTTCAAATTCCATTTCAATTTTTATATCCACACTTGATGATTTTACCGATTCATTTTGTTTTGAACAATCGATTACAATTATTGGAGCCTTGGAATAATACTGGTCAGGTGATAATAGTGGTGTATTAGTCTTTCCATAATATGATGATTGAAATCTTGCATACATATCGTATAAAATGGAAAAACGTTTATTGCTGAACATGACATTCAAATTGTCATAAGGAAAGAATTGAGAGTTTAGGAAAACTTTACAATTCTTTATTTTACAGTGATCAAATTGACCAGCATTTGCAGTGATAACATTTTTTCGCTTAGTTTGAAAACCGAGTATTATGTACCTTGCTCGTTCCAAGTAAGTTGATGTCTTGACGGTCCATGTTTGTCTTTCTGTCTGAGGTAGTGTAGGGTATTCATGAAATTCCCAACTTCGGAATGGCATCACAATATCACGGTCAGATTTTAACTTTCTCAATAATAGGATTCTATGTTCATCGGCCAATCTTACATGAGGTACTCTCCAAACAACTTTATCCAACTGTAGTTGCCATTCCAGTTTATCTTCCGTAGTTGCAGGGTCTGCAAGTATTAAGTCCTTATTAGTTGAAGATCTGAGTAATACTAATTCTTGTTTGACATTTATTATTACCCGTTTGTAATCTTCAGCGAATCCCAAAAGCAATCGTAAAGGTACATGAAAATCAAAGTGACCATTGGAAGCTGGTGTTATAGTGTCTTTATCGGGGGCAACCCATCCGGCAGTGACTATTGAATTCTTCTCATGCGGTGTTAATGATGTTAATCCTTTCAATGTCGTTATTAAACCAACCTTTTTTGTTGAATCAACCGTCACCCCTGATATTTCATATCTTATTTCATCAAAAAGATATGCCATCGGGTTATTTATAAAAGGAACTGTTGAAGCAGTTTTTCCATCCAATTTTAATACCCGTCCTTCGATGTACAAGTAACTTTCACACGGTAAAGTGTAAATATCTTGTTGTTGAATGGGGATCCTTATTTCATCGTCATTGTTTAATTTTGATGAAGTGTAAGGGTTGTGCGTGTGATATTCCTTCTCCCATAGTGTTTCGTCGAACGTTGGTCCTTGAGATATATCCAGGATATCCATCGCTGTTAAGTTTCAATCCAATCTTCTGTAGAAAACGAATGTTTTCCGATGTTAACTCTTCCAATGTCGAGGAGCTACTGAGCTCCCGACTCTTCCGTTGCGGTTTAAATGATAATCCCATGTTGACTTTTATGTTGCTGCTCTGATGTGTATCCGTATAGTAATTGTTTCTCCTCTAAAGTCAACACTATGACCGTCTTGATCCAATATGTTCAGTACGATGTCTGAAATGAAACTGGTGTTTAACGGTAGGTATATCAAGTTTTGTGGCTTCTCAACAATTTTAAAACCGGGAGCCACTGTTGGATAAAATGTATGTAAAATATGTTGATTAACTCCATCTCTATACGATCCGTGTATAATGTTGCACGTGACATCAATACTATTTACTTTCAATATTGTTACAGTTGAATCACCTGAATGAGTAGTTCCAGGAGTTAAGATTTTCTTTTTTGTATCTGTAAATCCAAGTAAACTGCCAATCGACTGTTCCAAGCTGACATCAATATAATATTTTGAAGTTATTTCTGCTTTTAAAGTATTATTGTTTCCTTTAACGGTGATATTGTCTTCTCCGAGTTGTTTCTGTAATAATTGGTTTATATCATCAATTTCATAAGCTCCAGTAGGAAATGTAATTATTTTCAATTCTGAGTATTTTCCTGCAGCATCCTTAGTTTCATAATAATGTAGTAAATTGTTTTTTCCTTCTGTAACATTAGGAATTGAATTGTAGGTAGTCAAATCAAGTAATGCCGCTTCCCATAATCTTTCCTTGGATAGACGCAATGCTGGGAACAGCGTACTTTTCAATGTGGATGAATTTCCACTCAGTGACACTGTATACGATGACATCTTAAAGCTGACTGACACTCTTCGCTAGAAACTCCAAACATAAATGCCCACATATTTCAGTATTGTTAGGTTGTTCTCTTTTGTAATTGTAAAAAATGTTTTTGGAGTTTCGAAAATAATGTTGCAGTTCTTTTGGCGGTGGTAGATTGCCAAAACTGTCAAAGTAGTAAATGGTTTGTCCGAGTTTTTTATAGCATACCCAATGAGTGCCTGGACCATAGGTGGAATCCAAATTTACTATTCCAGTTTCATTTTTCCATATTTTAGTTGGTAATGCATCTTTCATAAAAACTCCTCGAAAGAATGGTATTTTCAAACATTTTACATAATCATTTAACTGATGATTTGTTAAGGCTTTATTTGGAATTATCAATTGATTCTTCTTATTTAGTACACACGGTATGGTCTTAGGTATAAACCTGCTCCGTTTTTTACCATTTGCCAAACAGAAGTCTTCTTTACACTTGCCTTATGAGTTCTACGACGTCCTTTTTTAATGTTTCCACCTCTTTTGGGAGCGCCTCTCTTTGCAGGTCTTCCTCTGCGACGTCTTCCACCACCTAACTTTGCTTTTGTCTTCATGGCTGTAGTTACTGCCCAAGCTGCTGCTTTTTCTGCAATATTTGCGTCACTTGATTTTACTCTTTGCCAAGCTTTTTCCGCTAGAATTTTATCTGCTATTGATCTATTTGTTGAATCTTTATACTTTGAATATGCTATATCGTGTTCTTTGCAAGCTTGATCTAATTTATTAATTCCAGGATCTCCTCTTGCTAAACGTTTTGCCAACTTAGTTCCAGGTCCACAATATTGATAACCTCCGGGCAGATGTAATTCGTATGGTAAAGCGTCTATCGTTCGATTTACAACAGCACCAACTGGAATCCGTCTGAGCAGGGATAATGCAGCTGATGTTATACCACGTCCTCTCTTGCCGCTGTCTTGACGATGACTGAGCGATACGGTCTTCATTATGTTGTCTTATATAACAGGTGTGTTTACTCCACGAGATACTTTACATGAATGAATAACTTGTGCAAAATCTTTTATATTTAAAGACTTAGTTATTCAAATTAATTATATACTGATTTATGATTCTATTTTTAATCCAAGCTTCTCGTTCATCGGGTTGAATCACCACATGATTCGTTGTACTAGCTATATGATTGTGGGTATCAATAAGTAAATTACCCACTATTCTTATTAAACAATCTAAAGTTACAGCATCTTTCGGATGTTGAGGATCTTGTAACTGCATAATACGTTTATCATTACATGTGTAAGCGGTTAAATCACTTTTTGATGTTGTTATGACTTGTCCAATAGTAGCAGCATCATTTGAATCTTCACCTGGTAAAATATTAATTATTTTCTTCATCTTTGCATCATATTTGGTCCCAAAGTGTTTATCCCAAGTTATTGTTTGTCTCAATGTAACACAATCATCATCTCCATAACCAGGATAAACATTTTTTATTCTTCTATGACGACCATCGTATGTATCTAATCTACCACCACTTGCAATTAATGTTTGCACCATAAGAGGTACATCTGAATCTTTTATACCAAATCTTCCATTTGTTATTGTTTTATGTCCTGCATCCCATTCATCATTATTTCCTTGCATTAAATCAAACTTTTTATTTCCATGTATAAATTTATCTCCCCGCTTTAACACGGCATCTTCATGTTTTACAAAATTTGATGTTTCTTTTTTTAATTCTTTGGATAATTGCTCCATAGTAACAGCATCTTTTGGTTGAGAACCAAACTTTACATTTGTCAATGTTTTTTCATGACAATCGATTCCATCAGCATCTTGTAAAATACAGTTGTCCTTGATGTATTTTAGGTTTACAGCATCACCGTCTTCTTTTGGGTATCCAATGTCATTTATAATAAATTTATAAAAAGAAAATCCATGTTCAGTTTTTTCAGGTATTATAGAATGTAAATATTCTTTATTAACTGAATCTTTATCATTTTTGGGATTTCCCACATTGGTTATTCTATAATTTCCAGCATTATACGTTTGTCCATCTTTTAAGTTATTACCCCATTGCAATTTTAAAGTATTTAAAAGTTCAGATGATAAGTACTCTTTAGTAATTGCATCAGAACCTTCAGTTGGTTTACCAACATTAATTAATCTATGTGATTTAACATCGTAAGTATTCTTATGTAATTTTAATGATGTTGAAGTAGCTTCTTTTACTGTCTTCAAATTTGCTCCATCAGTATCTTCTTCTGGATCTTTAACTAGTTTTAAACGTTTATTACTTATGCTATAGTCACCTTCAGGTGTTTGCGGTAATCCACTTCTTTTTCTGTCTTCTCCAACTTGCACTCCTAAAGCGGAGTACCGTCCGAACTTGTCGACGCTCATGTTAGAACTGATACGTCTTATGCTTGCACCTCTTTTATATCCACGGACAATTATACGACTATACCGCGATTCCTAAGTTCATCAACTAGAGCCACCCATTCATTATTCAAACCTGTATGACCGGCTTCCATGGCTTCATGCAATAGTCTCATTCTATCAACCAATTTATTGATATCATTGTAGTAAATCACATTCGTATTGTATAGATTTTTCATCAATCCTTTACCAGATGTTGAAGTATCTCCTTTACTCTTTTTACCATGTTGTTCAAGAAGTGATAAATCCATAAGTGATAAAGATTTTCTTTTCAGTGGTTGTCTCACCGCTGGTGCAGTACGTAATGTTGGCAATTTTCGTGGAGGAAACAACTTTTTTATAACGATGTTATATTTTGTTGCACGTGAACGATTAATCATTGCATCCTTTGAGTAGTTTCTTTTATGAGCGTTAGTATTTTGTAGAATCTCCTTAAAAACACTTAAATCTTTGGATGAATATCTTAGTGGTATGTTTTTAAAAATTAATTCATATAATCCTTTTGTTCCTTTATATCTATGCTCACCAATAATGATGTAATCGTCTTGTGTTATTTCAAGCTTTGAATCGCCAATCTTCAATTCATTCCCATCAATTCTTGCTCCGTATACGTGTGATCTACTCAAATTCGGGTTTGATTTCATGTCATGTAGCATTTTCATTATATATTTTCTTCCAAGAGGTCCATGTTGTAATATATCGCTACTCAATTGAGTTAAATTTGGAATAGATTGTTCTGCTTCTGGTATTGGCTGTTCTTCTTCCTTTTCAACAATTGGTTCTTCTTCTTCTTTTGTTTCTTCTTGCTCACTAGCACTTGTATATGAATCATCATCTTCTTCTTTTTTTAATGCTTGTACTTCTTGTTTAGAAACTGGTAGTAAAACATCTCCTTCATAATGAGGTTTACCAATAGTTTCTGATATCTGTTTTAAAGGTTCCGTAATAGGTTTAAATGTAGTCTCTAGAAATTCTTCTCTTTCACTTAAACCCATCCTCAATGCACGATTCTTCATCCTAATAGAATCACTGAGTGATTTTATTTCTTTCAATAGTTTTTCTTGATTCACCATGTTTACACTGTGAAGTTCAACGTGTAACTAGATGTAGCATCGGTAGTTCAACGCATAAATACAAATTTATCCAACCCTATACGATATCTACCATTTTTAATATCTTCTTCCTTCATAATAACGAGAAAGCTATATTTCTCATTCCATGCTTTGCCACACATCTCTTTAAATTTTTCAAATGGCATATCCGCATTTACATGATCATTATATATATGCTTTAAATTTGTTTCATCTTGCTTGAAGATGATCAACATATTTGCATTGTCTCTTATAAGTTGTTTTGGAATTTTACTGTATGTTTGACCAATATAAATGCTATCAATATTATGATGTCTTCCCATAGCAAAATAATTCCTTATTGTGTCATGATTTTCACAAGAAACATCGTCAAATATAAAAATAGAAAATGGTTTTGCTTCATTCGGTTGCATAATTGTTTCACTGGCATTAAACTTGTAAAAATTCACTTCAGGTACACTTGCAAGTACTTTATCCAATAATTGATATTTTGGTTGTTGCAATGATTTTGAAAAAATGTATATATTATTAAAACGCAATCCTTTAGGATTAGTTATAAGGTTAAAAACAACATTAGTTTTTCCACAATTTGAAGGACCAGTTATTAGACATCTTATCGTATTTGGTAGTAATTCACCATGTTTTCCATGATTTAACTTATCATTGTCAACTGTCAATTCATCAATGTTATTGATATTAAATCGATCTTTTTGTTGTACAATCTCCATCTTGTATAAAGGTTAAACACACAATGAGCTATTAAACAACTATACTAAGTCTTTTGAAGGAATCCAAGAGTCTTCACTTTTATCAAACCCTAACCACCGGACTTTAACCATATCCTTTTTCCTTTGTAAAATCTTCTCGACAAGATATACATCACCAACTGTTGATTTCAACAATTCGTGTCCGTAGAATCCACCTTGAAGTAATTCACCCTTGTTATCCTTTAATAAATAGGTTTCAGGTATAGTTGGTTGCACTTTATAAATTGTAAATACTTCATTAGTCCAATTTGGTAGATATCTTTTACTAAATACACCTTTGTATTTGCTTATACGAACTTTATCGTTGACCTTGAACTTCTTTGGTTGCAATTTTTCTAATTTCGGTGTTGTATTATTTTTAATGCGTTGTAATACAATTTTCGCATTAGCACTGTTTACCTGGATAGGTTTCATTCCAATGGTACGATGATATTTGTTGTTATACTGTTTTATAAGTTGTGGTAATATGTCATACCACACATATGATCCTCGTTTTGAAAATTGTTTATACATCGCACCTTTCAATGTTCTATTGAATCTTTCAATTATTGAAGCTTTAACTTCAGAATTTGTAGAATAATGATTTATTTGATATTTCTTCATCAAAGCTCTAAAGTCTTTATTAAAATATTCTTTTCCATCATCGGTCTGTAGATGTTTAATTTTAAATTTATTTCTTTGTATTGTGGTTTCCATAGCTTTTGTAACACTTTTACCAGTCTTATCCTTCAATGGTAAAGCGTCAGCTATTTTAGTAAAACAGTCTATAATTGTTAAAATATATTTAAATCCTTTGTTTAATTTACTGTGCGGTATCATTTCAATGAGATCAGCTTGATAAAGATCATTCATCCCTTTAATGATTGTACTTCTTCTTGGAAATCTTCTTCTTGCTGGTTTATGTAGTTCATTTACAATCTTGTCCTTCACACTTTCCATCTTCAGATGTTGCTTGTACACCGCATGTAAAAATACTGATCCATAGAATAGTTTATTCTCATTTATATAGTTTGAATATAGGTCAAGGCCAATTCATATTAGTGTAAAAAAGAGGGAACATGGCATTGGGCTTGCCATGTCCCCTCTTCTTTACGGAAAGGAAAAAGGAAGAAGGTAGAGGACGAAGAATAGGTTTACTGGTCGATAGGGTTTAGAGAGTAGTGGCCGAATGGTAAAGTATTAATTTTATTTTCTAAAATATGGCGCTTGTCATCTTTGTAGCTTAATGCCCACTTTGTTTGTTTGACACTAAATAGTTGATGATTATAACTTCTAATAGTGTTGAACGTTGCAGTTGTTTCAACATTTTCAAACAAACATCTTTTATAATGTTCAAACTGTACGTTCTTCTTCAGGAAAGAAGTTTTTATTCCTTTGGCCTTCTTCGTGACTTGATGTTCGTTCCTCTCGTTTATGTACAGTTGAAATGAATACAGTTTGGACATTAATGCTACAATTTCCATCATCGGCACACCATTTGTTTCATCTTTAAATTTTCCCAATACTTTCTTATTTCTGTCATAGTCGTAATTTGGATGATCCTTAGGATAATCGGAAAAGTCGAAATCATCTTTATATATAAAGGTGCGTAGATCTTCATACATGTCATTTGTTTTAATCCAGTAAATTAGTGCATCCGTGTCCATATATGCAATACCAATGTTCTCTCTTCCATAATAGTTAATTATCTTCTTATAATGAAACTCGTACATATGTGTTTTTGAAATATCCAAGATTGACATTCCAAGATACAAAGGACGATCCATTGTAACTGACTTCTTGTTCATGGAAATAACAACTAGATTTTCATTAATAATTATAGATGAACCAAAGTTTGGTTGTTGCACCAATTTCTGTAATTTTACTGGATCAGTTACCAATTTGATATCTTTATGTTTCCTTTTGTTTTCCAAAGTCTTGCCAAATATTGCGTTATTCATTAATTTGAAAAAATCTTTTTGAAAACTTGATGTAGCGGTGGCTCTTCTTCTTGTGTTGTTGTCGATGTAAGGTTTTAACCAACAAGATTGAGAAAATTGTAGTACTCGATTAATTTTTGTAATTCTCAATCCTAAGTCTAAAGCTTGTTGTATCATCCAGTAGTGTCCAACATATCGAGACTTGTCGGTTAAAGTCATCATTAATTTTGGCCATCTTCCAGTAGGGGAAATTTCAGTCTTAGGAAGAAGTGGTAAATCATAATGTTGATCATGAAGATGTTCAGGATATTCAAAATTAACATCAAAAATGTAACCAGTTTCACCATGCTTCGGTATATCCATTATGTTTCCAATCGATTCTGGATTTATCCATTTAAAATTATCATATGGAAGGGGATTCGACATTGCCCATCCGTATAAGTTATTTGCATCAAAATAACCCAGGAATGTTGTTGGTTTTGATGCATCATAATCGGGCAGATACTTGTTGTTCGCCTTGAAATGCCGTGTAACGCTTTGCGTCAATCCCCCTCGAACTCCTGACTCTAACATCATAACCATATCTATATCAGTAAGAAGTTGTATTTTACAATTTGTTTCTTTCAACATAGCTTGCCATGCTAATCCAGGTGAAGTGTACGAATGAAGAGGGTCCAATCCATATGCTGCAAAACATGTATTTCTAAATTCTTCCATTATATCACATAGTAAAGTTACATCCAATTTAACATAAAAATCTGAATATTCTCCCAATGTTCTAAATCCTAAATCGTTCCATACTTTACATGCATGATCATAGTCCTCTTGAGATATGTCCATGTCATAAAGTTTACTTTTGAATTCTTCTTTAGCCGGAAGTGATGTTTCATTAAATCTTTCTAAACTGTCTATGTAATCATATGGAAACACACCTTTCCGAAGTACCAAATCCAGTTTGTCGTTATTTACAATCTTCTTTGTTTCGATGAAATCTTGTTTCCTTAAATTTTCTGAAAGTTTGGACAAACTCGACGGCATAAATCTGTAGGAGTCCAAGAATCTTAGTTTCATGTTTCCAACTTCTTTGGAAAAACTTATGAACTTCTCTGAAGTTTCAGCTAACACATCGATTTTACCGTCGTCTCTTCCTAGTTCAGGTATTATAAAATGAGCATCGTACCCACTGAGGTTATGCAGAACCACAGGAATAAATAGTGGTAAACGATAGCTTAAGTTGCATTTATTACAAGCAGCACCCCTGTAATAACCTGTGAGGTGATCGTGATCTTTAACTTTATAATTCTCAATAGTAAAATCATTTTTGCATAAGAAACATCGAGTTGCATTTTCGTGTTGAATTTCTTCTTCTTCCTCCATCGGTTTCATTGTTACAATATTTGTATATAATCTTTGTGCATTTCCAGCTATTGAATATAAGTGATCAAGAAATATTTTTTCTACATTTTCACCACGATATATTAGAGGTTCTGAAGTTAATCCATATCTGTTTAAATGTTCTTCTGATAATGTTGATTTAACCATTAAACAAAAACTGTTTGGTTTGTGCATTTGATACTTGACACTTTTTCTAGCTTCACAATTTTCATCTTCAACAGGAACAAGTGTTGATTCAAAGTCCGCATACACAACTAGAGGAATACGGTACTGATGATGAACCTTTTCAAATGTAACAAATGCTCTGCTTTCCGAAGGTAAAATAATCTTTGCTTCATAATTATTGTTACATAATCTTTTGTGCTCTTGTAACCATTCTCTTGAGTGTAGCCCATCTCGTTTAAAATTGAAACATCTCTTGCAAATTAACTTTCTGTGTCGATCTTTAGAAAGCTGCTTATTAACAAGACGATCAAATTGCTTTATGTACACATAGTGAGACACATCTCCTCGCGTTAGTAGTAGTAAATCCGTATGATCTGGTAGCTCTTCTTTTGCAATACGTAAAGGATACACTTTGTTTGAACTATCTAATGCAAAAACATTGATAGACGTACCAGGATTTTTCTTCTCAAATTTTGATATATCTTTCAGTGATACAGGATAAGTGATTCCTTGAAAATTGTATCTAAATCTTTGATTTTCATATTCTTGGTTAGGTCTATTCACATGAAGTGGTGGTACAAATTTAGCTGTCATTGCATAACGAAAACATTCATTGTCTTCATTTTTAACATTAACACAAGATTTTGTATTTTCAATTCTTTTTGGTAAAGGAATGTAACTAGATCCCATTAGTCCATATCCATGTTTGTGAACTCTTATATCTAATACTTCAATACTTGTAAGACTCCATCCGGATCCTCTTCCTTCGTGTTCCTGAATTTTTGTTAATATTTCTTCTATACAATTTTCTATTATTGAATCAATGTTTGAACTTTCCATAATGGTTCGGTTTTTTGTTATGAATCCTCTTGGTGATAATTCTTCTTGTACATTTATAAACATAGCTTCTAGTAGTAAACCAAATTTAAGAAAGTTTAATCTTTTCAATTCTTCTTTTAAAATTTTACTTACGATTGGTTTTGCTTCTCTAATAAATTCTTCTAGCTTCAAGTTTTCATTTTGAATCTTATGATGCATTACTACTTTACCGGGTAATGCAAATACTTGTAGATTCGGTAAAGTAGTTGAAGATGTTGCTGTTATTTCATCTTGTTCTTCTTGTTGTTCTTGTTCTTGTTCTTGTTCTTGTTCTTGTTCTTCTTGTTGTTCTTGTTCTTGTTGTTCTTGTTTTTCTTCTGGGTTGTTGTGAATTAGTTCTTTATGACAGTCTAATAGAATTTCATCGTGAAACGATTCCGAACATTTATCGCAACGATACATGTTGAGATGTTTACTCTTCGAAATTTTGCCAAGAAATGAAATGGGCTCTCGCGTTCCTCCTTTTATAACGGTCCCCCCACCACTATTTCATCTTCTTCACTATACAAGGAAATCAAACTTTTTAAATAAAAATATTAACCTTCTACAAACTAATTGTTCATTCATGTTCTTTATTCCCATTGGAGTTTTAGTATATACTTCTTTATATTCAAGCTTTAACTAACTTTCCCCCACCCAACTAATTTTAGTTACTTTTAAAACCAAACACCTGCCCTCCAAACATCTATTAGGACAGATGTTATGGGACAGATGTTGAAAAAACAAATGTTAGGGTGGAAATGGCTAGAGCACAGGCACTTGGTTGAACTAAATTTGCACATAAATTAACTAGAGTTGAACTAAAAATTCACATAAATTAAAAGTTAGTTCAAAACTAAAATTCGACAGTGTTAAGAAACTCTAACATTTGAACAAGAATAAACATTAGTTCAAAACTGAAATTCAACAGTGTTAACCAAATTCTAACAGTCGAACAAATAGGTCAAAGTAATCCAATTTTAACGCGAGAACGAGGAATAGAGCACTAAGTGGCATGTTAGTCCATTACCACAAAGTGATCTATTCCTCGCTCTCTATTCTACATCTACTTTTTTCAGTTTACTTATTTATATTAAAATGTGCAAATTTTACTATGTAGAATGTCCATTCTTTCTCTTCAACTCTTCGATTGTTTTTAGCAATTGTAATAAATATTCGTTAGTTTTCACCAAAGTCTTTAGTTTGCTACATCCAATTTCAATGGAAGGTATTATAAGTTGTAATTTTATAAGTTCAATCTTTTCTTTCTTGCGAATTTCTTTCTTTATTATATTATTCCTTATTTTTGCTGCAGATTTAAACTCCATGTTGTTTCTGCTAAAGCCACAATAATAATAAAAGTCTCTTCAAACAACCTGCATTTATACACATTCCCCCACCACTTTATAATCCCCACTCCTTTCCCCCTCTTCTTTATATGTGGAAGGAAGTATTATAATTAGATTCCTAATATTTCTTTTCCTTTTTCACTACATGGGGGGAAGGGTAATTTGTTATTACACTAGTTGTGCAAGAAAATAGCCGCCAGTGTCCATACCTTGTTCATAGCACTCCATCATAGATTGTGCCCACTGCAACATGCGGTCTCTGTCATTTGGTGTGACAAGGAAAGAATGACTATCACTATACAATATAAAAGAGTCAATTCGTACATAACATCCTAAATTTAACCATTTATTAGCTTCAACTATAAACTTTTCTATTGTATCAAATGGAAATTGTGGATCAATTGCTATAACCTTACGTTCTTCACTAAGTTCAACAGTATAATCATCATCATCCTCACTCTCACTATCATTATTTAAAATGTCTTCAGGTTGTAGAAAAACATCGGAAATTTTGGAAGAATTAATATGGTCATTCACATGAGGAGGCATTTTGAAGTAGGTAATATTGTAAACAGCAGAGACGAAACAACAAGAGCGGCGTGTAGAAGCAAAATGAAAGAGTGACCAACGCTCGCTCCGCTTTTATAACAGTATGCAAATGAGGGGTAAGAGCTGACCTTAACCGGTCATCGACCCAAAGGAGTGGGGGAAGTACTTTTCTTACTACTCAAATGGAAGTAGGTTAGTAGGTCACGGGACTTAGAGTGTTAAAAAATAATGGGGGAGAAACACAACGCTATAACGCATTGTGTTTCTCCCCCATTATTTTTTTAGCAACAATTTGGAAAAAACTAAGTGAATTTACTGTTTACGCCCCCACCTTGTAATACGATCCTTTTTATCCCTGAGGAGAAAGTCTTGAGAATCTAAAGTGTTAAATCTCTTCTCTTTACACAAATTCTCACAAACTCTAATTTTATATTTTAAGCCGTTACATTTTGCCAAAATGTGTTGGTGGTCAACAACACTTAGAAAAAAATATTTCAAACCTTTCTTAAGCCTCTCTCCTCTGACGGATATTATTTTAGGATCGTCTTCAACGGTGGGGATTTCTGTCAGTTGTGGTTCAGAAATATGTTTCACGATATGTACACGGCAAAAACTTTCATTTTTAACACATTTCCTCCCACAAGCTGATCCTTTCTTAATTCCCCTAGTGAGCACTTCAGGGCAAGTAGTGGGACGGCTAAATGCCCTACGACGCTCTTCTTGTAATAATTGAAATTGCTCTGAAGGAGCAGGCTTAGGAGCAGGTTTGGGAGTAGGCTTAGTGGATTTAGTTTTATGATAGGTGTGGTCTTCAGGCATAGTAAGTGGTGGGGTAGGAGGCAATGGTGACAGTGGAATGATAGGTGTACTAAGACTATGAAGCAAAGTTTCAAATGAAGGGGTATTAAGACGGGGAGCTGGCTTCTGTGGAGGCGGCATGATGGTTGATGGCGGTGTGGAGTCGTTTGAAAGCGAAGTAGAAGGCGAAGGCGGTGAAAAAATGCTTCGAAGTTTAGAAGTCTTGATAGGCGGAAGAATAGTGCCAGAAGTTGAAGGTTTGGATCCAAGTTGCTTCTTGTACCAGTCAGGAGGATTTTTCAGACGAAGAGTTTTCTTTGGTGCAGTAACAGCCGTAGTAGAAGTTGAAGTAGAAGTTAAAGTAGAAGTTGTAGTTGGCAGAGATGACATGGTTGTGGCTCCAAGTTCGCAGCGTAACGTCTGGAATCAGAATGAAATGTTAGCCGCAGTCGGTGCGTCTTTTATAACAATATGCAAATGAGAGGGGTAGCAGCTGGCCAAGACTGATTATTGACCTGGGAGGTGGGGGAAAAGGGAAAAGAGAAGGTATTTATTTAAAATAATTCGCATAACTTTTGACTAAAATAAGATAACCAAATTCTTCTTTTACCAAAATGTTTGTCTTACATAGACCTTTTCAATGATGTATCGCTTGTCCAAATCCGTCAATCCGTTATCAAGCTATAGCCATTTTAATTTTTCAGGTCATGACCGGTCGTTCACCCGGAGTAGTGGGGGAAGGAGTGGGGGAAGGAGTGGGAGTAGGAGTGGGGGAAGGGGGGGGGGGAGAATCGACTCCATTTTTTCGGGGGGGGGGAGGGGAGGGGGGGGGAATCGACTCCATTTTTTCGGGGGGGGGGGTCATTGACCCTTCCAAAAGTGGGTCAAGGTCATTCAAGATTTATAATGATCCAAGGTGATGGGAACAGTAATACTGTTCCCACCACCCTGTTTGCCTAACGGTTCCCACTCCCAACCCACTAGTTACGTTCTGCAAGGGACATCGACGCAATTTTGTTTGGACCGTCCGGGTCTACCGTAACGGTCCGGTCCGGGTCTACCGTAACCATGAATTCCAAGGGAAACTGGAACACCTAATGCAGAAACGCAACTCTAACCCCACCCAAACTAATCCCACCCATCATATTCCTAAACAAAATGCAAAAAACCTAGTCCGCAATTTGCGGATGTCCCACCCCTTCTAAGTGAAGTTCAACTGAACTTCTGAATTTACAGTTAATCTACCCCCTAACATCTAGCTGAAAGGCAAAACAACGACATAAATTATTAATATCAACACTTAAAACTAACAACACATCATTATTAAAAACCAAATAATTCAACACAACCAAATACCTTCATTATTCTTAAAATTAATACACCTTAATGCTAAACACCTCTTAAAATTAATACACCTTAATGCTAAACCCAACTTATAACTAACATCGCAATGCGCAAATTATTTCTTAAATTAAATACAACTTAAAACTAAACACACACACACACACACACATACCACATTGCATTAAAAAACGCAACGTAGTAGAAGAAGTTCAAATATATATAGGCCTACTATATATTTGAAACCTCTTGCTGAGTCGCCAACAACCTTTCGCTATGAAAGTTTGTTGACGACTGACGCTAAGATCAGGCTCGTATTGCTCCTCGGATTCTCGAGTAGTGGGGGAAGTTGTTTCACTCCAGTACAGTGTTCAATCCAGTCCAGTTCGCACCAGTGTAAAAGGAAGGCAAAGGAGTGGGGAGCGGCGCATGCGCAACAACACAAATCCAAGGTTTGAGGTTAGAATTATCCATGTGCAGTAGCGCTAAAGTGAGTAATACAGGACTAGGCGCATGCGCATAGCATAGACTCATTCCGATCCGGAGAACTTGTTGCATGCGCAGCAGGTTTGAGGTTAGAATTATCCATGGCAGCTGCCATATTTAGTCTGGTTTCACCACATAAAGTCAACAACCGGTGGTGACCGGCCATTGACCTGAAGGAGTGGGGGAAGGAGTGGTGGAAGGAGTGGGGGAAGGGGGGGGGGCTCCATTTTTTCGGGGGGGGGGGAGGATGGGGCTCCATTTTTCGGGGGGGGAGGGGGGGGAGGGGGGGGGAGGGGGGGGGTCATTGACCTTTCCGGTCGGTCATTGACCCCAAGGAGTAGGGATAGACACAGAACCCTACTTCTCTTACTACTCAGGTGAAAGTCGGTCAACCAGTCATTTGCTTGCCATCTGCCGCCATCTGGCTGGAGTTAATGCCTCTATAAAGGTGGGTAGTTTATCGCGCTACAAACATTCATTGCCTCGCATCCGCTCGGTCATCATCTCTCGTTAGTTTTATGTTATGACTACTTCACTTACTAGGTTTGAGGTTAGAATTATCCATCGAATAGCCTTCGTAAATTCTAACCTATAAAATTACTACTCTGGCTTTCTGTTTCAATTTCTTTTACACTTCATTTTATATCTCAGTCTTATTTTAACTTCTAAACTTAACACATCGGTTATGATGAGTGCACAATGTTTAAAATTAAAGCTTTTGCGAACACAACACATATTACGAAGTACTTCTAAACCTTCAATTTCAAAGTGTAAAACTAATTTAAATAGAGTTAGAAAGAAGTACAGTTTTAACCCATTATACTCAAAGACTTCGCAGGTTAATGTTGATGATAATGTTATTTACAACATTTTGCATTCTATGTTACAATTCAACAACTTTGAACTTGTTACACCTATCGACTGTGTTCAACAAGTTTTTTTATTTTACCCCTACTATTCCTCATATAAGCGCTGTCACCACAATTCCTACTTCATGCTCCTCTATTCTCTTCAGCTAAGCTAAGGTTTGAGGTTAGACTTATCCATGGCGGCCGCAATGTCTAGTTCAGTTTCACCACATAGAGTCGGCGACCGGTTATTGGTCTAAATGAGTGGGGGAAGGGGTGGTGGGGAGAAGGTTGCCATTTTATAAGCCCTCTCCCTAGGCGGCGCTTCTCATTCAATCGCCAACTTTCAAACAATAAACACCTCTCCCATGGCACGAATGAATTATCCCACTATCACCAACTAGTTCAACTTTGAACTATTTCTGGTGGTAGTTGGGTAGGCTTTTTTAAAACTTACTCTGGATGACCTTGACATACTTTCCAGGCCCCCAGTTATAACTGTTGAATTTCAGTTTTCATCTTACTCTTAATTTTTGTTCAACTTTTAGAGTTTAGTTAACACAGTTGAATTTTACTTTTCAACTAACTCTTCATTCATGCCCAATTCTACTTCAAATTCAGGGCATATGCTCTCGCCATCTGCACCCTGCAGCTGCCCTGGCAGCTGACACCATCTGACCCCTGCAGCTGCCCTGGCAGCTGACGTCACTTCCGGTTTAGAAGTGGCTTTTTCCCACTACTAAAAATAACTGTTTATCTCTTGACCTATTTATCAGCCATAGTTACGAAAGCATTGTCGACTTAAACTAAAGTAAACCCGTATTGGCAGTTTAAGTCCAAAAACTCAAATCGCAGGGTTTTCAATACTGGAATACAATAATTATGGCATCTTCAAATATTGTACTCATGCAAAGTCTCCTATCAAATATGTCTTAGCAATCAAATCTTTTCTAAATACATATTGACACAAGGGAGCTTGCATTTTGAATTTGAAGAGTGAAATTCACTCCTTTCTATAATTGAAATTGAGCTGACTACGAAATTGAATTGAGTGTCTCGATTTCAAATCAAAAAGTGGAAATAAGTTTCGCGCAATGAACAAACTTGTTCTGTGTCAATAACCCATCGACCAAGAGCAATCAGATTCAGTTTCAACCCATCCCAATTTTCTTCTCGCCAGTCGCCACTGCCATTTTCGGCGAACCTTGACTCGTCCAACCCTCTACCGGCCTTCAGGAGGCTTTAATCACAGCCGTAGTCTAATCTTGTGTTTGTCAGCGCCACGCTGCCGCTATCGCCACCCGCTACCGGGCCCCGCGATAGTGAGGTCTGTAGCCTCGCGTCGTCGCGTCGCGTCGCGTTGCGTCATCGTGTGAACAAGTCTCGGCCGCGCCTGGCGTGTTATCAGCGCTGCTGGCTGTGTTATCAGAGCCGTGCCAGACCGGCCTGACCAGATGGTGAATGACTCACTTGTTCGGGGTCTGCGTACCACTGCGTCGGTCATTTAAATGCCACGGTACACCATCAACGTCTACCTGGAGCTGTAGAGCTAAGCTAACTTTTTGAAGCGGCATCCTCTAAATGATGTATAAATAAATTTTTATTACAGTAGTTGGCACAGTTTTAATACAGGGTTACAGGAGTCGGTACTGGTTTGCATGTATTACAATTTGCTATGGGAAGTTAGATATTTTATCTAATTGAAAATTCAAAACCATTTTGGTTAATGGAAAGACGTAGTACTTTGTAAAGCTCCTAAAGGACAAAGGAGGTTTTGAAATCCGTTACGGTAATGATTTCTTACGGTACTAAACGCGAGAGTTAGGTAGGCCTATTTCAATTTTTCCCTTTTTTCCAATAGGGAAAATTCTTGAGCAATTGTTTTAAACAAATTCGTTTACACTACCAAGGACAACATCTCCAGAGTTGCTGTAATGTTTTCAATAAAAGAGCTCCTTAATAAGCATCTTCAATTTCGTTCAAGTTAGGTCCGATATATCTTTTATTGGTCCTTTACATTGGAGGTGAGAGTACCTACGTACGGAAAAGTATGACAAAAACAACACTCTTTTGGACTTTTGTGATTACATGAAAACAGAGAACTAGGAAGTCTTATCTTTCAAAATGTAGGCACCTACAGAAGACGCACACAATTTTTAAAAAAGCTCAATTCCCTATCCAGTAAAATTTAATGGTCTCTCCCCCAAAGAACACAATCCAAAAACAACCTTGCCATTCAATTCCAATTATCTATCACTTACCGCACACCCTTCCCACCCGATACGATCTCCCCTAGCGTCATTGAGCGCGAACAATCCCGAAACGGCGCGAACACCGGCGGGCCGCGGGCGAAACCTGATCATCTGATTACGGGATTATCCGCGTCTGCGGATGTGAGGCGAGGATGCGAGGAGGACAGGAAGCGCGAGCGGGCCGGACACGCCCACCGCGACAGCTATAACACAATTACATAGTGTATGCAAATGTGGAAACCCGAGCGTCGCCGTCCCGGGGTGGAAGGTTCCGTCACCTCCATGGGAACGGCGGCGGTGGAGCAGTAACGGATTCCCGCCGCGGTGTGTCGCTAGAGTTGCCAGTTTTCGTTCATTGTAGCAGGTGAGGTTTTTAGGAGTTCTGTCTACATCCTAACCCGATAAGTTGATAGGTTACGTTTTAGGCCTGAAGGAAATCGTTTCGGAACCTACCTAACCGTCAACAAATATTATTTCTTGTAATTTCCACTGTGTAGGTTGAATGTGAGTCGGTAAACCCATGGTTTGATGTCAACTAAAGAAGAGAAAATTCTTATATTTCGTAAAACTTGTTGGTGAGATAGGAAACCATGGACGCGTCATCGATCCGCGGGATCCCAGCCGTATAGGCCTACTTCGCGATGAAAAATTCAATCTTCTAGGGCTGGACGAGTATCATATTTTTTTAATGAGTCGATTCAAGTCGAGTATAGAAAGTGTACAACAAATTTGAAAATTGCCTTAAAATAATTACAATATGCACTCAAAGTTTAATTTTTTAAAAACTGAAGGAAAAATATAGTTTGAAAATTTCTGATTATGTAAAAAAGAAAACTTAAGTTAAAAACTTGATTTTCCAACAAAAGGACTAACCTTTTCAATATAATAAAAAAAAAATGGAAATATATAACCTATATGTTTAGTAAAACGAAAAAATAAAATCCTCTACCCTCTACAGTTACTTACCTCACTTTTAATTTTCATATGCAACCACTTTCCAAGGTTTCCAAATAAAAGCTTTTCTTTACCCATACAGTTTTTGTATTAGGCATAGGCCTACTTGGTGTCACGATAGCATAGACCCTAAGTGATTCATTCTGCTTCAGCTGAATCACTTGATGTAATTGGTGAATTTAAATTTTCATTTTCACCTCTCTTCATATCTTTTTCTTTGACAGTAAAAAAATCTTCATTACTCATCTCGTTTAGGATTTATAGTCACTCTTCCAAACTATTCAAGCATTGTACACATAATTTTCACTGTTTTGGAATTCACGTACAATCCTCTATCTAGAGCCATAGTCAAAGTAATTCCAAATATCTTTCTTTTTCCATATTTTCAAAATACCTATAAGTTAGATAAATTCAAACATGGATAAACCTAAACCTTGTATATATATTTTCTGGATATAATAATATTTTCGAAAGCGTAGTTTTTAATGAAAGTTGGTATTAGAGTGTAGTAGGTTTTACTCAAACAACTCCACAAACGAAATAAATTATTTGGATCAATGAATTGTGTTGATGAGTTTTCTACTATTTTTGACATTAACAGATTTAAGTTTATTTATATTTATTTGGATCAATGAATTGTGTTGATGAGTTTTCTATTATTTTTGACATTAACAGATTTAAAAGTTTATTTATTGTACTGAAAACACCTAACCATAACTTAATTAATTATCCGCTTACGCAGCTCTGAGGTGCCACGAAATTGGCCACGGATCCGGAATCGGCACGATATACGTCTTCTGGAAGACTTCCTCAGTGGGGTGGGCCATCTGATAGCCAGTCCTGGGTACAACAGAGCAGAACCAGCCCGCCGCCGCCGCCGCCACCGCGTCGTCCAAGTCGTACATTTCCGCTAATTAATTAACTGACATTCCGAGCAGAATAGTTAAAAGACAAAGAGATTTATTCGGCTCGCGGGCTATCAATTGTGAAAGTGGAATCAGGTTTCTTTAATGTATTGGGGACGGGCGGGATAAGATAGGAGTTGTAAACGGTCTATTGGCCGTAAAGTGGCTGAGTGGTTCTGAGTCCAGAACACGGATAGTCGGCAGTTTATGGTATTGATAAGGACGGGAACGATGTGTGATTTTGTGTCAGAATGAGACATGAAATGTGTCCTGTAGTCATTGTTGTAACAGTTTGTTCTTTTCAATATATGAGTGTTTTATTGCTAATTGTGGTTAAGCATCCTCCGTCTGTATTCTTCATCAATCCTTTGCTGGGACGCCAGTGGTTACTGGTATGACTAGTCAAGTCATTTCGAAGTGATGTTTTCTGAGTTGTAACGTAAAGCGGTCAAAAATTTCAAAAATGAGCATCCAGGAGATCAAACTACAATCCAAGCATAAATTTGAGTCCATAAAGAGGAAATAGTTATAATGGTTGGGTTGTAATGTGTGGTTGTTTTGCCACTAGTATTTTCACAACATTTAAAACTCCCAAATTACACCATTGGTTTATTTTAAGTTCAATTAGTTTATCACAAGACATGTGGAGTAGGCTATATTTATGGATTTCTGCGTGTCATCAAAGTAAAATGTCTTGCATCAAGTTGTGATATCGGAGCTGATTCGATTAAGCATGTATAGAGCTGATCTGAGTATATGTAGATTTGCCATCACATAGCCCATCAACTACAATGTTAATCAAACTTTGAGCATATTGAGCTCGATAACTGACTCTGGCTGGTAGAAACAACACGAGTAAGGTCCCTTATAGGCCTACACTAACGAGATTTAAATACGTTGTTCCGTTTTTCATTAAAAGCAATAAAAAAACATTCACTCTCGCGGAGCTGAATCCAATTTAGGTAGGCCCTAATGGAATTTAGAGAAGAAAAATTATGAATTATTTCTTATTAAGCTTGAATCAAGGAGACATTATCGGGTAAATGAAGCCGCCTGATGGGTTGGCACGCACCAGGAGGTGGCGGAATGTAGAGCAGCGGAGTGGACCAGCAGACAGCTGCTGCAGTAACGTTATAATGTCTGGGAGCATCGTTTACGATACGAGACTGGCTGCCGGCCGGGCAACATTGTTGACCCTGCTGCATGGCGATACTGGGGATACTGGGGTTATACAACAATATACAATAAATATCTCGTTGCATAAAAATGCGATTTCGCTGTAATTTCTTTGGGATTTGCATCTTTCATAATTTTTTTTATGTAATTCTATACCGTACTAGCCTGTTGTGGAGTAGGCCTATAGGTTTGTTGTCATGGGGGCCTTGTTACAATACTGTATCACTTAATCACCACCTGTAGAAGTCTCATACCAAGTGCTTTCGATCATGTTAATTAATGAGGAAGGCTATGAAAAGGGAAAAAGAATAACCCCCTATTAGTAAAAGAGGGTTTAAAAAGGGTTTGTTGCTTCCCATATAAAAGTATACCATTAGAAATTTTTTTTCCTGTTCAAAAATTCTTTCAGCTCAACCAGTCCAGTATTTTTTTTCGTGATTACTTATGTAGGCCCTACTTATTAATACACTACACTAATTTGAATTTCCATTCATATTTATTACTCAACACTTACGATTACTAAAGTTGATAAGTAACAGAACATTATATCAAACAAAATTATCTTATGCGTTTTTTTATGTTTGAAGATGTTTTTCAAAAAATTAAATGTATTTTAACATTTTTAAATGTTAAAATAGTGAATTTTTAAGAATAAAATGGAAATAACTTTAGAACAACATAATTGGGAAACAAAATAATACAAATTTTATCTAGGGGCTTAAACAGAGCTTTTGTATTTTTATAACATTTCGTAGCCCTCCACAATGCAAATTATTTTCAACCACAAATAAATCTCTGATATATTCAACTTAGACGGACCTGAATGATTCTTAACTTAAAGACCCTAATAGTTTTATCTTTCGATCTAAATTGTTCTAAATACATATTTAAATGTAATTAACAAAAAACAAAATATTATTACTGTGAACTTAATTTTGTATACTTTTTTACATAATTCATATTTTTGCTTTCAGGTAAGTTTCCAACAACTCAAAGCAGACGCAGATTTTCGATGTAGGCCCTAATGGAGGTAATATGTTTTATCTTAAATACACCGTGGACGAGAAACCCTCTGCCATAACGCGTTATGGGGGCGTGTTGTGGAAGTGCTTCCCCTTTATTTTACTCAGGGGAAATATATTTCTTAAAAATTACTATGTAAAGCTCTGATAACAAACTGTATATGCTAAGCTGTAATCATAGAGTGGTTCATGAAGCAAACGCTAACTTTCATTTTTATATACTTATTTGTTAAATACAGAAGCTATCATGCAGAATATAAAAAAAATTATCCGTCGGAATAACGATAGTATGAGTTTTATGAACTTGTTTAAATATTTGTTTCATTATAGTCGGGAATATTTTATATGAATTTATGCTGAGCCAAGTATAAATAATATTTAATGAATTGAATATTTGACATGCAATTATAATCCTTCAATATTTATCTTATCCTCAAATCAGTTTTTTACTGTATCTTTCACGTCTTTTACAATGACAACGGTCCAACTTTTACTGCACAACTGAATACTGTAGAGTATAATTTGCATTGTAATGCAAAAAATTTCCAGACATTTGGAACCGTGGTCGCTGGTTGGAACTGAAACAAAGCTATATAAGCAATAGAGTACAAAATAACTAAGTACAAGACTTGTAAAATTACGTATCAGGATAAAAATGTTCAGTAGCGTAGACAATTTCATAATCCCCATATTTTTACTTCCCTCTTTTATGATTTTATATACTTTGACCTGAATTTTTACATTCATAAATAGTTTTAGTCAACAATCACCAGATTTCCGAATTAAAACAAACTAAAAACTTTATAGAACACTATTAAAATTAAAATTATAAACATGTCCTCAACAGAATAACACGATTCGATCCCAGTTACAAGTGGCATTGCATTCATTCTGAGGGGCAGGTTATCATGAGTCTATATTCCATTGTTACCAGACACTGAGTGGCGTCTCGTGGCGTGCGCATGTGCATTGTTGTAGAGGGGGAGGGGGTGAGGGGTTGGGAGGGGGGGTCCAGCGTCGCAGCTTCATTCGCTCAGTCGTCGCGCAGGCTCGGTGCGGAGTGTTTGTCTTGGTGTCAGTGTGCGTTTGCGCTGTGTTGTGCGTCCGCTAACTGAAGGATTTATAGTGCTTTGGATTACTTTGTGCATCAGTGTTTAGTATTTATGGGGTAAATTAACTGTTAATTTCTTAAATCTTACCGAGTTTTTTTTATAATATAAAAGATTTATTGACTAAAAAGGAGGTCAATGAATCTAATTTATTAAAAAAAATTTCTCATAAAATTTGAAGATTTTACATGTAAAATAACAAACAACATATTTCAGGAAAAAATATGGTTTTTCGTTGTAAACATTTATTTGCATGCTAAAACACAAAATTTTGTTTTTTGTACGCACACAGTATAGGCTATACTAATTTCATTGGAATGGGAACAAATATTAATTATATTTTTTTTCAAATGTATCAGCGATTCTTTTGTTAAATAATAACAAAAATTATTGTAGGCCTAATTTAAACATTGTTTAGCGAACATTCTAAAATATACAGTGATATTGATGTTAACTAAATTTTTTAAAATATGCACTATGTAAGCCAATTGACATAAATTTTATTTTTAATGCCACTTATGATGTCAAATTTGTCTGATTTTCGTAGTTTCCATCATACTTCTCCATAGATCTCCGTGTACCATTTAATAATGTAAACAAAAACTCGTATTCCCAGCATGTTTGGCCGGCGTTAAGGTATTTTTTACTCCACATGGAAGGAGCTGAGCGAGGTTCATAAACGTCTAGTGGAAGAGTTGTATAATTAGCTTGAAACAACGGCCCCGCCCCCGAGTCCCCCGCGGCGCGGTAGGCCTAGCCGCCTAGCCGCTGAGAAATGGACCTAATACCTCCCTGCGGTCCGGTACAACCACGGGGAGATTCGTTCGACTTGATACTATTTCTTTAATCATGTAGGAGAGAAGCTGAGATAGCGGTGGGAGGGGTTTGTTTATCCGATTTTAATTTTTTAAGTGTTAAAATACCTACGTCATCACGAGTCGTTGGAATTTACCGCGCAGGATCAAGCATAAACATTAACCTCCGATTCCGAATGAGGTTTGTTTTGAATTAAAATACTTCAGTAAAATTTGTATCCCCACTTCGTCCGGGTCCCGGTTAAAATTCCGCAGGCAAGATATGCACGTGCTAAATTTCACGGAACCGGTCCGAGGTGTTCGAAAAGAAAGGGGTCATGTATAAGCAGCCGCGTTCGAGAGAGTCTCTGATAGGGGAGAATAAATTTGTGCTTTAATGTGGAGTGAAACTCAATCAAGAATGCAAAGGAGGCGTCAAAATTTCTATTTTAAAGAATTTTTGCAATTGATTGAAAGAACTTTTTTAATATTATCGGAAAATATAGTATTTACTGTGCAATATAATCAGACGAGTAAGGATTAAATTCAAGAAATAAGTAAACGCCTACATCAAGTGCGATGTTCGATTGGATTATTCGATAATTGCCAAGAAGCGATTGCCCACGAGTAGGTGATGCCAATAATCCCGCATTTAAAATTCCTAGAGTTGTTTAGTCATATGTAATTTTTTAACACGTTAACTTTGATATAGAATATCATAAATTCCGCTTATCTGTTGATTCAAGGCAATATTTGAAAGGTTTGAACGATAAGATATAATTTATTGAAGATTTAGTCATCACTAAGACCATTACAAAACTGCATGCCATTATTTTCAAAATTATTTGAATTTATCGTGGTTTTTAAGACAATATTTCCCAACAGTTATCTTTTAGGTATTAAATTTGCGTTCTATTGATACATAGGTCTAGCACATGTTTATTTGAAAAGCGTTATTTTTCACATATACTTTTAGATAATCAAAAAGCCTTTTCATATTGCGACTTATTCTTTATATTTCCTTCTGACGACTAAGCAATGGTCAGTCATTAAAAAAATTAAAAAACAACATGTCAACTCTATAGCCTACATATAAAATTAAATCTTCATTTGAATAAACGTAAAATCAAACCAGAAGTAGTGGCTTTGACGGGGAAGAAAGATTCTACTCCCAACACAAACGACGAATTTCGGTTACTAAATAAGACATCACATAATATCGTTCCAGTCGGAAGACCAAGATGACTACCTCCCCTCTTTACATTGTTAAGTTATGGTTGTTCCTAACGAGAGGTTCGATGTACCATGAAATGACTGGGCGAGCGCAGTCATACGACTCAGTCAATGGAACAGCTGACCGTAGCAACAGCTGATTGTTGATTGACAGTTCGATATATCAGCTGATCGGTCGTCTCCCCTTTCACTCGCTCTTTCATTGTTGTTTATTGACCATGTCAATTGACTATTGTGTCTGGCATTCCTAAAGTAGAACGTGCTTTTAATTGGTATACCATCTATCAGAGCTGGAGATTATATGCTTTACTATTGTTCTTTATAGTTTATTTTTAATTTTTTCATTTAATGTAGACCTTATATATTCAATACGCGGAAAAGCGACGACCTGTTATTCAACCTGTTATTATGATTATAACTCTAGTAGATAAATAAATGTGTATAGAAAGTTATTATAGTTACAAAACCATACGGCAAGTAAATAATTACACACTGTGACTTAAAACAATTGATGGGATTGTTTTAATGCCATGCCTCAACAATAGTATGTACTGACGTTTAATTTAACCTTAAGAAGCTAATTAGACATATCGTTTAAATATATAATTGAGCTTGATATAGCATTAGCTACTAGGCCTACAGTAAAATATTTTAGCCTCTCTGATATTTAGAGAGTTAAGGACCCTAAATAAAAATTATTTTGTGAAGTACTGTATATTGAATAGGTTTCAGTTTCAGAAAACTATTTAGGTAAGCCTATTCAACTGAAATTTCACAACACATAGGTTTTCTAAATTTCTAGCACTGATTAAATAATTAAGTAAGCATTGTCAGTTACAACGTTTTGTATAAAACTAAACTGAAGTGGTGGAAGTGAAGTGGTCCAACTTAGAAGTTCATAAGAATGATAGATGACAGATGGTAGGTAGGTGATGAGTTTCTTCTATCATCATTTTTCATCATGTCTAAATTTTTTATAGTTTTATGTATGTTCTATCAGCATAAAAAGTCAGTTAGAACCTTATAGACATTTCACGCTGTCCCATCATAAGTTCTCAGCCAAGATTGTCAATTTTCAAACAACTGCATCGCAAGAGCTATGCACGTATGGCTCTTTGCCCAGCTCAAGACGGTTGCTATGTTTACCAACGCACGGGCCCTGATTGGGCCATCACAAGTCAGCGCAGATACAGTCTCGGTCATGACTCTGTTATCTCCGCTCACATCTCAGCTGCGGCCGAGCTTTCACATCTGATCCGACACCTTTTAAGGCGCAAATCCGATTGTGAAACAATATGTAACCATCGCTTTCCCCTTCGTCTTCGTAGATCAACATGTCTACGTCCGTGTCTCTGTCTGCGCAATCTGATGCCGCGATGGCGAGGCCTTCATAGCTATGATCATTAGTAGTTGGTCAATGTCGTTGGTGTCTTTGGTGGGATCGATGCAGTAAGTTGATGAAGGTAGACGATAGCTCTGTGTTCATGGCTTTCGATTAGTATTTTATAAAATTGATTTTATTCGAGTTTTGCCTCAGAGCATTTATACAACACCTTTAGATCTTGATAACGACATAGTTTGAACAAACTTATGTTTTTAGAATAGTACCCTCGCTCAGTCCCCCGACTATCACCCCACTCGAAAGCCATCATGAACACAGATATACTGAGCCATCTTGTACCTTCCATCAACTTACTGCATCAATCCCAACAAAAAAGGACAACAGCGACATTGACCAACTATTAATGACGATTACGGTGTAGCATTGTCGAAAAGAACGCCTTTATTGTTACATACAGTACCACCATGATACAGTACCACCTTTAACATTAAGACTCGTCCTTATTTTTGAGGGGACGTTGTGCATTTTTTATAAATCTCCGGAATTTAGCTTACGAGGTATTAAGCTACACTTACTAAATACAGAAGTTAAATTTTAGGCCTACAGCCTAAAACGGCTTTCGGTTGTTACATAAATTGCCCATACATAATTTGAATTAAAAGTGTTTATAAAACATAACCAAGTAGCTCACAATGTGTAAGAAAATCTTATTTTATGTATTAATTATATTTATGTAATAATACAGACTAAAACTTAATCACAATACTGTCCAATCACCAAATAATGGCAATAATAAGATTCTTCGACTCATCTAAGGTGAAATGGGGGACTTCGGGACTTTAGAAAGCCAACATCAACAATGGTCACTCACAGGGTAGTGGTTTAGAACACTTTTTCTTTTTATATTAAACAATTAAAGTATATAATATTTCCCTCAATTTTAGATTGGTTTCTAGATTGTCATTGTCGTTAATTTCCTCCTAAAACCAAAGAGTCTACTAAAGAGCGTAACCACATTCATTATTTTGATGTTCCGTCCCGGACCGTCCGAAGATTATCCGTTAAAGCCCCGACAGATGTTGGTAGCCGACCGCACCGACCGCCGACCACGACGTTGTGGTTTTCCTCGCCGAAATTTTACCTTCATCTTTCGTATACTTTATAGGTATTGTGTTTCAACCATTTTTTTTTTTTTTTGCTCGGAAACATCGTATCCAGTTTGCTCATGTCTTATATTATTCTACTGTTACGGATCTAAATTTACAATGACTGAACTATCTAAATCTGACATTTGACTTAAGACCATCGGCGTTGATCCAAACCCCAACGATCATTGTTTTGTGGTATGAATGAAGTCAGTGCTGAGAACGAAGAACAGTATAGAAACTCCAACACCACATTCTATATCGTAAATATTTTAAGGTGGAATGGATAACATAGATTGAAATCGATTTTAAACTGTGATCTGTGTTTCAATATGACCAAATCTTACAATAAACATCCCAATTAATTCCCAACCATAGATGTTTGCATATTGCATTATTGCAAACTAAATCATTTTCCAACAGGCTACTGCAATTCAACACACAGTACTTTCCGAATCAAAAAAGGTAATTCTATCGCTGTTACACGTTTAAGTAAAGCAAAAGTAGTAAATATCTAAACCTTAAGTGATATAAGGAGAATAGAGGGTAAAGCTCGTGGAGATCTGGTTGATGAAAGATATTTAGTTGTCATTGTTGTTGTTGGGTGCCTCAGAATGCATTTTGTCGTTAGCATTACATATTTAATATGCCTACCGGTATTGGTAAACCTGGTGGATTCCTGGGAATTCGTGAAAATGTGTACGTCACTACCCCTCCGCCCTCCGCCTTCACAAACTTCCCGTCCGTCCAGCAGTCAGCCGTCCCCGCCCCGCCGACGACGACGACGCGGCGTCCGCCCCAGGATGGACAGAGGTTTAACAACCTCTAGGCTCCAAACAACATCATGATGCCGTAATTATTGTCAAAAGCAGCACAAGAAGCTCGCAGTAAACGTCATCCGCGGGACGGAGGTTTATGAGGGGCGCCGCAGCGAACAATTAGCGATGGAGTGCATTTTTACGACGGCTTACATCCTTGCGCCGTAAAACTGCGCAGACTTTACAACTTTGGAATCAATCTGTCCTATCTCGCATGCAGATTGGCCCCGAATTAACAGCCGTTCCGACGGACAATGGTGTTGTGATGGTCGTGTGCGGTAAGTGTCGATATATCATTGACATGTCCACTCAGTCAAGGTGATGTGCCGGCAAAGGGTTAAGGCGATTATCAGTTTATAGACAGAGTGTTTGCTGTGACCACACGCCAGCAGTGTTGTGCTTTTGATTGAATTAAGTTAGGAAATCTCGTGTGTTTAATGGTAGAACGCTTTGTATTGGACGGAGGTAGGCCTTGTTCTAGAACCATATTCCTTCACAAGAAAGAATTATATGATTAATTATTTGTCCATAATGGAATTACTTTCAACCGAGAAAAAAAAAGTAAAACGAATTTTCACTCATTTCACTTCTACAGTAGGTAAATTGAGTAGAAATCACTTAGTCCTTCAATTGAACCTTGAGGTTGTATTATAATTAACTTAATAGGCCTCCTCATAACTAGCTGCGTTACCCCATGCTTCGCCACGAATTTTAAATAGAAAAGTATCAAAATTTCAAACAGTAATATTAGAGTGAGATTTTTTGCTCACACGCCTCTAGTGTAGGCCTAAGTTCGTTCGCACCGCTCCTGTATGATGTACAGTAAAACGTATTGTATATACTGTAGCTATAGCGGTAGGCCTATTAATTGCGGTAGTATAACAACCCATTTACGAGTGCTCATTACGTGGTATAAGCCGACTTGTTTAAATTACCAAATAAACAAATAATATCTGTATACAGTGTTTGCGCCAAAAGGTTGCTTGTAAAGAAAACAACTTATTCAGGACACAAAAATTATATATTGCCGGTTCAGAGTCGAAATTAACAAAAAAAAGATTTTCAGCAAATATAGACAGACAATATTAGTATAGTAAGAATGAAATATGGCAGAATAGATTGAACTAAAAATTAATTAATAATTTTCAATTGCAAAATAAACCTGGGAGCTCCCCTTTGGAAATTAAAGCTAACAAAAATACAAGTTTGGTCAGTTGCAATTCAATGAAATAAATTGTCAACAAGAGATACTTAATTATAACTTAAAAAATATTCAGACTTGATGGCAAAACTTAATTGTATACAATGACTAATAAAAGAAAAGTTTACAGTTCATGAAAGTCTATGAATGAACAGTAATTTCAGAGCTGAGGCCATTATGCAGTTGCATAATTAAGTGATAGTTCTGCACAAATTTTTCCTGCATTCACATTGCAGGATAAATCAAGTTTTCCTCCTAGACAAGTTTTCCACATTGTAGTAGACAAGTCAGTAGAGTAGAAAATAATTGGAGAACTCACCATATGATGTCTTCATATTAATTTTATAGTTAATATTTCCCATTAATATATTTCATTATTATTCAACTTGTAGAGCATTTGAATGATACTTGCTTGTACATACAGTAGGCTAAACTCCAATTTATATTAAATAAAATTGCTTCCAGGATACTGATGACCTTTCAGCTAGTAGAACTTGATGTAACGTACACCACTCAACAAATTCTATTAATTAGAATAATTCCATTTCTATGTAGAAACTTTGTAAACTTAATTATAAAATTCACTAAACATGTTTCAAGCTGCAACATCACAGCCATGTAATCTAGGAGGCATTAGACAGTAGACTGGCGACATTCAACAAAATATCTGCTCGCAGATTGACCTTTGTCCAGTGCAGATAGATAAGGAGACACACACACAATACCTATTGTTGTCGGTCAGGCCTCAGCTCAGGTGATCTTGACTGTTGACTGAACTGTTCATTGTATTTGAAACTAAAATATTACTCATGAGAATTACCGAACGTTTCTTAACCTTTTAAATCAATTACATTAATACCTTTTAACATTCCATATTCACAATACATTCATAAAATCAGCAAAAGGAAATTTATTTTGAAATTTCTTGTAAAATTATTGTTTGCCCAAACAAACCGCCCACCAAATTTGGTGACAAATTTCAAGATAAATCATGTGGGTCACTGTCAAGAGGTAAGAGGGGAACTATCTGGGTCACAGGTCGTTGATAAGAAGATGATCCCGTTTTGATCGTTACCACTCTAACCAACCCATCCTTCCCAGGATGAACATCTTCGATCTTTGCCAAAGGCCAGTGAAGCACTGGAGCGGTGGGATCCTTCAACAAAACAAGATCTCCCACTGAAAGATTCCTTTTAGGTTTCAGCCATTTAGAACGTCTCTGAAGTGTAGACAAATACTCCTGAGTCCATCTCCTCCAAAAATGTTCTGACATCTTCTTCACCAACTGCCAACGAGTTAAGGTATTTTCCTTGCAGTTAATCAGAGATGGTGAGGGAACAGATAGAAGGTGATTGCCTATTAGAAAATGACCTGGTGAAAGATAATCTGTCTCGTCAGGGCTTGATGAGAGAGGATGCAGAGGTCGAGAGTTCAAAATGGCCTCTGTTTTGGTGAAAAGAGTGCTCAGTTCTTCATAAGTCATAGGACTATTCCCAGCAGTTTTGGTGATGATTTGCTTGGCTGACTTTATATTAGCCTCCCATAAACCCCCCAAAGTGAGGCGCATTTGGCGGGTTAAACTTCCACTCGATACCGCGGTCAGTGGCATACCGAAGAATGGAACTCTTGGTATCACTCTTCTTAAACCATGAGATGAGTTGCTTTAATCTGTTAGCCGCTCCAACAAAATTGGTACCACAGTCACTATAGATTTGATTTGGTAAGCCTCTTCGGGAAATAAATCTTGAGAATGAGGCTAAGAAGGCATCAGTGGATAGACTTGTCACTAACTCCAGATGCACGGCCTTAGTCGCCATACAGATGAATAGGCAAAGATATGCTTTTCCAACCGCAGCCTTGCGCCTCAAACTTTCCCTGAGTAGGAATGGCCCTGCGAAATCCACACCGGTCTGCAAGAATGGTTGTCCAGCCTGAAAACGACATTTAGGCAGATCGCTCATGTATTGATTACCAATCTTAGTTTTTGCCTTGGCTCTGTAGCAAATAATACAAAGAAAAACTCTCTTACGTACTAAGCACCTTAGTCCTGGTACCCAGTACTTAAGTTGAATTAAGACCTGTAACAGGTGTGGGCCAGGATGAAGATAAATCTTGTGATAAAAGTCTACTAGAATATTTGTGAAGTGGCACTTGTTGGGTAACAAAATAGGATGTTTTTGGGAGAACGGTAGCGCAGAATTACTCAGTCTGCCGCCCACCCTGAGGATTCCCTGATCATCAAAGAATGGGCTCAGGTTCTTTAATCTTGCTAAAACAGCTTTCCTTTTGTCTGGGGATTCTCCAATGCTAAAGTGATGCTTCTGGAGAAGTTTGGCATTCAAAGAAAAGGCTTGTTGGGTTTCAGCAGTAGTTAAAGGTCCACCCTTTCTATCATTCTTGCGGGATCTCGCATTATTTATCCAACGAAGACACCATGCAATCACATTAATAAACCTTGGAAAAGAAGAGAACCTTTTCATATGCTCAAGAATGTAGGTTTGTTCTTCTGAAGCCAGGAGAATTTTCGAGTCATCTCTTGAGTTTTGCTTAATTTCAGGTAAATTAGTAGATAAAACATCACTTGGAGGCCATTCTTCCATAGATTTCGCCAACCAAGATGGACCCTCCCACCAAAGAGTTTCATGAAGTAGTTGTTGAGGGAGTATTCCTCGAGAACTGCAATCACTAGGATTTTCCTCAGAGCGAACATGATGCCACGAAGAGACCGTAGTTTTCTCTAAAATTTCAGTAACCCTATTGGCCACAAATGTCTTGAGCTTGTAAGATGGCATATTGAGCCATCCGAGAACTACAGAAGAATCTGTGAAAAACTGGGGAGGTTGTTGAATGACTCCTTTGTCATTTAAAGATGTCACAAAATTCTTAAGTGACACAAACAATCTTGAGAGCAGTAGTGCACCGCACAGTTCCAATCTTGGTATGGAGATAGTCTTGACAGGAGCTAGCTTAGTTTTAGAAATAAGAATCCTTGTGGTAGTTTCTTGTGAAATTGTTCGCATGTAGATTGTTGCACTGTAAGCTTTGGCAGAAGCATCACAGAAGCCTACTAACTGATATGTGAAGGTATCAGTATGACAAACAAATCTTGTAATGTTGAGATTAGCCAAACTTGGCAATTGAAGAACAAATTCCTGCCAATCACCTTTAATATGGTTCGGAATGTCCTCATCCCAACCAACATTAGCTTTCCAAAGTTCCTGAAGAATAATTTTAGCCTTTACTATGACAGGTGAGATAAAGCCTAGTGGGTCATAAAGCTTGGCTATAGTAGACAAGATGGCTCGTTTGCTGTGAGTGATAGAGACAGGATTTATTTTGTATGAAAAGCAATCATTTTCAGGTTTCCATACTAATCCCAGGATTTTTATCCCTGATTCACTATCATGCATATTTATTGGTTGAGAATTCGTATCGTCAGAGACTGCCTTCATCAAATCCAGATGATTGCTAGCCCATTTACTAAGAGAGAAGCCTCCACGCTTCATTAAGCCAATGACTTGAGTTTGCAGGGTTAAAGCTTCATCCAGAGAGGACGCTCCGGTTACTAAGTCGTCAACATACATGTCACGGCAAATCACTGATGCTGCTTGAGGAAAATCGGCTCCTTCATCTTCTTTCAGCTGACGTATAACGCGTAATGCCAAGAATGGTGAGCATGACATTCCATATGTCAAAGTGTTGAGTTCAAACTTCTGAACACAATCTTCAGGGTCAAATCTCCAGAGTATGTGCTGATAGGCTCTATCTTGTTCGTTCAGCAAAATGTTTCGATACATTTTTACCACATCACAGACAAACACTATAACGTGTGTTCTGAAGCCTAGAAGAATGTCCTTTATGTCCGTCTGCAATTTAGGACCAGTCAACAGGTGATCATTTAGAGATCCTTTAGATGTACTTGAAGATGCGTCGAAGACAACTCTAAGTTTTATCGTTGATCTATCTTCTTTAGTTACAGAATGATGTGGAATTATATAACTTGATGAATATGACGTCCTCGTCATATGGCCCAAGTCAATATACTCTTGCATGAAATCACAATACTGAGTCTTCAAACCAGTATTTTTCATCAATTTAGTTTCCAGATTCTGAAGTCTCTTCTTAGCAGAGGGATATGTATCCCCTAAAATGGGCCTTTTTCCTTTAAAAGGCAGGCATACAACATAGCGGCCATTTTCTTTACGATGATGATTTTCCTGAAAATGCCTTTCACATTTTTCATCCTCAGGGTTGATGATAGGTTTCTTGAAATTGACCTCTTCTAATTCCCAAAAGCGATGAAGTTCATCCTGCAAGTCAGGAACGCTGCTGCTGCAATGCAATGATGAGGAAGTAATTGGTAAATCACTATCTACCAACATTCTACCAATTACAATATGTCCAAATACAGTAGGGAAGAGCTTGGGCCAATCTTCTTTGATAGTGATCGGGCATCCCGTTATGATATCAGCAAATAGGTCAGAACCCAACAGAAAATCAACAGGATTTGATTTCCAAAACATTGGGTCTGCTAAAGTGAACTGAGAATAGTGCTTCCAAATATTTTCCGGCAAGGAAACCATAGGTAAGTCTGTTGTGATTTTACTAACGACAATAGCTTCAGTTGTTAACATAACTTGAGTTGGATCGGCATTCGTTAATGTGCAAGTAACTTTGCCTTTAGCTCCTTCAAGCATGGTACCTCCAATTCCAGATATCTTTCGAGAACAACGGGAAACCTGAAGCCCCAGTTTATTTAGGCAGCGTTGAGTAATGAACGAGGACTGGCTCCCACTATCAATGACAATTCTCACACATTGGTTGTATCCTCTGGCATCTTTAATGTGTGCTACAGCTGTGCCTAACATGACTTGGGTATTAGCATTAACACTACTCAGTGCTTGAGAAGTATCCTTGGGAGTAGTCTCCTTACTCGGCTCAGCATTAATCTTCATGGTTGACTGCTTTGAAGAAGAATCCAAGTGAAGCAAAGAATGATGCCTTAAATCACAAAACCTGCAATGCCACTTCGAAGAACAATTTTTTGTGACATGGGATGACGAAAGACAATTGCGACACCCAGACCATGACTTTAGCCACTGAAAACGCTCTGACGCTGTTGCTTTAGTGAACTTTAAACAATCAAGCAATTTATGTGACTGTCCACAAACAGGGCAGCTTTGAGGCTTAGACGCTTGATTAGGTTTGAACTGTTTACTTGCTTCCTCATCAAAACGCTTGGGTTTTGTTACTATACCCTTACTGGAAAACAAACTACTCCTCTGATTTGACGATCTATTCTTCTTTGCATTAGAGTCGCTAGAGGAACTTAAGTGGTGACTAGTTGATGCATTATCAGAAAGCTCAAGAACTAAACACCTTCCTCTAACAAACTCTGACAACTTGTCGAAAGAAGGAAATGCAGTCTTCTGATTTTCAATCTCAAATTGTTCTCTTGTATGAGGATCTAAGCGCTGGATGGCTAGATGATAAAGAATGAAATCTGATTCATTTGAAATTTTCATAAGCTTAAAGGCAGAAATATTTTCTGATATTTTACTCAAGAACAGTTTCAATGACTGAACGCAAGGTTTCCCTTGTAGAGGCTTGAAATTGACTAATTCATTCAAGTAGGAGGATGCTAGGATTCTTTTGTTATCATATGCTTCGACTAAAGCCTTCCAAGCAACGTTGTAATTATCTCCTGTAAGGGGAAGCTTATTCACAATAGCTAGAGGTGAACCTGATAGTGAGATTATAAGATAGTGAAATTTTCTTATTGGCGAAATAGAGGGGTCATCATGTATGAGTGATACAAAAATATCTCTAAATTTGGGCCACAGAACTAATTCCCCATTGAATGTAGGAAGATTCATCTTTGGTAAGTGATTTGAAGTACTGGATTCATTCAATGAAACATTTCTACTAAGGTTAGCTTCATCAGATGTAGTCTTCTGAAGTAACATTTCATAATTAGTACATGCCTCAACATAATATCTTTTGATGTTTTGCTTGTATCCAGTAAAAGACTGGTCTGGAAATTCGGTTTCCTTACCTTCAGAATTATAGATCTCACATATTTCTTCCCATAAATCATTACATTTGTCATAGTATTTATTTAGACTCCTATATAATCCCTTAAAGCAGTTGATCTTAGCCGAGTCATTGAGATCGCTGACAGCTTCCTTGCTGGCTTCATATATGGCTTTAACCTCTCCCCCACTTGACAGATATTTACGTTTGAGTGCCTTAATTTTTACAGCAGTCATGATTATAATAATTGTCAAAAAAAGAAACAACAGGGAGAAGCTAGACACATATACACTGATTGCAGATGTATATGTGGCAAAACAAAATTTAGAAAATATCTAATTGCTCGGACAAACAATATCACATAGTATTGTCATGGTCAAATGAAAATGTTTCTAAGCTGAGAACCAAACGCAATCTAGCAAATTCTTAGAAAACCTCAATAATACTCTGTATTCAGTACAGTATTGAACAAAATAAGTGACAACAGTTGTAGAATACACTTAAACTCCAGCAGATATAGTACAATGATAGATAGCTAACAGTAAGCAAGTAATGAAAATCATGAGATATATCAATCATATTTAATAATCTACAATGAAAATATCAAGGCAATAATTATATTGAACAGCCTTGGTAGGACTAAACAGTGTTAGACAGTAAGTTTCATAGCTATAGGTACCAAACAAAAAAACATTAAGTTACATTCACAGATTTTTTTACCTTTGAAATAGATTTAAGTTCTGAAAATCCTTAATTCAAAAAAATAATTGCAACTCATCCGGCTCGAAGGACCAGTTTGTTTGCGCCAAAAGGTTGCTTGTAAAGAAAACAACTTATTCAGGACACAAAAATTATATATTGCCGGTTCAGAGTCGAAATTAACAAAAAAAAGATTTTCAGCAAATATAGACAGACAATATTAGTATAGTAAGAATGAAATATGGCAGAATAGATTGAACTAAAAATTAATTAATAATTTTCAATTGCAAAATAAACCTGGGAGCTCCCCTTTGGAAATTAAAGCTAACAAAAATACAAGTTTGGTCAGTTGCAATTCAATGAAATAAATTGTCAACAAGAGATACTTAATTATAACTTAAAAAATATTCAGACTTGATGGCAAAACTTAATTGTATACAATGACTAATAAAAGAAAAGTTTACAGTTCATGAAAGTCTATGAATGAACAGTAATTTCAGAGCTGAGGCCATTATGCAGTTGCATAATTAAGTGATAGTTCTGCACAAATTTTTCCTGCATTCACATTGCAGGATAAATCAAGTTTTCCTCCTAGACAAGTTTTCCACATTGTAGTAGACAAGTCAGTAGAGTAGAAAATAATTGGAGAACTCACCATATGATGTCTTCATATTAATTTTATAGTTAATATTTCCCATTAATATATTTCATTATTATTCAACTTGTAGAGCATTTGAATGATACTTGCTTGTACATACAGTAGGCTAAACTCCAATTTATATTAAATAAAATTGCTTCCAGGATACTGATGACCTTTCAGCTAGTAGAACTTGATGTAACGTACACCACTCAACAAATTCTATTAATTAGAATAATTCCATTTCTATGTAGAAACTTTGTAAACTTAATTATAAAATTCACTAAACATGTTTCAAGCTGCAACATCACAGCCATGTAATCTAGGAGGCATTAGACAGTAGACTGGCGACATTCAACAAAATATCTGCTCGCAGATTGACCTTTGTCCAGTGCAGATAGATAAGGAGACACACACACAATACCTATTGTTGTCGGTCAGGCCTCAGCTCAGGTGATCTTGACTGTTGACTGAACTGTTCATTGTATTTGAAACTAAAATATTACTCATGAGAATTACCGAACGTTTCTTAACCTTTTAAATCAATTACATTAATACCTTTTAACATTCCATATTCACAATACATTCATAAAATCAGCAAAAGGAAATTTATTTTGAAATTTCTTGTAAAATTATTGTTTGCCCAAACAAACCGCCCACCAAATTTGGTGACAAATTTCAAGATAAATCATGTGGGTCACTGTCAAGAGGTAAGAGGGGAACTATCTGGGTCACAGGTCGTTGATAAGAAGATGATCCCGTTTTGATCGTTACCACTCTAACCAACCCATCCTTCCCAGGATGAACATCTTCGATCTTTGCCAAAGGCCAGTGAAGCACTGGAGCGGTGGGATCCTTCAACAAAACAAGATCTCCCACTGAAAGATTCCTTTTAGGTTTCAGCCATTTAGAACGTCTCTGAAGTGTAGACAAATACTCCTGAGTCCATCTCCTCCAAAAATGTTCTGACATCTTCTTCACCAACTGCCAACGAGTTAAGGTATTTTCCTTGCAGTTAATCAGAGATGGTGAGGGAACAGATAGAAGGTGATTGCCTATTAGAAAATGACCTGGTGAAAGATAATCTGTCTCGTCAGGGCTTGATGAGAGAGGATGCAGAGGTCGAGAGTTCAAAATGGCCTCTGTTTTGGTGAAAAGAGTGCTCAGTTCTTCATAAGTCATAGGACTATTCCCAGCAGTTTTGGTGATGATTTGCTTGGCTGACTTTATATTAGCCTCCCATAAACCCCCCAAAGTGAGGCGCATTTGGCGGGTTAAACTTCCACTCGATACCGCGGTCAGTGGCATACCGAAGAATGGAACTCTTGGTATCACTCTTCTTAAACCATGAGATGAGTTGCTTTAATCTGTTAGCCGCTCCAACAAAATTGGTACCACAGTCACTATAGATTTGATTTGGTAAGCCTCTTCGGGAAATAAATCTTGAGAATGAGGCTAAGAAGGCATCAGTGGATAGACTTGTCACTAACTCCAGATGCACGGCCTTAGTCGCCATACAGATGAATAGGCAAAGATATGCTTTTCCAACCGCAGCCTTGCGCCTCAAACTTTCCCTGAGTAGGAATGGCCCTGCGAAATCCACACCGGTCTGCAAGAATGGTTGTCCAGCCTGAAAACGACATTTAGGCAGATCGCTCATGTATTGATTACCAATCTTAGTTTTTGCCTTGGCTCTGTAGCAAATAATACAAAGAAAAACTCTCTTACGTACTAAGCACCTTAGTCCTGGTACCCAGTACTTAAGTTGAATTAAGACCTGTAACAGGTGTGGGCCAGGATGAAGATAAATCTTGTGATAAAAGTCTACTAGAATATTTGTGAAGTGGCACTTGTTGGGTAACAAAATAGGATGTTTTTGGGAGAACGGTAGCGCAGAATTACTCAGTCTGCCGCCCACCCTGAGGATTCCCTGATCATCAAAGAATGGGCTCAGGTTCTTTAATCTTGCTAAAACAGCTTTCCTTTTGTCTGGGGATTCTCCAATGCTAAAGTGATGCTTCTGGAGAAGTTTGGCATTCAAAGAAAAGGCTTGTTGGGTTTCAGCAGTAGTTAAAGGTCCACCCTTTCTATCATTCTTGCGGGATCTCGCATTATTTATCCAACGAAGACACCATGCAATCACATTAATAAACCTTGGAAAAGAAGAGAACCTTTTCATATGCTCAAGAATGTAGGTTTGTTCTTCTGAAGCCAGGAGAATTTTCGAGTCATCTCTTGAGTTTTGCTTAATTTCAGGTAAATTAGTAGATAAAACATCACTTGGAGGCCATTCTTCCATAGATTTCGCCAACCAAGATGGACCCTCCCACCAAAGAGTTTCATGAAGTAGTTGTTGAGGGAGTATTCCTCGAGAACTGCAATCACTAGGATTTTCCTCAGAGCGAACATGATGCCACGAAGAGACCGTAGTTTTCTCTAAAATTTCAGTAACCCTATTGGCCACAAATGTCTTGAGCTTGTAAGATGGCATATTGAGCCATCCGAGAACTACAGAAGAATCTGTGAAAAACTGGGGAGGTTGTTGAATGACTCCTTTGTCATTTAAAGATGTCACAAAATTCTTAAGTGACACAAACAATCTTGAGAGCAGTAGTGCACCGCACAGTTCCAATCTTGGTATGGAGATAGTCTTGACAGGAGCTAGCTTAGTTTTAGAAATAAGAATCCTTGTGGTAGTTTCTTGTGAAATTGTTCGCATGTAGATTGTTGCACTGTAAGCTTTGGCAGAAGCATCACAGAAGCCTACTAACTGATATGTGAAGGTATCAGTATGACAAACAAATCTTGTAATGTTGAGATTAGCCAAACTTGGCAATTGAAGAACAAATTCCTGCCAATCACCTTTAATATGGTTCGGAATGTCCTCATCCCAACCAACATTAGCTTTCCAAAGTTCCTGAAGAATAATTTTAGCCTTTACTATGACAGGTGAGATAAAGCCTAGTGGGTCATAAAGCTTGGCTATAGTAGACAAGATGGCTCGTTTGCTGTGAGTGATAGAGACAGGATTTATTTTGTATGAAAAGCAATCATTTTCAGGTTTCCATACTAATCCCAGGATTTTTATCCCTGATTCACTATCATGCATATTTATTGGTTGAGAATTCGTATCGTCAGAGACTGCCTTCATCAAATCCAGATGATTGCTAGCCCATTTACTAAGAGAGAAGCCTCCACGCTTCATTAAGCCAATGACTTGAGTTTGCAGGGTTAAAGCTTCATCCAGAGAGGACGCTCCGGTTACTAAGTCGTCAACATACATGTCACGGCAAATCACTGATGCTGCTTGAGGAAAATCGGCTCCTTCATCTTCTTTCAGCTGACGTATAACGCGTAATGCCAAGAATGGTGAGCATGACATTCCATATGTCAAAGTGTTGAGTTCAAACTTCTGAACACAATCTTCAGGGTCAAATCTCCAGAGTATGTGCTGATAGGCTCTATCTTGTTCGTTCAGCAAAATGTTTCGATACATTTTTACCACATCACAGACAAACACTATAACGTGTGTTCTGAAGCCTAGAAGAATGTCCTTTATGTCCGTCTGCAATTTAGGACCAGTCAACAGGTGATCATTTAGAGATCCTTTAGATGTACTTGAAGATGCGTCGAAGACAACTCTAAGTTTTATCGTTGATCTATCTTCTTTAGTTACAGAATGATGTGGAATTATATAACTTGATGAATATGACGTCCTCGTCATATGGCCCAAGTCAATATACTCTTGCATGAAATCACAATACTGAGTCTTCAAACCAGTATTTTTCATCAATTTAGTTTCCAGATTCTGAAGTCTCTTCTTAGCAGAGGGATATGTATCCCCTAAAATGGGCCTTTTTCCTTTAAAAGGCAGGCATACAACATAGCGGCCATTTTCTTTACGATGATGATTTTCCTGAAAATGCCTTTCACATTTTTCATCCTCAGGGTTGATGATAGGTTTCTTGAAATTGACCTCTTCTAATTCCCAAAAGCGATGAAGTTCATCCTGCAAGTCAGGAACGCTGCTGCTGCAATGCAATGATGAGGAAGTAATTGGTAAATCACTATCTACCAACATTCTACCAATTACAATATGTCCAAATACAGTAGGGAAGAGCTTGGGCCAATCTTCTTTGATAGTGATCGGGCATCCCGTTATGATATCAGCAAATAGGTCAGAACCCAACAGAAAATCAACAGGATTTGATTTCCAAAACATTGGGTCTGCTAAAGTGAACTGAGAATAGTGCTTCCAAATATTTTCCGGCAAGGAAACCATAGGTAAGTCTGTTGTGATTTTACTAACGACAATAGCTTCAGTTGTTAACATAACTTGAGTTGGATCGGCATTCGTTAATGTGCAAGTAACTTTGCCTTTAGCTCCTTCAAGCATGGTACCTCCAATTCCAGATATCTTTCGAGAACAACGGGAAACCTGAAGCCCCAGTTTATTTAGGCAGCGTTGAGTAATGAACGAGGACTGGCTCCCACTATCAATGACAATTCTCACACATTGGTTGTATCCTCTGGCATCTTTAATGTGTGCTACAGCTGTGCCTAACATGACTTGGGTATTAGCATTAACACTACTCAGTGCTTGAGAAGTATCCTTGGGAGTAGTCTCCTTACTCGGCTCAGCATTAATCTTCATGGTTGACTGCTTTGAAGAAGAATCCAAGTGAAGCAAAGAATGATGCCTTAAATCACAAAACCTGCAATGCCACTTCGAAGAACAATTTTTTGTGACATGGGATGACGAAAGACAATTGCGACACCCAGACCATGACTTTAGCCACTGAAAACGCTCTGACGCTGTTGCTTTAGTGAACTTTAAACAATCAAGCAATTTATGTGACTGTCCACAAACAGGGCAGCTTTGAGGCTTAGACGCTTGATTAGGTTTGAACTGTTTACTTGCTTCCTCATCAAAACGCTTGGGTTTTGTTACTATACCCTTACTGGAAAACAAACTACTCCTCTGATTTGACGATCTATTCTTCTTTGCATTAGAGTCGCTAGAGGAACTTAAGTGGTGACTAGTTGATGCATTATCAGAAAGCTCAAGAACTAAACACCTTCCTCTAACAAACTCTGACAACTTGTCGAAAGAAGGAAATGCAGTCTTCTGATTTTCAATCTCAAATTGTTCTCTTGTATGAGGATCTAAGCGCTGGATGGCTAGATGATAAAGAATGAAATCTGATTCATTTGAAATTTTCATAAGCTTAAAGGCAGAAATATTTTCTGATATTTTACTCAAGAACAGTTTCAATGACTGAACGCAAGGTTTCCCTTGTAGAGGCTTGAAATTGACTAATTCATTCAAGTAGGAGGATGCTAGGATTCTTTTGTTATCATATGCTTCGACTAAAGCCTTCCAAGCAACGTTGTAATTATCTCCTGTAAGGGGAAGCTTATTCACAATAGCTAGAGGTGAACCTGATAGTGAGATTATAAGATAGTGAAATTTTCTTATTGGCGAAATAGAGGGGTCATCATGTATGAGTGATACAAAAATATCTCTAAATTTGGGCCACAGAACTAATTCCCCATTGAATGTAGGAAGATTCATCTTTGGTAAGTGATTTGAAGTACTGGATTCATTCAATGAAACATTTCTACTAAGGTTAGCTTCATCAGATGTAGTCTTCTGAAGTAACATTTCATAATTAGTACATGCCTCAACATAATATCTTTTGATGTTTTGCTTGTATCCAGTAAAAGACTGGTCTGGAAATTCGGTTTCCTTACCTTCAGAATTATAGATCTCACATATTTCTTCCCATAAATCATTACATTTGTCATAGTATTTATTTAGACTCCTATATAATCCCTTAAAGCAGTTGATCTTAGCCGAGTCATTGAGATCGCTGACAGCTTCCTTGCTGGCTTCATATATGGCTTTAACCTCTCCCCCACTTGACAGATATTTACGTTTGAGTGCCTTAATTTTTACAGCAGTCATGATTATAATAATTGTCAAAAAAAGAAACAACAGGGAGAAGCTAGACACATATACACTGATTGCAGATGTATATGTGGCAAAACAAAATTTAGAAAATATCTAATTGCTCGGACAAACAATATCACATAGTATTGTCATGGTCAAATGAAAATGTTTCTAAGCTGAGAACCAAACGCAATCTAGCAAATTCTTAGAAAACCTCAATAATACTCTGTATTCAGTACAGTATTGAACAAAATAAGTGACAACAGTTGTAGAATACACTTAAACTCCAGCAGATATAGTACAATGATAGATAGCTAACAGTAAGCAAGTAATGAAAATCATGAGATATATCAATCATATTTAATAATCTACAATGAAAATATCAAGGCAATAATTATATTGAACAGCCTTGGTAGGACTAAACAGTGTTAGACAGTAAGTTTCATAGCTATAGGTACCAAACAAAAAAACATTAAGTTACATTCACAGATTTTTTTACCTTTGAAATAGATTTAAGTTCTGAAAATCCTTAATTCAAAAAAATAATTGCAACTCATCCGGCTCGAAGGACCAGTTTGTTTGCGCCAAAAGGTTGCTTGTAAAGAAAACAACTTATTCAGGACACAAAAATTATATATTGCCGGTTCAGAGTCGAAATTAACAAAAAAAAAAGATTTTCAGCAAATATAGACAGACAATATTAGTATAGTAAGAATGAAATATGGCAGAATAGATTGAACTAAAAATTAATTAATAATTTTCAATTGCAAAATAAACCTGGGAGCTCCCCTTTGGAAATTAAAGCTAACAAAAATACAAGTTTGGTCAGTTGCAATTCAATGAAATAAATTGTCAACAAGAGATACTTAATTATAACTTAAAAAATATTCAGACTTGATGGCAAAACTTAATTGTATACAATGACTAATAAAAGAAAAGTTTACAGTTCATGAAAGTCTATGAATGAACAGTAATTTCAGAGCTGAGGCCATTATGCAGTTGCATAATTAAGTGATAGTTCTGCACAAATTTTTCCTGCATTCACATTGCAGGATAAATCAAGTTTTCCTCCTAGACAAGTTTTCCACATTGTAGTAGACAAGTCAGTAGAGTAGAAAATAATTGGAGAACTCACCATATGATGTCTTCATATTAATTTTATAGTTAATATTTCCCATTAATATATTTCATTATTATTCAACTTGTAGAGCATTTGAATGATACTTGCTTGTACATACAGTAGGCTAAACTCCAATTTATATTAAATAAAATTGCTTCCAGGATACTGATGACCTTTCAGCTAGTAGAACTTGATGTAACGTACACCACTCAACAAATTCTATTAATTAGAATAATTCCATTTCTATGTAGAAACTTTGTAAACTTAATTATAAAATTCACTAAACATGTTTCAAGCTGCAACATCACAGCCATGTAATCTAGGAGGCATTAGACAGTAGACTGGCGACATTCAACAAAATATCTGCTCGCAGATTGACCTTTGTCCAGTGCAGATAGATAAGGAGACACACACACAATACCTATTGTTGTCGGTCAGGCCTCAGCTCAGGTGATCTTGACTGTTGACTGAACTGTTCATTGTATTTGAAACTAAAATATTACTCATGAGAATTACCGAACGTTTCTTAACCTTTTAAATCAATTACATTAATACCTTTTAACATTCCATATTCACAATACATTCATAAAATCAGCAAAAGGAAATTTATTTTGAAATTTCTTGTAAAATTATTGTTTGCCCAAACATACAGTATAAGAGATCGTGTCCACTTTGTGAAATCTGCAAAAGAATAATACGGAAACTGTCAATCATGCAGTGGGGAGGAGCCCTTTTTTCAAAGTAAAAAAGCCTATGATTTTTTTCTTTATACGTCCAGTGGTAATGGAATTACCACTCCCGAATTCTCTCACCTTCACCTTTCGACGTGTGTGGCGGCGTTTCGCCAACTATTTGTGGATCTGTGTCATTGATTTACATATTCTTTCAGTTTGGCGAAATAGACTAAAAAGAAAAGAGTACAAGAGTGATAATTTCGGCCGAGACGGCGCGGTGTCCTTGGCCTCTGGATTAGCATATGCCATAGCCCGATAGCCGAGCAGTGCCGGCCGTCGTCGTGTAGGCAACCTGCACGGCACGACCATTCTATCAGACGTTCTGGAGATGTTTAGTTTATATTGAGGAAAACTTGAAAATCATCTCGTACTTGTAGTTGTTGCGTCGTAAACTGGTTTAGTTGCAGTTTGAGGAAACATAAGAAAATAGCTCATCAGGTTTTCTCAGCGACCACAGATTCCGCCTAGTGTTCACGGTTATAAAAACTTAGACGTATGATTCCTTTTTTAGTGTTATTGTTTGGAGAATTAGAAGGAAAATTAATTAATTTTACCTCATATAGTCATGTTACCTTGAACAATGAAAAAAGTGGCTTATTCTTTTCTACCAGAAAATCAGACGGTGCTTTTTTATTCGCTCTAGTCAACTCAATTAAAATGTAAATAGATAAAAATATAGTGGAGTACAATGGAAAATATATATTAAGCGTCATAAACTTTGCAATGCTGTTTTAATCTCCTGATATAAAAATTGACATATTTCTGCATACATGTAGTAATTTTATACCTTTACAAAATGATAAGCATTTTCAGTCAGCATCAGTTTAAAAAATGAAGACTTCAAGGTGAGGATTAAAGAAACATGTTGATTCTCTATGCAAGTAATTCAAACTAATAGAACTTTTATTATTATCGTAATCGCAACTATTTAAGTTAAAAATATAAATATCTCAATTCCGCACCTTTATAAATTAAGGCTCATCGGGTAGCGTTTCTCTGATTAATTGTAATTACTTGGGTTTTTGCCAAACTGAGACAAATTATAACAACGTATAATGATAACTAAATTATAAAATGGCAAATATAAAACCAACGCGTATATTAATTGCTAATAATTGTTTTTTTTAATAAGAAGTTTGAATATAAGGGCAGGTTTTGTACGCATATTATAAACCAGTTTATCGATGGATATAAAGTTGGAGGTTTACTGTCTCCAAGAGACGTTTTTGCTGACCTATTAACCATCGATATTGTTCATTTAAGGAAGGCTATATTGAAGAGTTAATTTGTCATTATCCATACATCCTAAACGGATGACTTCTGACTTCTTCGATACATTTAAGGCGTTTAGCTTCTTGTTTTTTGTATATACAAGTATAAATTATGTCTCGAGTTCTAATCCTTTTTATCACCACAAAGAGTTTTAGATGGTTTTAGATCGTATTAACTGTTAAAAAAATCATTTAAACTTAGCAGTTTGCACATAAATACGTCTTGTTTAATTTGTGATATCAATTATAATTACACGATTTAGCTTCGCATTATAGTTATTAATATTTGTATATCAGGGTACTATTTGATCTTTTCTTTGCCAAAAGTTAGTGATACATTTATTTTAAGTGTGTCAAAGCGTTTGAACACAAATTTTTGTAAGACATCGCCTATAGTTCTCTACTGATAAAAAAATGTTTTTTTTTTCTTTATCATTAAACTGTTCCAAATTTACATTTCCCACTCATTCGCCACATACAGAGATCCGTGTGACACGGAATTTCGGAAATCTCCCCCGTAGCTGATGGCATTGGATTGGAAGAATCCCCCCATGATGTAAAAGGCTTTCGCTACCAATAACCTTAACGGACAAGCCATAAAGTCCTTGGACCTATGGTTAGGATCAGTATCTCATACTAAGCACAAGCCAATCCCACAATAAACTGAGTAACTTCCCTTTTATTCCCACTTCAAATGTGGATATTAACTATGACTACACTCTAATAGTTAACAAATTTTTATGTTATCAGAGATGCTTACTATGCTTTGTGACACCCAACGTGCGTGCGTATATATATCAGCTATCAAACGTGCATCGAGCCTTTATCAAGCCTTTATCAAGCGTTTATCAAGCGTTATCAGATGCAGGCGCCTCGTGGGAGCTTCCTCGATTAATTAACGCAGGACGTTGCCTCACCGCGCATGCGCCGGTTGAGGCCGCGCATAAACGCCGTTACTACGTGGGAAACCGTGGGTTAATTGATAGTAAACCATCAAAATGGCAGGATTGTTGTGACTCAAGGTTAAGGATTATAGCGGGGTTTAATGGTTGCTTCATCTCACGTTGTAGTTAACGGAAAGAAAACCTATTTTATGATATATTTTCTCATTTTTGTTTTATGAAGTTTGTCAAAATAAGTTCAAAGACAGAAAACGATTGAATGTTTTATTTGGTTCCGTATTAGTTAGTGCCCTGATGGATTTTAGTGGAGTAAAAATCAGACTGCAGTGTAGAATAAACTTGCTAATTTTGATCTCAGAATTGGCTGGAAAATATTTGCAATCAAAGCGTTGTTGCGATACATATAATTACTGATCGTACATAATTCTTTATTTGCTCTTTTTCTAGATTTTAGACAACAATTAATTAAACATTTAGTAAACATAATTGCAAACAAAACTAAACATTTTTCACAGGCTAATTGAATCTTCATTAAAATAGAGACCAAAAAATCAGTACGTTCAGAATGAGGTACCTCTTTAGATGGGCCCTACTGTTTCAATTGCGTTAAAATCGCACGATGTACGAAACCGCAGCTAATGATGCTAAAATCCAAATCACATCGTCAACGCCGATCAGTCATCTGTTTCACAACCCTCTCAATCACCAGATCCGATTGAATCGGACAAGACGGTTAGCGATAGTTGTCAAGCGAGTCCATTAGCTTGTGGCAGTGGCCAGTAGCAGTAGCTAGTTGTAGCCTTAGCTATGCGGTTACGCCAATGCCGTGTACTGTATAGCGGGTGATAGTGGCGCAATCTATCGTGTAACAGTTACACTACCAGATGGCCTGGACGGGTTCCGAACTCTCCCCTCAGTTGGAACCTTGACTCCCGACCAATCATTGGATAATTGGTAGTGGGTCTTGGTCATGGGATTCATTACTGAAATAATAACCGGTGGAATTCATTGCTGACGAATAGAGCCTGGATGAAATGATTACAGGATGTTTTGGAATCTTCACCTGATGAAAGGGTCAGTTTTTGAGATTTCGAAACGACGTGAAAACTGATTGGAGTATTGACAGTGAAGTAGAACTTCAATATTATGATGGTTAAAGATGATGAGTAGACGTAAAAGGTGTAGGCCTACAAGGCAATAATAATAGGCCTACTCTTCCACTTTTTATTGAATTTTCTCTAGATGAGTTTTGATGTTTTTCTCTTGCCTCGTATATTTTCTCCTACATTTAGATAACCTTCGTCACAACTGACATCATTCAATAGATAAAGACAGTAAACTCAAAACGTATATAAGTGGTGCAGACAGGTTTACTTTTATGTTACTACACAAAGAAATGGAGCCCAATCCCAACAGTTTTAACGAAAACCACTTATAACTTCTCTACTTTGCAAGCTACTTTAGGTCACTAAGTGTTCTTTTTTCTTCACAAACTCACGTCGTAGAACAATCAACGCCCAATAAACAACCCAATTTAGTGGACGCGGAAAAGCCATTGATAACGCATATCTTTACGACATCACGGCCGTGTTGCCGCGCGTTGTAGGTGAAAAAGAGATAAATTAGATTTACGACTCACGGCCCCGACGACGCCTGAAAGTTCAGGCCGTGTAATATCGGAGAACAATGATATCAGATCGCACCGACGTCAAGTTGGACGTCATACTTTACCGTGGAGTCGGTAGGAGAAGGGGGGAGGTGAGGTGGAAGAGAAGGGGAAGTACGTTAGGACAAAGATCAGGGAAGGGATTCTCGAAAATGGACTATAATCGGTGCCAAATTGTTTTTGGGAGGCAATTACTAGTTACTTTCCCTGATGGTTATCGTATATGTTACATGCTTCGTCTTTGCAATGGATGAAAATTGGATTCTCTTATATATTAAACTACTGGAGTTACAGATAAAAGAAATGCATTCTTAGCAAAAAAATTAACTTTAAATTTGTTCTAGTGACTTATGACAAAAACTTTACACTCTAGTGAACAAGGTAAAACAGTAAGGAATACGTGTAATCAGTAGGTATTGTAAAGTTTTAATGTCGAAGCAAAATATTAAACATTTTTGTTACCAAACTTTTCCACCTCACTGACGCCGAACAATCTAACTTTGTAATGGATTTTCAACAATTTCACTTTTTCAGTGGCCGTTCCTGTCAATGTTTTTTCTGTAGACCTATTAGTGTTTTGTGCAAGAGTGGACATGAGAAATTAAAATACAAATTGATGTGTAGAATGTGGAAGTAATTAATAGATTCTTAATAAATCGTACAAAAAAATATTCTTTTGATAACACTTGTTTTTAATCATCTTTTATTTTCATGATTATGAAATAAATTACAGTATGATAGTCATACGTAACAAATTTATATTTAAAAAAATGGAAATTGTTATCAAAATATCTTTTTAAAAGCTTATGTTTCCCGACATCCCAACAATTTCATAAACTCGGTGCACTTTAGACCGAGATTCTTCAGGGTATTTTTCGCCGTGTTTATATTAAAAAAGTCGTTTATCTTTCTTACTATCCCATCATCACTTATCCCTATCGTATCACTTTGTGAACGTGCAAGGAAAAGCGTCTCAAACAAGTTTCGCCTTCACGTGATTCATATAAAATCCCAACCAACGTGAGACGTCAACAATCCACACAATCATCCTACAAACATTTCCTTCGGCACGTTGTCAATTTACGGACATGTCTTTGCCTCGGGCGGCCAGAGTTGCGTCGAGACGGTTTCCTCCCGCGTCAAGTGGGATCGGTGAGTCAGCTGTTATCAGTGCGTGTCAGCTGATAAGCCACGTGACCTTGAGCAGTTTCCTGCGTCCCCGCTCACCTCCCTCTCGTCGTCCTGTCATTCTCTCTCCACGTAACGGTCCGCAGGTGCGTTACATCCTCCCTCTCTGTCCGTCTGTCTGTCCGTCTGTCTGGGGATGTCTTGTTTGTCGGGGGTGGGGCACCCTCGGTAATTAGTTGCTACGGGATTCTCAATTCACTGTCTCATATTTCGGTTTGCGTGGAAGAAACTGGTTTGGCGCATGGGAATTTTTTTTAATCTCTACTGGCGTATGATTTTTTAAACTAACTTGTTGAATTTGTAAAACAGTGGATTAATATATTTATTTTAATTTTGGTTTAATTTTAAAATATAAAAAGTGCTAACTTGTTGGTTTGATTGCCGTATCTTCTTTGTTTAACACATTCAACAATTACTTGTATAACGATACGGTTGGCCTTTGTAATAATGTGCTTTAAACTTACATACTACATTTTTTTAACCTTTAAATATATCATATTTCAACACCATTCTGGGAGTAACAATTACCCCACGATCAAATTTAAGTTGTACGCCGGAGGAAAATTTGTAATAATACTATTTATTAGAACATATGTTTTAAACTTCTTTTTACTCTATTCCTTCTAATATAGATCAATAAATTAAGTGAAAAATACTCATACCAAGAATTTTATCAGATCCGTTTCATGTTTTTACTTAATCTACTGTACCAAAATAAGGTACAATGGAAAACAGAATAGGTTATTAATTTTAACTAGATTTTCAATAATAACAAACGTGGTCGCTAGGTCACTTTATTTTCAAAGCAATTATTATACAGTAAAATAATAATTATCGTCGACTGACCAACCGAAAGATTAGTTCCCTACGGCAATAACTGTAATTTGCATGATTTGTGTTTTCTTCCTTTCGCTATAATTATTTTCCACTCAGTCAATCTCTTGCCAAAAAGTTGTTTGATTATAAGAGTTTGTTGATTGGGATTAATGTTTTTATGTTCTACTCAAAAATGTTTCCAGCATTATAAATTAAGATTTTGGTTTTGATCACTGTGTATTAGTTAACAATGAGAAAATACTACGTGAACAGTGCTTTTAAAACTTTTTGCGTTAAATAATTAAAGATTACTTTTTAGTTGGGAATGAATTGTATTTTGGCAAAGTCCGTACTAAATCAAAATCATAATAAATTTTAATGTCTTAAAATATTATTGAATGTACATATTTTCGTTTACATTTTTCTACGTCTTCTCTACTTCCAGTTTTTCTACCCCATAAATATTTATTTCATCATACCATATCAATTATTTTCAGGACTTAACCTACGTAATTTCTTCACATCCGCAGCAACGTTCAAACATTACAAAACCATCAGTGCATCAAGTGACGTTTCAGTGAAGTTAACAGTGTTTTGTGACGTAACAGTGGTGCCAAGATCCGGAAACATGCTACAGCTGATCGGAAGTGATTGTTGTGTGTCACGTGACTCACACGTGTCTCGTGATCAGCTGTTTTCATGACTTTACTGTTCGGTGACATGAAATTCACAGCTAGTAGCCGAAGGGAGTCCTACTCTCTGGCCAGAAGGAGGTAATGTGCCTATTTAAGTTTTTTGTTATGGCTATTGGTTTTTGGTTGTGGTTGAAGATTTTTTAATTTTGTGATTTCTAGGATACTTTAATTTCAGTTCGAATTTTAAGTTCACATGAATGTTGGAACCGTTTTGATAGCTTTAAATTATTCCCTTTCGGCTCTTTAAATTGGATGAACGTCACTTCAAAAATTAATTTTTCTTAATAACAGTTTTGAAAATAATTTCTTTAAAATTAAAATTACAAAACTGATTCGTGAAACGGAATGGTGTTAAATTAATTATTTATCAGCAAGGACATGCTCCGATAAAACATTAGTCAGTGCAATTGAAATCAAGGACTAAGCAAACACCTCCCACACCATTAGGCCTATTGCCTTTTCTCCTGAACAACCCATAAAAAGGATCAAGTTTAAATTATCTGTATACAGTGTAAAATTCGCTGAGAAATTATTTACCTTCCTGAGCAATATTCAAGACTACCGAGAATTCTTTGTATCGAGAGTTGCCCAACATGAAAGAAAGGATAAAACTTTACTAAAACTGTTGTCTAGTGCTGTATACTTTACGAATAATTACACTAATTTTCTGTGCACAAATTTCCTTTTATTTTTATCAAGGTATATGGTACAGGTTGGTAGGCTATTAGCCTTTTTTACGGAAATCACGACAGAGAGATCTCTAAAAAGACATTTAATTTCTTATAAACTTTTATTACATTACAGTACGTCAACAGTAGTCCAAAATCAAGCATTCCCCTCCCCTACCTAAACACAATGTGTTGGCAGGGGGTGTGACACACCCCTCTCAGACCACTATTAGGTCTATTACCACTAGAGTTACAACTGTTACATTGTCAAACTGGGCGGTTCAATGGAGAACCCTCATTACAAGGTGACGATATTGCCTGATGTGTAATTGACGTTTGGAGAGTCAGCTGATCGGCCAGCTGATCACAGCCACTGCCACCCACATCTGTCGTCGACACAAGCACTGCCACTGCCACCACGGGACAATGCCTCTTGTATCACCAGATGTTACACTACACGCGATGAAATCCTCTCGAAATGAGTCGAAAGTGAATTTTTGGATCCATGTATACATTTTTAAGTAGTAGAACAAGCTATCACAGCCTTTAAAAAACTAGATAAATTAAAACTAAAAGTTAAACTGTTGCCAAGGTCTTTAAATTACCAAAGACGACCCTTATTTTATAAAAAAAATCATAAATAATACGTGACGGATATTTGGTAATGATTGGGAGCTGGTAGCATAACTAATAAGTAAGACCGCCTTTTGTCGTTGTAATAAATCGTTGTACCGGTAATAAATTTAATATACTGACTGTGCATTACATTAGATCTTACTAATTTTTCCAATAGTGCTCCGGTGACAGTACTATAAACTTTTATATAGTGTCAAGAGAGTCGGTGTTTTCAATTAATTTATTAATTGATTTTTTTATGGTGGTAGGTCTGTACACCCGAGTTTGTAAACGTAGGCCTTCTTTTAAAGAGTCTCTTACCTATCATCATTGGCGCAGTTTCAACATTTTAACATTTGTCATCAATATTCCACTGTAATCCCAAAATGACCTACAATCAGGTCAGTTAACATCATAATATTGATTCTGACAAACAAATCTTTCACGCGTGATTTCCAAGAAACAATTTTGCCAACTACACCTTCTGACTGCGAACACGTTTTACGCTGTAGCAACACTAAACGCCCTAACCCTGGTGTGAACCCACTAACGATCCCCCGATTCCCTCGCTCCTGGCAGTGGCTGTAGGCTGTCATCGCGATGATCCTCACAGCTTCTCCGACGCACGTGCTCGGGACGCTACGCACCGTTGGCCAACCTACTTGTGGAACCTCTGCCCCCGGCGGCACGGCGCCCGAGCCATCAATACCGTCAACTGCCTCTCCACATGCCACTCTCTCCTCGGGCATCCTCGATCCTCAACCCGGGGCCTGACCTTCCGGCACCGATGGCTCCTGAGAGGTACTTTCCAGTAATGTGGCTGAAAAATTCCGCGCACAGTTATGTACCTGGTTCTAATTATTGAAAGTTACTAATATTCTAATATTGAAAGTTACTAATTGCGCATAGTTATGTACCTGGAATGAGTTTCAATTAATTTATTCCTTGCTCATTAGGCTAGATATGACAGGAATAATTTAACAATTTTTAATTCGCGTTGATCATATCCTCAATTCCTTCTGGTACGAAGGATTTCTTAGTGTTCTACTTTAGTATTTGCTAACTATTCATCATCGTATGGAAATGGATCTTTTACAATCCTTGCTCTTGGTTCACCATTGTGAAAATGCCGTTTACATGTCTAGGCCTACTCGTTTTTTAATTCCTTGTGACAGGAATTACTCCTAAATAAATGACTATGCTACTTACTCCTTAGGCCTATAAAACGCAACAAAGATGGGTTCCTCAAAAATTCCTCCTATTATGAATAAGGAAGGATCCGTGTCTTATAATTCATCATATTCCTCACGTTTCCCTAGTAATAAAAATGAGTCCCCATTCGTCCTCAGCAGTTTGGCAAATAATTTCTAAAAACAAATTCGTTACTTCTTTATTGGTGTGATGCTATTACTACCACAGTAACCGTTCCCCACATCTCGGCAAATTAGCCCCGTTTAGCGCCCACTGCCGCGCTCGGTGCGTGAAGCGTGTCGCAGACAATGCATCACAGCTGCGGACGGGACGGACATTGTCGGATTCGACGGTTATGGCAGGGATAACCGCGCATCGCATTGTAGGTACCTGCCTGCGCCTACGCAGTGGACCTTATCAGGCACCTGATAAGCGTTCGTGCCTTTCCGGTCCCTAATGCCGGATGTATGCCTTGTTGCGTCACCACGGCGTAACCAAAGTGAAGTCGGTTTAAATATTCACTCTTAGTTTCCTTTGATTTTGTCGGAGTGAGTAAAAACTATTTTAACGAACATTACTCAGTGACTTTTTTGTAGACTCAAGACCAGCGATAAAATAAATAACCAGAAGGTAAAAACAGGAGATTTTTATCGTAACTGCCATGCAGTAGTTTAAAATACCACCTCTTTGTACACTTTTCATTTTTTTCGTTTATTTTTTTTTTATTTTTATAGTCTTACACAACGTTTTACGACAGTTCGAGTCTTCCGTTGTTTAAATGTTCTTATACACTTTTAGGTAACCTAGAATAGTTATATTGTTAAAACAAATATCTTTATAAGGAAGATATAAAAGAAATATGACTCTTATGTTTAAGCTGTGTAATTGTCTAGGACATAGGTAGGCCTATGACCAATAAAAATACTTGGCCATGGTCTAGTTTTCTTAACTAAAGTAGTCCTTAACCCGGATGAAATATGAACACATGTTATCAATGCGCTTCAACCTAATTGGTCCTCTTTACCGTGAGTTGAATAATTCCGTCCCACTAGATTGTCTGAAGACAACTCGCGCCACTATGCATTACAACTGATTAAAAAGTAATGGCGGATCAGAAATTGTATATAACCGCCTCAAACAGAATCTCGGATTCCAATTAATATCAGACTAGATTTCTGGCCGGTAAGTTTTATGTCAGTCTTGTGAATTATAAATAAATTTTAATACGACCTAACATAACCTATACTGCCATCTGTATGGAATATAGTCCAGAAATCTTGCTCTACAGAAGGCCTCTCGCGTTGGTCATAGAGATGTTAGGGTATCTTCATTCGTAATAACCAATGTACCTATGATTATACATATTAATTACCAACAGTTCTCTGTTACTTGTTGTGTGCGATGCCAATATCTTCTTACACTTACACGAGTAACTGTAGCAGTTACATATTATTTACATTTACGCCCCTCGCATTGTTTATGATTTAGCGCGATTGACGGGGGTGTTTAGGTTGTTTAGCCGGTTGTTTAACCGCGGGCCGCACGAGAGTAAACATTCCGCGTTTTACACATTTGTCTCTCGTCACTTTGTTTAAACTCGCGGACCGTTTCCATATGTCGCCCTTCAACAAATATTTTACCACTTTGCCGCACTGTTCGGGCTGTTTGCTTGGAATAAATAATTTGTGAGCTCAAGAGTGGCTTTGCGTTTGTTTAACGAGTTGCCAAGAGATATTTGTTTCTGGTTAAAAAAAATAGCCCACTGGTTTAATACTAGGAAAAACAGAGGTAACTTGATTAATGTCAAACACTTAGACAACTGGATAGACATACTATGGCTATTTGAATGTGATAGGCAGAACTCCACCGCCTAGTCCTTGACCTCATTTGGTTTTGTGTGTAATTATTTGTTTACCGTCAGTTATTGTCTCTTTGTCTAATCAACCAGGTCCTCATTTAAAACAATTGTGCTTATGGCGTAACAAATAACCAGTAAAAAGTTACAATTTACAGTAATATAAATTCTAAACAAATCTTGAAGTGTTAAATAGAATATTACGAGTATTTTTTTGACTTTAATGTATAAAAACTGCTATGTTTTTCGATACAACAACTGAAACGGAAAACTAATTGATTGAGTTTGAACGCTCAGGGTATTCAAAGTGTCTAAATTTATCGCTTTCAAGGAATATGTTGTACAATGTGTCTAAAATTTATTGCATATGCTTCAATGGATTCTCACAGATAACTGGAAATCACAATACTGTATGTCTATTTCACTAGACCTACCTATTACCATCATATGAGAAAATCCCTTATTAATTCATAAATAAATTTCATATTTTCTTTTATCTAAAAAAAAGTTTACAAAATTGTACTTTGCCGTAGTTATTTTGCTTTTTTATTACAAGTTAAGAAACGATTTACATTTAATATAGTTACATTTAAATTTGGGATAAAAGTCTGCTTATGTTTATAGCCCAAGTTAGTGACTTTAGCACATGTTTTCGCCAATAAGATGAAGATCAAGTTATAATTCTTTTGATCCGATCACGTGTGTGATCTAGGCCGTTGGTGTTAACGTAACTATCCAACGTATCAACTTAAAATACTTCATCGTTGAAGAAAATAAACGTAAACGTGTTATGTATTACGTTACTTTTTTTACACACATTGATGCGTTATGTCAAAATGGTCAAGATTTCAAGGCGTTGAGCCAAGTATGAAATGAAGATTAGTTTAAAATATGACTGTAATCAGTATAGGCTACTATTGGTGCTTGATTGATATACTATCTGATTCATTGTCAGGATCTTAAATAATCATTAGAACAATGAACAGAAGCAGAATGGGTTCAGTTTAGAACTTTCAAAAAGCTACATACTTTTGTCAGGATTGAACCAGCAACTCTCGGATTATGACTAATAGAATTGAAGGAAATTCTAGTTTTGCCTATTGCCGGTCGGTCCACCTACTCATCAGTTGAACTAAAGACATGATCAATAAAGAATAACGGAGCAGTTGTCAGCGGTTGGAACAATAGGATGTCTAGTCTGGTGATAAAAATGTCCCTGTCTGACCATCGACCATCGGCCTGTGGTCTGTTATGGTTCTGAGCCCCCCCACAACGCCCTCGCGACCCCGACTCATCGTTATTCACCATTTCGAAACATTTCTATACAGTTATGGCCCGGCCAGATATGATATGATAGTTAGGGAACATATGGAAATCGACGGTGGAATATTTTAGTGCTCGAAATGGAAGGTGGTTTCCGAAATGTTTGGTGTTGAGGGTTGCAGTGTAAAATTTCGAAAAATGTTTATTAAGTGACAAATTTTGTTTCACCTTTTATTTAAATGTTTTAACGTGTTTACTTCATCAGAACGTTCTTTAGCTTACCTGTTCTGTGTAAGCTACCATCAAGACATATATACATAATATACATCTTTTAGATAAGTAATGGAATAACAAAATTATGTGGTACGAAATACTGGTTGTCCATAGTCTTGCCCTGATGAAGAAACCGAATAGATGAAAAACAATTGGTGGTCAAATAAAGTTTTATTTTCAGTTCTAACAAGTTATTTCGTAAGTTGTTTTACAGCTTTGCACAAACTCAATACACTTTGATGTGTGCGCATTTGGTAGCCTGTAAATCTTCTAGGCGACTTTTTAATTCCTTTTTTTATAACAATTATTTTTTGGTTTCAGATAACATTGCCTAATTAGCGAACGTCACTTTTTATTATTTTGTCTTTTGGAGATTCTAAGGAACTGGGGAAGAATAAACAAAATCTTCTACAAATTAGAGGACATAAAGAAATCCAGAGAGTATCAAGCGTGGTGAACGAGGTGGCCACCACGATTTGTTTTTGTAGTACATTATAAGTAAACTGCTTTGTTGTTATTCAGCTGAGTTTAGGCGTTAACAAATTAATGAGAAAAAACTAGACTAAACTCCCTTGAAAAAAAGAAATGTAAATGTATTTGGCTATGATGGGGGCGTCCGCGTACATTAGAGCTATGAAATCAGGGCAAAACTTTATTTACACCTGGTATATTGACCTATAATATGTTTCTGCACTTTAGTGTTATTCAATGTATGTTTTAAATGATTTTTGTTTACAAAATTTAATCAGTCAAAAATCGTTAGGCCTACCTATAAAATTTGCACTGCGAAAAATACATGTCGTAAGTTACTTTTGTTTAAATCAGTTTCTTTTTATTGACAAAATAAGACATTTGTTTGTGACGTATTATTACAAGTTTTTATGCTTAAAACTGTACAATTGTTTATTTATTTAATAAACAATAATGAATGTTTTTCGTGGATCTGTCTTTATTAGGTTTGTAAATAATCTTTCTAAAGAGTCGGAAATCTTTAGGTAATATTTAGGTATGCACAAAAATATACAGTATTAGATATCAATCCAAGCCAACCTCTTTTTTTAAATTTTTAATTAAAGCAATAATAACATATCAATTATGTTGTGGTGTTTTTAGCTTTAGCTTTAGCTGCAAAATATATTTCCTCGGCGTCCCAGAATTTTACAACAATAACCAACAACAAGCAGACAAGGTCAAATGCAAATACGTTTTAACTATGTGTAATTCATCATTAACAATAGAATGTCAACCATTGTTTCAATGTTGGATGGATTTGGGCCAAATGTGTCTGCATAACAAGTGAATTTTACAAGTCAAATATCAACAATTGATTCTTTTCATTCTTAATAACGGTCGATAGTAGTGGCAAAGTGGGGCTGCTGGCTCAGGTCAATGACCCCTGAGGAATGCTGACGTCACCAAGGTCACTGACGTCATGAATGACGTCATCGGTGACGTCATCGATGACGTCATTTCTATGACGTCATAGGTATGACGTAATAGAAATGACGTCATGACGACGTCATCACCGCTGACGTCACCATAATGACGTCATTGACGTAATTAAGGTCAAGGTCACGCGGAAAGACAAAAAAATTTTTCTTTGCACTCTTGTGGTTCCTAGTATTCGGCTGTGGAGTGAAAATCCACGAAGAACCACAAAAGTGCAAAGAAAAAATTATTTTCCCAGCGACCAGACCGAAAAACCTACCAAATGTGACGTAAGGCATTCCTCAGAGGCCATTGACCTGAACCCTAGCAACCCCACTCTTAAAACTAAAAAAATAAATAATTTTTATTTCCACTTACCCACTGGAGAAACCCGAAGCCCAACTGGAAACAAAATTGCGAACAGCCGACGGTGGTGGTGTCATCACCGCGCGGGAGCCGGACGCCGACTGACCGGACAGCACCGCGCCGTCCGGGTACCAGACCGCGTGGTGGGGGTAAAGTGGTCAGATGCGAAAAAAATAAAAAAAATTATTTTTTTTCCAACAACTCATCCGAGTTTGTTCTTTTGCTGGACCTCCGTTACTTGGAGTGGAAATATTTGTTAAGAAAAAAAATTTTTTTATTAATTTCTAAGTGACCTTGACACTTAGTCTGGAATTGGAGTCACCAGCGTTATTTTACTGGCAAAAGTTAGCTCGTCTAAAAGTTTTTGAAACATTTTATCATCCATAGTGATCTTGGTGTCCCTTGAGTAAAATTTTGGATTATTCCTAAGGCAGCGTTTCATTTTTGTCAAAGTGGAAGTCTTGGACACCCTAACAGAATTATTTTGCTTTGCCAGCAAAAATTTTACTCTTAATAATTTTTCTCGCAAAGTTTCAGCCATAGCTGTGTCTCACAGTAAGGTTAGTATAAAACTGAAAAACTCAGTCAATTGTAGCACCTAAGCTGGAAGTAGTGGGGGAACAGGGCTGTAGTGGTGGGGGTAATGCGGTCTGGTGTTGCTATGTTTAGAAACAGTTTGCTGCGAACTGTCCAAGTATTAACACGTACTGTGTAGAAAAAATAACAGCGAGACTAGTATAAAATTTAAGTCCGAGAAAATACTTATTGTTAGGTTAATAAAGAGGTAGAGCTAAATGAAAAAAAAATTATTGTACAAGATGTGCATGGTTCAATTTTGCAGCTAAGTTCAAAATCCACCAGTGTGGAACAAAATTTAATCATGAGGTTAAAATATTTAAACACATCTGCGAAAATATTAGGAGGCTTGTAGAGCTAAATAAAAATTAATTTTGTAGCAAACAGGTAGCGATATATTTTTGCCAAGTCATATAATAAGAGGGAATGATGTAAAAATTGAAATTTTACTCACAGAAAGTCTGGTAGCGTTAAGGCGCAGCGTATACCATGCGTCGTGGGAGAAGGCTGCCGAGTAACTGACTTGTTTTTAGAGGCAAGACGGCAGACATGGGTTGGTTATATAAGTGTTATGTAATCCGCAAGCGATACCGGAGACAAAATTAAATTTGTTCCCAACCAACACTGACTGTAGGCTGAGCTGAGAGAGACAAAATAAAATGAAATGAAATATTATTCTATACTGCAACTGTCTTGGACCGAAAATATTCTAAGTCCCAAGACCCCTCCCCCCCCCCGGCTCCGGACGAAAAGTGCGCCCCCCCCCCCGGGGGGGGGGGGGAGGAGGTGGCATAGCCCGAGGCGTTGCCATACCTTGACACGTGTTGCATAATGAGATCCGGTTAGTAATGTATTCAGGTGTGGCTCTTGGAGATTGTCCAATGCCGCAAACAAGTACGTGTCGAGGTCTGCCTGTTTACGTAACCAGGTCCGGTTCCCCCACTCCTGACCGGCTCAGCTTCGGTTCTCTGAGGCTTAGCTTCCTCGCAGTTGCTTTCAAACACTTCAGCTGAGTGGTTGAAGCTCTGCCCTACAGGATTCGCAATGTAATGTTGGCGCCGCATTATATTGGGAATTCTTTTCTAGTCTAAGGCATGGCATGTGTAGTGTTAGGAAATAATTTTATTTTGTGCTTGCTGCTTGGTGCTCGGTGTTGGTTGTGATTTAGTGAAAGTGTTGTGCAGTGAAAAATATTTGTGTGTGCTAATATTTCCACAGGTTGGTGTTAGTCTAAGTCTTGTGTTTAGAAAAATAATTCTTTGTATTAATCTTCCACAGGTTGTCCCTAAAATTAGTTTTTATAAATTTTTGGCTTCCTTAGCCTATGTAAATAGTTATACTGTTAGGTTTGAGGCTTTAAAGCCTCCGTAAAATTAAATTTTATTTCGAGGCTTAGCATGCCTCAAGAATTATTTTTTACCAACAATAGTATGACACTTAACGAGCCTGGGGGTTGGCCCCTGGGGATCCACCGTTAGGCCTTGTGCCAGCGGCGCTGCTGGACCTCATCACTCGTCACTGGCAACATACGGGTGGTTGGCATCCTTCAGCACGAAGTGTCGGCCCTGACACTGACCGGTACATTAGGCTTTATGTCAGTGCATTGCATTAGGCTTTATGTCAGTGTACTGGTTAAGATGGGGCCCAGGTCATGATTAGCATGACCTTATGATTCCCATTGGGAACCAAAATTATTTAGCATGTTTCCCTTGTGGAAACTCAAAATTAAGTAAAAATTTTTTATTTTTTGTAACATGAATCCCCCTATGTTTAAGTTTTGTGTTGTAAAATATTTCTTTGTACTAATCTTCCACAGGTTGTCCCTAAGAAAAAATATTTTCTAAATTCGTATATTGGAGGAATAGCCTCTGTAAATTGGCAGTTAAAGTGTTAGGTTTGAGGCTTAGAAGCCTCCGTAAAATAATTTCTTTTGGAGGCTTAGCATGCCTCAATAATTATTTTTTAACAACAGTAGTATGGTGCTTAACGAGCCTGGGGGTAGGCCCCTGGGGATCCACCCTTAGGTTTTCGGACCAAGGGCGCTGCTGGACCTCATCACTCGTCACTGGAAACATACGGGTGGTTGGCATCCTTCAGCACGAAGCACCGGGTCCTGACACTGTCCGGTACGTTAGGCTTTATGTCAGTTTATCGGTTAAGATGGGGCCCAGGTCATGATTAGCATGACCTTATGATTCCCGTTAGGGGAACCAAAATTATTGTAGCATGTTTCCCTTATGGAAACTCAAAATTAAGTAAAATTATTTTTTTTATTTTTCACCTCCCCCTAAGTTGTGAGATTCCCCCGAGGCCTTTGACCGCCGGCGGTCTTAGGCCTCGGGGGAATTTCTTTTTAATTCTTGGATGACCTTGACCTATATTTGTGTGTGAATAAAAAAATAAAATAATTTTTGTTCTACATGTAGTCACAGTCAGCCAACACTTGGCGGATTTTTGCCAAAGTCCTGAGAGCTCGCAGGACTTAGAGCGATATGCGTTAAAGTGTTGGTTGTCTGGGCAGTGGTAAAATATTTTATTTGATATTTACACATAAGTAAGGGTAGCAGCCATCCAAGAGTTAAAGTCCTAGGGGTAGGTGACCCCCCCCGACTCCAGACGGGAAGTGAGCCCCCCCCCCCCCGAAATTTTTTTTTTTGGATTTTGACCTTGACCAAAAATTTTTTGCTCCGGACGAAAACTGCGCCCCCCCCCCCGAAATTTTTTTTTTTGGATTTTGACCTTGACCAAAAATTTTTTGCTCCGGACGAAAACTGCGCCCCCCCCCCCGAAATTTTTTTTTTGGATTTTGACCTTGACCAAAAATTTTTTGCTCCGGACGAAAACTACGCCCCCCCCCCTGAAATTTTTTTTTTTGGATTTTGACCTTGACCAAAAATTTTTTGCTCCGGACGAAAACTGCGCCCCCCCCCCCCCCCCGAGGGGGAGGTGGAGGCCTCAGGTACTTTTCCATTGGCACGTTTGGCCACTTGGTTATATAAGTAGATCCAGGTATTACGTAACAGACTTGTTTGCCCCCACCACATAGTGTGCTGGAATATTCCAATGGGTCGCGAGCTGCTTCATTCTGCTTTCAGACTTGCAGCCTGCTAGCCGACTCTACACCGCTCTCGTGACCATGGGTGTTCGCATCAAGAATTATCCAACTGCCTCGCCTGCTGTGACCTCCGCTCCAATGCCGACCACTTCGCCTGCTGTGACCTCCGCTCCAATGCCTACCGCCTCGTCCCTTTCAATGCCGATTCTTGATGTTTCGCAGATTCCACTGCCGCCAACCACGACTGCTTCGCCTCAAAAAATTATTGTGGACCTGAGACCCGGCGCTTCCTCTACCATCACTGCCAGCACTACGCTTCGCACAATTTTTACCACGGTGACAGCTATGTGTACTGTGACAACACCAACAGTCACAACCGTGGCAAGTGGAAGTAGTGTGGATCCCGGCCTGGTAACCATCAATTTGGACTCGGACGAGGAAATCTTCGAGAAGCCGAAGGAACGGAGGTCACCTTCCAAGCCATCTACTCCTATCAAAAATTATTTTTCCACCTTTGATCCTATCTCTCCCGTCCATAGCCCTTCCAAACCCGAACTAAATTTAACTTCTTTCCCTTCCACTTCCAATGACCTTCAAGTGGAGCAACCCACAAACAATAAAGTAAGTAAAATTAATTCTGGTCTGAAAAAAACAGTAAAGAAGGCAGCGGCACCGAAACGCCAATGTAATTATGTTTGGATAACTGGAGCGAAAGTAAATCAAAAATGCACCAGGTGGGCTGTGAGCGGCGAGGAGTTGTGCCGCTATCACTTCGACCGCAAAACAGCATCCAATCGGAGCACTCTTGATTCATGTTCGCTTAACATTGCCCCTAAGAAAACCACACAGATTCCCAAGGTACGTTATCAAAGACTCTATGCTGGTGAAAAATATTTCTTTCGAGCACACGTTTGTGTGAAACCTCACCTGTTTTTGATGAGGCATAAAGACCAGAACGTTCATGTAAGGGTTGCTAAAAAATTCATTGTTCCTAGATTTATGACCAACAGAGGGTACTTGATACGTGTTAAAGTTTTAAACAAGCTGAGGACTGTGTGGCGTTTGCAGGAGTAATGCAATCAGTAAGACTGTTTGTTTAATTTTCTAAATTTTGTTTTCCAAACATTTCCTTTTTCCAAATTAAAGTTTATTAAATTTTGTTTTTCCAAATTATTTCTTCACCCTCTTGAAATAAGGGAGGGGGGTATTATATAAATGAGCTATTTAAAAAAAAAAAATAGTTCATTTATATAATATCTTAACCTGGGGATAATGTTTTTTTCTTAAAAAAAAAACATTATTCAGACACGTCCCAAACCAGTGTCCTGGATGGTGAAGAAAAAGTTATAGCAAAAAACTTTTTTGTATTAAACTGATGTTTAGCTTCAAGGTAAACCAGTCAATGATCATGTGACAACAGGGTTCCCCCACCATTACTGAACTCTTATACCCACTCACTAAGCTCATTCTGCCTTGAACGTTTCAATTTGTCAGACGTAATGTGCAGTATCAATCCGTTTGTTGGAGACCTGGAATTGCAGCGTTTACCATCGGGGCATGTATATGCTCCGATGCTGGTGGAATATAAAAATTATTGTTCACCTGAACAACAGGTGTCCCCAGAACCTGGACCTTCTAATGATGGTGAAGAAAACAGTATTTTGAGGAGTGAGTTGGTCAGAAATGTGTCCCCAGAACCTGGACCTTCCAATGATGGTGAAGAAACTAGTATTTTGAGGAGTGAGTTGGTCAAGGGTGAATTGGACAGAAATTTAAAAAGTAAATATATGAAACGGTTGGCGGATCAAAAGCGTAACTACAAGGAGCGAGCGGCAATGTTCCGTTTGCAGTTGTTAGTGCCTAAAATCAGCAAACGTTCCAGCAAGCTCGACACCCTGACAGCCGCTTCTGATTACATCTGCTTGTTGGAATCAAAAATTAAATTTCTTGAAAGACAACTGCAAAATAAAAATAATAATTCTGAATATCTAGTGATTCGAAGTCCTGAGCAGGTTGATGATGGTAATGAACAAATTTTAGGAATGTAAGTAATAAAATCTTTTATTTTGTGTGAATTGGACTTGAACACGGATTAGCTGTTTGGTATGTGGAAAAAAACAGAACGGGGGATAGAGCACTCTGTGATACTGGAATAACATATCACTTAGTGCTCTATCCCCCGCTCACAGGGTAATTTTATTTGACCTTGACCCACTAAAAAAAGTGGTGGGGGTAATTTTAACCAAGCGTTGGGTTTTGAGGAGGTTGCTCAGTCTCAGTTTAGCGTAGCCAGGAGACACACACTTCGAGATGACTCCTTCCAGTCTTCAACAATTGTGTTTGGAAAAAATTTCTGATGAAACTGAATTGTTCCGTTATGTGGTGCATCAGTCTGGTGCACCACCAAAAATTAAAATTTTAATTAAGGAGTTTGATTTTGAAAGAAATGGTTACACCAATTATTTTGCGTATGTTTTTAGAAATGAAAATCTTAAGTTTTGCAAAGACTGTGGTTTTTTTGCGTGTGAGGACATGACAGAATTTGTAGAAAGCGGTGGCTACATGGTGATGACTGGAATTTCTAACCTAAAAAGAAATGAAATACCGCAAGAAAGGTGTGATATTTGTGCAGCTTATTTACACGACTGGCATACGTATAGCAGAAACCAGGTTGAGCCAAAAAGAAGTTTATTATTTCGTTGGCCAGGGGTAGCGCCTAGGTTTTAGGTGTAAAAACAAAATTTTACTTATGGTATTTAATGTATTACCTTGAAAAGTGGTGGGGGTAAGTTAATATATACGTAGTGGAAAGCATCTGTTGGATTTATTCTTTGCAGAGCACTTCAGCCAGCATCATCATGGTAAGCCATTGTGTGGAGTTTGTTCTGTTGGAGGAGGACCTGGTGGAGATAGTGGAGCTGATTGAAGATACAACCAGGAAAGGAACAATAGAAAATGTAAGATGTGAACCTCAGGACGAGAGGTCACAACAAATTGTACAAAAATTTATTTCCAATCAGTTAACTGACAAAACTACAAACTTTGAGTTCGTAAAGTATTTATTTGATAACAAAGTAAATGCAAAAATGGCAATATTTTTTAAGAAATGAAAAACTTATTAGTTTTTGTTATACGAGCTGGACTTGGACTTGGACTATGATATTTTGGTTAATGGATAACGTGGTGGTGGGGATAGTTTTGTGTATATAATAGGGTTGTGAACAGCAAAGGTGAATATTCAATCACGATGCCTCCGAGGGACAACACCGTAGCAGCACACAAGAAAATTTCACTTATTTTGCCAGAAATTCCAAGAGAAGTAGTTAACCAGGAGGAAGAGGAAGAAGAAGAAGATGTAATGGAAGAAGAATTATCCGAAGAGGAAGAGATGGAAGCAGGTGAAAATAATTTTGCAAACACTGATGGTGACAGCTTTGACATTGATTTGTATGCTGATGAAACATTGGAATCATCCGAAAAAGAGGACAATAAGGAAAACATCACTCCTCAAATAAGAGCAGTATTGGATAAAATGTCATTGTGCAAAAGACTTGTGATGTGTAGCAGAAAATTATTTTTTGATTGTAGTGACGAGGAGGACAGTAGTGATGAATATTCACCTTTGTAAAAAAAATATTATTTAGCATTTAAAAACCCAAAAAAAATATAAAATGTTAAAAAGAAAAAAAATAGAGCGGGGGATAGAGCAGCAGATGCTCTATCCTCCGCTCAAAATAATAATGTCCGATGACCTTGACCTACTTTTGTGAATTAATTGTGGTGGGGGAGAGCATTAGTGGTGGGGGAAACGTCATATATACGGGTAGTCAAGCCTCAGTCTCATTTGGTAAGAAAGAGGGAACGCTGGATAGGAGGTGATGGTAAGATTGACTTTATAGCAAATACTTTAACACTGCAATATGTTAACAGGTTGTCAATGGTTAGGAAATATTTTTATTTTTAGACTCGCTAGTTTGTTTAATCTTAAAACTTTAAATATATTTTCTTTTGGTCAAATGCTTTTGCCATACTTCCTACACGCTAACACTCATATAAAGTACAGGATTAAGCTGATCTCTCGGGGAAATACTATGTAGCCACCTCACATTGGTTGTCCGACTCGCATAGTATTGGTGATTTATACAACATAAAATTTTTTTTTCAATATGTTATATATCATCAATTCTTATTCGAGTCAGATAACCAATGTTAGGTGTCACATAAGTATTTCCCCGCGAGATCAGTCTTAATTCTGTACATTTTTTGAGTTTTGGCGTGTGGTAAGTGTGCTAAAAGCATTTGCTCAAACAAATATATTTAAAAGTTTTAATTTTAAACAAGCTGGATGGTAAAAAAATAAAAAAATATTTAACTTTTGAACCTGTTTACATATTATTGAAAGTATTTGTTAGAAAGTCGATCTTACTACCATCTCTTATCCAGTGTTCCCTCTTTTTTACCATATCAAAGGTGACCTTGACCTATATTGATTCTAAATGAAAGTTTTATAAAGAATTTATTATATTTTTGTTCTGCGCATGCGCAGAAGGAGTTTTTCCCAAGGTCACCCCCCACCACCCGTTATAAAAGGAGGTCGGCTAACCCAGCCTCTCATTATTGGATGAACCTTCGTGGAGTAAACATCCAAACGCTCTTGTGGTAAAAATGCTTCTTTGCCACATTTGTGGGGAATTTTTCCCTGATGAACATATTTTGCAAATCCATCTGGAATTGCATAAAGAAGAGGACAATGTGCAAGTAAGTGAACACGATTTGGACTCTATTGAAAAATTTTTATCAGAACATCACAGAAGACTGGACGATTGGGAAAGCGAGCTGCAGTTGCTGCAAAGGAGGAGGCCAACCGTCATTCAGTTTGGAGGCGCCGGAACATCAGGACTTGGAAGGAGACCTACAGCGGACATGGACACGGACACGGACTCGTCGGACTCGGACTCGGACATAAACATGGATTTGGATTCAGAATCTGAAGGTAATGGCATAACACAACTACGCACTATAGCATTGGAAGGACCTGTTGTCACACACTTTACAATAAATAATGTTCAATTGGAATTACAACATTTTATTGACAGTGCAAAACTTTTAGTTAGTAAAACACTAAAGGAAGAGCTTAGAAGATTAAATTTTTTAAAATTTGGACTGGTATTAGACGCTATGTTCACAAACACTGATGGAGAAACATCACCAAGAGGATTTGTAACTAAAAACCGTACTTTAACTTTTGCATCCAATATTGATGATATAATTGTGGAGTGTTTGGAAGAGTTATTGACGAAGCTTCAAGAGCATGAAGGGAGGGGATCTGGCTGGACGCTAACATCAGTGGAAGGTATGGATTTAAGAATTCAAAAGCATGGGTATGGTATGAGGGGGAGTAGTTTCATCCCCCTACCAAAAAAGATCCAAGAAACCAAAGCGTGTATAAATGTAAAAAATTTTGACACGGAATGTTTTAAATATTCAATGCTAGCCAAATATGTTGTAAATAATACTTGTAGACCCGGTGTTGAATATCAAAATGTACAAAATAGATATAATTTTTGTGGTATGGTTTATCCTGTAAATATTAAAGATGTATGTAAATTTGAGAAGCAAAACCCCGGAGTCAGTGTAAATATTTTTGGGCTTGATGATAGCAATAATGTGTACCCACTACGGGTTGTAAAGAGAGAACTTCGAAACCATACAGATTTATTGTTGATTACAAAAGGTGAAATATCTCACTATGTATATATTAAAAGTTTTGATGCCTTAGTCAACAAACAGCTGTCTCGTAGGAAATGTAAAAAAACTTTTTGCAAAAGATGCTTCTGTTTTGTAAATAAGGATATAAGGAGAGGTGGTGCCCAGTGGTTGTTGGAACATCAAAGGCTATGCAATGAAAATTACGAGTGTAAAATTAGTTTACCACCACCAACCCGATCTGTTGTACAGTTTAATCATATTAACCACCAGTATAGGATACCAATTGTTGTTTATGCAGACTTTGAGTCTACACTTGTACCGCTGGAAAACCCTGACGGTGAAATTACTAGAAGAACCAAGTACCAGATGCATAAACCAAATAGTTTTTGTTTGTTGGTTAAGTCTACACTATCTGACCAACACTTGCAAAATTTCGGACTAACCACAACACCGGTATTGTACAGAGGTGAAAATCCTGCTAAATATTTTGTAGATACGTTGTATGATATAGCTAGTAAGGTGGATCAACTGTATGATAAAAATAATATTGTTCCTATGTTACCCCTTGAAGAAGAGGAGGAAATTCAATTTTTGAATGCTACATCTTGTTATATATGTAATAAAGAATTTACAGTGGACAATTATAAAGTTCACGATCATGACCATCTGACCGGATATTACAGAGGACCAGCTTGCAATGCATGTAATTTAAATTTAAAACTTCCAAATTTCATTCCAGTTGTGTTGCACAACCTTAGCGGGTATGATTCCCATTTTATAATACCGGAATTGGGAAGAGACACAGGCAAGATTGATGTGATAGCTCAAACTTTAGAGCATTATATTAGTTTTTCTAAGAAAATTGGCAAAATAAAATTAAGATTTGTTGACTCATATAGGTTTATGCCATCAAGCCTTGCCAAACTAACTGACAATTTAAGACGACAGGATTTAAAGGAAACAAAGAAAATCGTACCTGCAGACAAATTGGATTTAGCATTAAGAAAAGGAGTGTTTCCTTATGACTATATTACAGGAATTGAAAAATTTGAAGAAACCAGACTACCACCCATTGAAGCTTTCAAAAGTAAACTGACAGACACGGAAATTTCAATTGAAGATTATAATCATGCGTGTAACGTCTGGAATGAATTAGGTATGCAAAATCTTGGTGAATATTCAGATTTTTATGTAAAATTGGATGTAACACTATTGTGTGATGTTATGGAACAATTTAGGAACACTTGCTTTGACGCCTATGGACTGGACCCCCTTCATTCGTTTACATCCCCCGGCTTAGCATGGCAGGCCATGCTAAAATCTACCGAGTGCAAGTTGGAACTGCTAAACGACATCGATATGGTTTTGATGATTGAATCAGGTGTACGCGGTGGATTAACACAGGCCGTTACAAGACATGTGAAAGCTAACAATAAATTTCTACCAAATTATGATGAGACTAAAGATTCAATTTTTCTTGGATATTTTGATGCCAATAATTTATACGGTTGGGCGATGTCCAAACCCCTTCCGTATGGCGACTTCCAGTGGGTAGACCCGGACAGCATCGGGGACATTATGCAGATCCCACAAGATGGACCGACCGGCTACATTTTCGACTGCGACTTCGAGTATCCAGAACACCTACACGATCATCATTACGACTTGCCACTGTTGGCTAAAACTGAAGTATCACCGACAGGAAGATGGCCCAAATTAATGATGACATTAAACAACAAAAACCGTTATGTGGCGCACTATTGGGTTGTACAACAAGCGTTGGAGTTAGGACTGAAAATAACAAAAATTCACCGAGTATTACAATTTTCTCAATCTTGTTACTTGAAACCCTACATAGACTCCAACACCGTGAGGAGAGCAGCAGCCACATCAGCTTTTGAAAAAGATTTTTATAAACTGATGAACAACTCAATCTTTGGAAAAACTTTAGAAAATAAGAGGAAACACAAAATTGTAAAATTAGTAAGTGATCCAAGAGCATTAGAAAAACTTGTACAAAAACCAAATTTCGGAACCACTATGATAATTAATGAAAATTTAGTAGCGGTAAGCATGAACAAAACCAAGATTGTTATGGATAGACCGTTGTACATAGGGATGTCAATATTGGATATAAGTAAAACGCATATGTATGATTTTCATTACAACAAAATGGTACAATATTATGGACGAGAAAATATCGGAGTAGCCTACATGGATACGGACGCACTAATTTATTGGATCAAGACGCAAGATATGTATGAAGATCTTCGAACGTTCATACACAAAAATGATTTTGATTTTTCCGACTACCCAAGAAACCATCCAAACTTCAATGAAGAAAACAAAAAGGTGCTTGGAAAATTTAAAGACGAATGCAATGGAGCTAGCATGGAAGAAATTATTGCACTAATGTCAAAATTGTATTCTTTCAAAGTGTATAAGGGAGAACAAGAAGAAACATCGACCACCAAGAAAGCAAAAGGTGTGAAGACAGGTTATTTAAAGAAAAATATAAACTTTGAACATTACAAAAACTGTTTATTTAACGACACCACCTTAACAGCAAAATTCAACGCCATAAGAAGTGAAAAACACAAACTATACAGTGTTACAGAAGTAAAAAAAGCACTATCGGCAAATGATGACAAAAGGCATATCATGGATGATAAAATTAACACTCTTCCTTTTGGCCACTACTCTCTTAATCCTATCAACGACTAACCTATTCTTCGTCCCTCTTCGACCCTCTACGACCTAAATTCCTTTTCCTTCCGTAAAAATATGGGGAACACGGCAAGCCCAACGCCGTGTTCCCCATTTTTTTACATTAATTTGAATGACCTTGACCCAGTTAAATAAGGGTATAATAGAATAAAAAAAATATTTTTACTTCATCTACCGAAGAGGAAGGATAAAATTATGGATTTAAAACAAAAAATTGTTAATGAGCTTCATAAACCGGCTAGAAGAAAATTTCCCCGAAGAAATACTGTTATAAAAGGAATGAATGATCTATATCAAGCTGATTTAATCGAAATGATTCCTTATAGCAAACAAAATAAAGGATTTAAATATATATTGACTATTATCAATTGTTTTACAAAGATGGCAGATGCTTTACCGCTAAAAGATAAAACCGGCAAGAGTGTAACAAAAGCCATGGAAACTGCGATACAGAGAGACAAAAATACCATAAAACATTTACAAACCGATGATGGTAAAGAATATTTTAATAAAGAATTTTCAAATTTAATGAAAAAATACGGCATAAACCACTATTCGACTAATTCAGAGGTAAAAGCATCAATCATAGAAAGATTTAATCGAACTTTAAAAGGTGCGATGTACAAGATGTTTTCAAACAGAGGATCGCACGTATGGATTGATATGTTACCAAAACTAATAAAAGATTACAATAACAAGTTCCATAGAACAATTGGTATGAAACCGAACCAAGTGACTAGTAAAAATGAAAAACTCGTATTAAAACGTATAAAAATGAATACTAAACCAAAAGTTGAAAAACTAAAGCCTAAAACGTTTAACGTTGGTGATAAAGTGCGAATAAGCAAATACAAAGGTGTATTCAGTAAAAGATATCTACCAAATTGGACAAATGAGGTTTTTACCGTATTTAAGGTACAACCTACAGTGCCGGAAACTTACATTTTAAAAGATAATAAAGGACAATTGCTCGAAGGAGGGTTTTATGGACATGAAATGTTAAAATCCACAGTAGGTGATGTATATCTCGTTGAAAAGGTGTTACAACGGAAAAAAGATAAAGTTAAAGTGCGATGGTTAGGATTTAATAAGAGTGAAGATTCTTGGATACCTAAAAAGGATCTTATATAATGATGGAGCATCATTTTAGGTTGAACCTTTACAAAGGATGGAGATAATACCGCAAAAGGATAGTTTTCCTATTAATAATATTGATGAACTCACGGTGGACAATTCAGAATTAAACACTGGCAAACATGGTGTTTTATTACCAAACACGGTGCGTTGTCTTGTAACCGGTCCATCAAATTGTGGTAAAACAAATGTAGTATTCAATTTGATTACAAACCCAAAAGGATTGCGTTTCAATAACTTGTATGTCTTTTCCAAATCATTACAACAACCCAAATACCAATTATTAGAAAAAATATTTAATAATGTGCCAGAAGTGAAATATTACAAGTTTGATGCAAGTGAAAGTGTAATGCAACCGCATGAAGCTAAACCATTTTCAGTTTTTATATTTGATGATGTATCCTGTGAAAACCAAAACACTATCAGGAGTTATTTCGCTATGGGGCGACATAACAATATAGATAGCATTTACATAGGCCAGACTTATAGTAAAATACCAAAACAACTGATAAGAGACAATGCAAATGTGTTAATTGTATTCAAACAGGATGAAACTAACCTAAAACACATATATTACGATCATGTCAATGCGGATATGTCATATGAACGGTTTAAAGACATATGTGGTAAGGCTTGGGCTGAAAATTATGGATTTTTGACAATTATGAAGGAACAACCACTAAATAACGGCCGATACAGGATAGGTTTCGATAAATTTATATTAATTCACTAACCACTATATCACACAATCATTCTTGTACAGCACGTCTTGCTACAAACATGGTTAACCAAGAAAAGTTAGTAAAGGAAATTAAATCACTAAGTGATTCTATTCGGGCTAAAAACAGAGCGTTAAAATTAGGTATCAGCGAAAGGGAGAAATTTCTCGAATCTACTTTTAAACCTATTACTGAACCTTTGAAACAATTGAACAAAAAATTGACTAAACCTTCTTTTCAAGGTGATATTATTGCGCCGATAACAGAATATGAAAGGGAAAGTGTAATATCAGAAGAAATTAGCGATGAGGACCCGGAAGCCTCCATATTTAGTGATACAACGGCAGAAAGAGAAGATGTATATGCTGGTAGTGAAGAAGAAGTGGTATCTATAGCCAGTGAAGAAGAAAAAACAGAAGGAGAACCATCAAACATAAGCTTATTGGGTGAAAATATTCATACGAAAGGACCTTTAGGAAGAAAATACTTGTTAAAACTGTTAATTGGAACTGATTCTACTAAAAAATACCACAGTTATGGAGCAAGAATGTCCAAAGAAGGTATAATGATTGGTAATAGCAAATTAGATGTCGATGAATATGATAATATTCGCGTAGGTGATCAAATATATAAGGGAACAAGGGGACTATTTGAATTATTATTTCAAAATAAACCTTTAAAAGCATTGGTAAAAAATGATGATTTGGAAGTGTATAGCAAAATTTTGGAACAAACTAATGCATATAGAAGAAATTATTTACCTGAAGCACCCATATATAGAAATAGATCTGTAAAATATAAAGATTTTGTTTCCAAATTAATACCAATTATAAGAAGAAAACCTGTAAAAAGAAGATTAGTAGCATCCACTTTAGATTTAAGTTCCTCAGAACCGAGAAAAAGAAGCAAATCAGTCACCGGAAAAGGGTTGATGAAGAAACTATACAATACAAATGTAATTTATTACAATAATATCAATAAATTGGTGGATAGAATGAAACTAATACATGAAGCCAAAGAAGCGGGTCATACTGGATTGGAAAACGAATGGGTGGCTTTAGTGGATGAACTTAGAAACCGCGGGGTAATCTCATAAAAATGCGTTACCCCCTAAAATGCTATTCAGTTGCACCATGAGTGTCGACAAGTTCGGACGGTATTCCTCGGATGGATTATATTACGCGAATAACTTGAAAAGAGGTGCTGGTTTACCACAAACACCTGAAGGAGATTATGATATTAGTAATAAAAGGTTAAAAAACATAAAAGATCCCACGGATGAAAACGATGCAGTAAATTTAAAAATAGTAAAGGAAAAGATATCACCAACATTAAGACTACAAAATAACACATGTGATGCAGAAAATCATAGAATTATCAACGTTGATAAACCAAATCAAAACGGTGATGCAATAAACAAAGGTTATTTGTTATCTGAATTAAAAAATACGTTAAAATTCAATGGAAAAACGTATAGTGCTAACAATAAACGTATATCCAACATAGATGATCCTAAAGATGAAAAAGACAGCGTGAATAGACGCTATTTACATTCTTTAATACCTGAAAAGACAAAAGATGGATTTTCTTTTTATAAATTTGTTATTAACGATATAGGTTATCCAAAAACTGAAAACGATGCTGTAAATCTAAAATATATTAAAGATCATTGTATCACACGTGATGTAGGGGTTATAGATTGTTTTGGTAATTGTTTAGCAAATGTAAAAGATGGTTCGGCTCCATCGGATGGTGCAACAGTAGGTCAAATGAAAGAGACTTTAAAACAAGAAACATCTGGATTTATAAAACAAGACCAAGTGGTATCACGGCGGGGGGATTTGTTTGTACAAGGAAATGAAAAGTTTACATTACTTGAAGAAAAGAATTTACTTATTGATGGACATGTACCAAAGTATAATGTTTGGGATGGTAAAGGAAAACAATTAATAAATATAGCTCCCGCGTCATTGCCTGGTAATGTTGTTACTTTTGAACAGATAATACAATTAGAGCCAGGTGGACATAGATGGTGGAATTGTGATAACAAACGATTAACAAATGTTGCAGACCCTGATTATGTAGATAATGCTGTAAATGTTAACTTCCTTGTTAAAGTGATAGGTAATATATTATTTGATATGCATAATTATATTGCAGCCGGACAATATAAACCTGTTGATGAAAAACAGAGAAATACATGGATAAAACCAGAAATTCTTTATAAATATTTTTTTAATAAAACAACACAAATATTAGGATCCACACTTTAGGGTCCTTTTACTATTTAATTGATCAAAATCATAAATAACTTCATTTATGTTCAACTCGTCGTAGAGGTAACACATAAGCTGTGCATTTCAATTATAAAAGACAATCATGACATTTCAGTACATCAGTCCATATCGAGACACTGTAAGGAAAGGAGGTGGGATCACGTCCACAGCGGTTTCTCTATTAAGTAAAGCTTTAAATCGAATTCCAGTAGGATCTGTCGTAAATAGAGCAATAGACGCTTTACCATACGAATTTCACATACCGGGAGGTTATCAGTATTGCGGACCAGGAACTAAATTGAAAAAACGACTGGAAAGAGGCGATCAGGCATAAATAAGTTAGATCAGGCTTGTAAAGAACACGATATAGCATATTCCACATTTAGCGATACAAAAAATAGATCAATAGCTGATAAAAAGCTCGCGGATATAGCTTGGCAACGAGTAAAGTCTAGTGACGCTAGTATTGCAGAAAAAGCAGCAGCTTTAGCGGTAACAGCAGGTATGAAGGCTAAAACAGCGGTAGGAGGTGGAAAAAGGAGGCGAGAGTGAAAAGGAGATCGGCAAAGACAAAACATGGAGGGAATATTAGAAGAAAACGACGTTCCACCAGAAAGGGTAGCAAAAAACCAACAGTATGGTCAATGGTAAAAAACGGGGCAGGTCTATACCTAAGACCGTATCGTGCATATTAAATAAAAGAAATCAATTAGTAATACCACATAAAGCGTTAACAAATATTGAATTATTTAAATACATTTCATGTTTAAAAATACCTTTTTTTCGTGGTGTCTTTATGAAAGATGAATTACCAGTTAAAATGTGGAAAAACGAAACCGGCATTGTAAATTTAGACAATTCAGAAGGTCCTGGCACTCATTGGGTTTGTTATAAGAAATTAGGTGATAATATTTATTACTTTGATAGTTTTGGCAATTTACCACCACCTAAAGAACTCGAGCATTACTTTAAATCTGCTAAAAACATATATTACAACTATAAAAGAGAACAACCTGATAACACTTTAATATGCGGCCATTTATGTTTGGAATTCCTAGCTAAAAGTATCAGTCACAATTGAGATGTCTTCCTATACGGTATCATTAACAGGAAAATCGTCCACTTTGCGAAGTATCCTTTTTCCAGCGTTACGCTTGCAAGAAGGAAGATTTTGGGAAGCGGCACTGTTGGATTTTACAACTTACAACTCTATTCCCAATGTTACGGAAGATAAAAATAACTTATTGCATTACTATAAAGGAAAAGATGCCAGTGGGAAGTTTACAGACTTAGAAGTTTGCAGTTTACCCACAGGTTCTTATGAAATTGATCATATTAATGAATTTTTGCAAAATAAAATGGGAAAAGACAATATAACATTAAAAGGTAATAACAATACGATGAAAGCTGAAATTTACTCCAAATATTATATAGATTTTACTCAGGAACACTCAATCGGTGAATTGTTAGGATTTCCCAAAGATGGGCCAATTTTAGAACCAAATCAAACACATTCCGGTAAACAAACTGTAACAATATTAAAAGTCAATAGTATAGATATAACTTGTAACATTATACAGGGAGCTTACAGAGATGGAGCAAATACCCATATAATACATACTTTTTACCCGAGTGTACCTCCAGGATTTAAAATTGTTGAAAAGCCACAAAACCTAGTATATCTGCCGTTGAACACCACTTTCATTTCAGACATCGTGTTGAACGTATTGGATCAAGACGGTAACTTGATAGATTTCCGAGAAGAGCCAATTACAGTTAGATTACATTTAAAATCGACACTTTAATACAAAAATCATGGGTTTATCATTTAAAAGTGGACAACCTACGGGAAACCGTATTAGTAGCTCTTCAGCTGTGGAGGAGTTAACACGCGAGAACATTCGTTTCTTAGAAAAGATTGGTTTAAAATTAACCGATTATGGATATACTGGATATAGCGCAGGGTCCGACATTCGACGAAACCCTATGGGAAAAAGAATATCACACCCACAACCCTTACACTTCATCAAAATTGAACAATAACGACGAAATTCGTATTCCTATACAACATCAGGACATTTACACACTACCATGTGAAAGTTACTTGTATATCGAAGGAAAAGTTACTAAAAAGGATGGTTCTACTACTGGTACAACAGTTCCATTTATAAATAATCCTATGGCTTTCCTGTTTGATGAAATTAGATATGAAATATCAGGTGTAACAGTTGATTCCACTAAAAAAGTAGGTATTGCAACAACTTTAAAAGGGATAACATCTATATCACCTAATGAAACCAATTTACTTCAACCTGCCGGATGGGTTTTACCTGAACATGACACAATCACTCCGAATACAAAGGGATATTTTGATTTTCATATTCCATTACGTTTGTTGCTTGGATTTGCTGAAGATTATAGAAAAATAATATTAAATGTTAAACAAGAATTAGTTTTGTTGAGATCTTCTAACGATAAAGACATTATTAAAGCTCCAGACGGTACAACAGATGCAACTTTAGAATGGAAATTAACATTAGACAAAATTGTATGGAGAGTTCCACATGTTAAATTAGCTGACGAGCATAGAATGCTACTATTAAGGAAATTAAAGGCTGATCGTGATATTGTAATTCCTTTTAGAAGTTGGGAATTCCATGAACATCCCAGTTTACCTGCTACGGATCGACACACTTGGACTGTTAAAACATCTAATTACGTAGAACGAGCCAGGTATATTATATTTGGTTTACAAACAGGTAGGAGAGACAGTATCACAAAACATGCAGGCAAATTTGATCATTGCAACTTAAAAAATATTAAAGTTTATTTGAATTCACAGTTTTTCCCCTACGACAATTTAAATGTGTCATTCGCTAATAAAAAGTACAGTATATTATACGATATGTATGCGAGATTCCAAAATTCATATTACGGTAAAACAAATACACCTTTATTATCACCAGAAGAATACTTAGATGGTTACACAATAGTTGTAATTGATTGTTCTAAACAAAATGAATCAGTAAAATCATCAAGTGTTGACATAAAGATAGAAATGGAATTCAACGATCCTATACCTGCAAATACAACTGCATATTGTTTAATTTTACATGATAAAATTGTCACTTACACACCTTTGACAGGAATTGTTAAAAATGTTTTATAAAAACTCGTTTTTGTAAAATTTCAATCACGGGCGCGATTATAAAAGGGGAGCGCGCAGGTCGCTCCTGATCAGTTTGTTGCCTGACATCGTATGGGTAGCATCATCTTCAATATGGCTTCTACAAGTGGTACAACCGAATGCGATATAGAAAAAGAAATTTCAGAATTTTTGGACATGAATGGACAGCAACACGGTGCAGATCAAGAAGAAGAAAAAGGTAAAAAGAAAAAATATTTGTCCAAGAGGAAAAGAAATGTGGAAGAAAATATTTCACCAAATATTTTGATGGAAGTATTTTTAAGAATTTTTTATCCAATCTCTTCAAGTTTGGATAAAAGTGTTTTAATTGGAGTAATGAAATCAACCGACTATTCACCTACAGTAATTTTAACTCACGGAACAAAAATGATTTTGTTTACAGCCAATGCTTGGGAATCTTTTATGAAACACCTCCATTTATTGGAATGTTACTTTAATAGCAACATGTTTGGCAGAAAAACAAAAGTAGGACTATTGGATTCAGACTTGGAAATTGATATTATTAAACACCGAGGTGAACATCAAATGAGATTCAGAGATACAACCAAACATGATATAAAAATTCAACTTAACAGAGAAGAATTTTTTATTTTGACATGTGCAACGGAACCCATAACAAGATATTTAAGACAACTAGTATTTTCCAGTTCAATTATTAAAGATTATTTAACAGACACTTTGGACAAACAACCGGACGCACCAATTTTGTATGGACCTGTGGACACTTCAATATTCAACAGAATTCCTCATGAAGTTCAAATGTGGAGACAATTGGAACAATATGTGCAAGAAAAAAATAATTTTGTAAAATCGGATGAAGAAACACATTTTAGTGATGAAAAGGATCAAAGTGATGAAAATGACTACAACAAAAATGACCAGATGGAAAGTTAAATAAATTTTTAAAATTTTTCACAACACTTTACACTTGAATTGGCAAATTTTCAATAAAAAATTCAAAATTTTGTGGGGTTAGGCCTACCGGGGATGGTGCCCACGTTAAATATACACCAACGCGCCTTTAACTGTACGGCCTGGCATAAATACGTGCCTACCGTGGTGTGGAAAACAGTTGACCTTCCGACACCGTGATGGATAGACTGGTGACCTTTCAAATGGACATGGAAGAAGAAATCAAGTCCAAACCGGGTATTATTGAATTTCAGGCGTTTCGTGGTAACGATGATCGGTTCATTATTAAAGAACTAGTATTTTATGATATAGATAAAAATATTCCTTATACATTTTTATTCAAACCACCATGCTCTTTTTCTTCACTAACCACCAAAGCCGCAACAACAAACCGATGGACTTGGAAATATTTTCATCACATCGATTGGTATGACGGTTTTACCAGTTATTCAGACTTGTATCATATTATGCATCAATTTTCAAATAAATTTACTAATATTTACACAAAGGGACTTGAAAAGAAAAGATGGATAGAACAATATACATCAAATCCAGTCAAAGACGTGCAAATTGATAAAAATTTTAAATTTATTTCTGAAAACGTTTGTATTTGCACACAAAGCGTAGAACATGAAAGGGACAGGCACTGTGCATTAAAAAACGCTTTAAAATTAGCTACTTACCTGCAAGATGGAGAAATCGGTGGTGGTGGTGGGGGTAACGTCGATTATAAAAGCGAGGAGCAGACCGAGACTTGGCACGAGTATTACTCGAGACTCCGAGACGACAACATCTCAGAGCTAGAAGACAGCGAGGACCTCTAGAACAACCATGGCATCCAACCAGTTTCTGCAGTCTTTGGTGGAACAATTCAACGCCCACTCCAAGTCTACAATTTTGCCGGTAAAAAAATGTTCAGAGCTGAAAGATGAAAAACATTACATCATACATGCTATGAAGAAGATGGAAACTACAGTCGGCGAGGCAATCTGCTGCAGCTTGAGCGAAGCTCCATATACACCGGGAGATGAAGCAAAATTTCAAATTTATTTGCCAAAAAGATTCGTCCATCTGCTACAAAACGAAGACCTGCGCTCCATTCAACCGGGATGCCTCTACTTGGTGTCCCACGGATCCAGCGGCAGCAACTCCACCGAGCTGACCATCCACATGGCCGAGAAGCAGCAGTGTTAAATAAAATTTAAATTTTTCTTGTATCTGTTTGTATTCACTATATAATTTTTCTCATGTAATCTTGTTTGTACTGTATTAAATAAACATTACCAAAAAAAAAAAACAAAAAAAATAAAAAAATAAAAAAGGCAATATATCAATATGTGAAACAAATAACAAAAGGTTTCACATATTGATATGTTGCCTTTTTTTTAAAAAGCTCTGGGGTGACCTTGACCTTTGACCTTTGCATAAATTAAACAAAATAAAAATATTTTTCAAACAGCAATGTGTGTATGTGTGTGTGTGTGTGTGTGTGTGTGTGTGTGTGTGTGTGTGTGTGTGTGTGTGTGTGTGTGTGTGTGTGTGTGTGTGTGTGTGTGTGTTTTCCCCCACCATTTTGGGTTACCAGCATACAGACTGCAAAGAAGTCCAGTTTAATTGCAACTGTCAAACCATGAGCACCCTATTTGAGCTTTGTGTAAGAAAAATTATTCAAGATCAACAGCTATTTAGCCATACTTTACGTTCCAACGCTCCTCAGCAAATTAAAATTTTTATCAAACAGTACAAGCTAGACAACAGAGGTTACAACACTTTTAAGTGGTACAAGTTTGGTGATGGTACAAAATTTTGTCAAAATTGTGGAAGGGCTGCTGTATCTAACCCAGCACAATTCCTACAAGATGATGGATGTTTACAATTAGGCCATGTAGCTCCAGTTATGAGTTACGAAACACCCAAAGAACTTTGCACAATTTGTTCAATCAATATGTTTAGTTGGAAAAAATTTAACCACCTCCCATCAGACAGCATATAAAGTCCTTCCCCCACCACTATTTCATACTACCTTCAAACAACCATGCTAATATTCATTCCGCCTTTGGACATCACACGGAAAACATCAAGATGGCTCTCACTGTAAAATGCGCAAATTATGAAGAAGTATTTGTAAGAAATCTGCAAGAATTAAACGAAATTGTTGAAGAATTTAAATCACTAATCGAACAGGGATACCGACTAAACATGCAAATTTTTGCATGCAACACAAAATGCACCCATGGCTTCAGGGATGACGAGCCGCCAAGGTCACCATCATCATCAACTTCCTCGGCCTACTCCTCCAGATCGTCCATGAAGACTCAAGCCAGTCCAAACTTGGAATATTTCTCCTGACTAATATTTATATTTTGTTTCCTTACTTTACTTCAATATGCTTATTATTGTATTGTAATAAAAGAATAAAAAAATAAAAAAACCTATCTTGCTACAGTTTTGTAGCAAGATAGGATTTTTTAAAACACAAATTGGATGACCTTGAACAGGTTCTAACATGTACAGGTGTAAACGTAACCACAAATTTAAACATTTTTTTTTATTTCCTAATGGTTAACCTTGAAACTTCCCCCACCATTTTTCCTCTTGGAGACCTGAGAAACAACACCAATGTGTTTCATTACATCTTGATCTTTCAAGCTGCAAACATGGATGTCCCACCACCAATATATGAGGCTGATGTAGCAGGTGGACAGAGAAGGAGATGCCAGCATTTGGATCTAGTGGAGTTGATGGAAAGGAGAATTGAAGAAAGGCAGATCAGGAAGGATACCATCCTAACACAAAAAATTTTAAAATTGGATCTTGTCATGCTTCTGGCCTTACTCATTGCAGTCTTCGTCTACTTGGTCTACGCAGTCATATACTGTCTAAGGTGCACGGAGTGTGCTGACAAGGGAGCCAACTTGCCAGTTTTCAACGCTACTCTTTAAATAAAATTTTCTTTTTAAAACTCCAAATGGTTGACCTTGAACATGTCTCAACCTGTCTGGTTGTATCATGAAACAGAAAAAAATTTCCTCTAAGCAACCCAACCCCCACCACCACCACGATTCCAAAAGAGCAATCCTACATGCAAGTCTGACTTCATTTCCAGCTCAGCTACGCTAGCGGTTACACGGTACAATGAAGTGGGAATTACTTGTTGACAACCTTGAACACCTGAAAGAAATTTATCAAAAACTGCACATGTTATTACTTCAACATCCAGGGATGGTAATTAAAATGGATTTAGAATACGACTGTCCAACCATCGACAGTATGGATATACCCGAAGGAGTGGTCCACAATACAGAAGAAGAAACTTGTTGCTGTGAAAGTAGCACTTCAACAACAACAAGCACAAGTCCATCCAGCTCATATGAGGATGAAGGCGGATTTTTGTAAATAAAAATTTAAATTTTTTTTTAAAACTTCAAATGGTTGACCTTGAACAGGTTTCAACATGTTGAAGAATATGGATGAAGAATAAAAAATTTTTTTTTTCTTCAATCTGATCACTTAACCCCCACCACATAACTGGGTACCTAGGATGCATGGAGCGACTTGGTCAGTCGCTATTCAACTCTTGCAGTGTGCACATCACACTTTTTCCGCTCAATTTACATAATTGGAGTTCTAAATGAAATATTTGGCTAAAACTTACATATTTCACAAGTTTTAAGCGAAACTAAAAATCGCGAAAAAAAATTATTTTTTTTATTTTCATATGGTTCAAAATTTTACAAGTCCCAAGGTCACCTAAGAAAACAATTAGAAAAAAATTATTTTTTTTTTCATATAGCTCAAAATTTTACAAGTCCCAAGTTCATCTAAGAAAAAATAATATTATTTTTTTTTTCATAATGTTTCCAACAAGTACAAACTCGAATGAGTTGTTGGAAAAAAAATAATTTTTTTTATTTTTTCGCATCTGACCACTTTACCCCCACCACGCGGTCTGGTACCCGGACGGCGCGGTGCTGTCCGGTCAGTCGGCGTCCGGCTCCCGCGCGGTGATGACACCACCACCGTCGGCTGTTCGCAATTTTGTTTCCAGTTGGGCTTCGGGTTTCTCCAGTGGGTAAGTGGAAATAAAAATTATTTATTTTTTTAGTTTTAAGAGTGGGGTTGCTAGGGTTCAGGTCAATGGCCTCTGAGGAATGCCTTACGTCACATTTGGTAGGTTTTTCGGTCTGGTCGCTGGAAAAATAAATTTTTCTTTGCACTTTTGTGGTTCTTCGTGGATTTTCGCTCCGCAGCCGGATACGAGGAACCACAAGAGTGCAAAGAAAAATTTTTTTGTCTTTCCACGTGACCTTGACCTTAATTACGTCAATGACGTCATTATGGTGACGTCAGCGGTGATGACGTCGTCATGACGTCATTTCTATTACGTCATACCTATGACGTCATAGAAATGACGTCATTGATGACGTCACCTATGACGTCATTCGTGACGTCAGTGACCTTGGTGACGTCAGCATTCCTCAGGGGTCATTGACCTGAGCCAGCAGCCCTACTTTGCCACTACTGTCGATTACTATTTATTTAATCACCCTTTGTTGTTTTCCACTATCTAATTATATCTACTTTTATGTATTAACGTATTACATATATTTTCATATTCAATAAAAAATTATTATGTTTTTGGACAATTAATTGGAAAAATAAAAACCAAACTTATTTTCTCTTGTTTATAAAAACATTTAATTCCAATCAAGGGAACGCAATAGAAAATTTTAATGTCACTACAACTTAACGATGAAGTAGGCCTAAAATACTTTAAATTTATCTTCTATTATACGATTAAAGTTAACCGTTTCAAAGTGGGACCAGTACTGTTAGAAGCTGGGTTAAAGGCTTTAAGGGGATAAACACCGATAGAATTGATTCTAGTGTGTTCTTCTAACTAAAAGTTATGTGAAAACTACGCCTTATCGTACAAACAAATAACAGACATTTAATTAAGAGGGCGTTGGAGTGCCGCCATGTTGGATTTATTTCCCATAAGAGCAATGCTAAACTTGTCCCCGGCATTACTACAGCCTATAAACAAACAAAAAGCCTATAGTCATGATACAATTTCCGGCAGATTGTATAATTTCTTTATTTTTTGTCCGATTGGTTCAGAATAAATAGCGTTTGAATCACAATTAAATTCCCCGTTCCTTTTGCGAGATCGATTCTTTGTGAATAATTTATAAAATTCTTTAGAAAATGTTTTAAAAGTAGTAAAAAACTTGCTTTGTTATTTCAAATTAGTAAAAAACACTAATTTTTATAAAAAATGCCTATCGCAAACCAAATCCGCCTTGATGAACCCTTTATTTAGAGCTATAAACCATTATTTTCTGATTATTAATGAAAGAGTTATTTGACATCCCGTTTAACATTGCTCTTATGGGGGAAAGGTGGAATTTGGACTGACTCCAACGCCCTCTTAAAGTGGTGTATTGAAAGTACCGTACAACATTGAAAGTTGTGAATTGCAAGAGCCTCATGGAGCATGACTAGGGTTCGTTCAATATTTAGTGTGCGTTGTTAACATATCGACTTAATTTAATATTTGGAACTCTGGGATGGTAATTCAAATTGGGGTTTCCTTTTTAAATTACTGCAGTGCTAATCACATCTAAAATATATGTATATATTTCTCAGTGATCTACTTGCGCTATAAATATTGAGGCGTAAAAATTATACTCTCTGTAAAGAATGTTTCTAAGTGGTTTTGAACATCATGATCCTATATGATCTTCACGCTTAGATGAGTATAACTAATAAGTAAATCGACTTAAATACATATCTTATATTGTTCTTGTCCAATAATTAGCGTACGTCTAGTAAATCAGACATAGCCTTACTTCCAACGAGACGAACTCGTTTGCTTCGCTTACTTATTTTCAGTTGTTTATTTAATTTTATTTAAATATGTTGTCCACTTGAATAAATTTGTTCAACCAAATGTTTAAACTTTAACACATAG
>CM061533.1:208445825-208642422 GCA_030545055.2 Neoaliturus tenellus | reverse complement strand
ACTTTAACACATAAATTTTACTTCTATAGTTATCAGTAGATTTCATCATTTTATTTTTTTGTTTTTATTCATCCTACTTATTAAAAAACTACATAATACAAAATTAATAATTTTTCATTTACTGCATTTTTTATTTATCTTAAATAATAAACATTACTTGTTTTAAGTACTATGTTAAAACCTTTAAGAAATTTGTTTTTTTAGTACGGTATCATTCTGTTTTCAGCAGGGTAAACCACGTGTTCATTCGCACATCAATGAATTTCACAATGCAATTCGTTTTTTGCTATTCTTTTAATTTTGTTTTGATTAAACTCAAATGCAATGTTTTGTAGATTTTCAATTTTGAATTCTTACGAAATTAGATTTTTCTACGGTAATTACATGGAAATATCATTTTAATCTAAAACAGTAATTTATTTTTAAATCGACAAATTTAAAATAATTTGTTTTATTATTTTATTGTCTTTATTTACACCTGGTAAATAAAGACAATAAAATAAAATTGTCCAAAACTGGTGTTGGCCCAGTTTTTAAACGAATATGCAACCAAACATTTCTCACATCAGGATAATCGTTCCGTCGCTGCCCACTCGCTGCTCCTATCATGAGTCACATCGGCAGCTGTTGAGGTTGAGCTGTTGTCAGCGCAGATGATGTCACGGGCCTTGACCAATGCCGTTGTGCATTACGGTCCTCTGCACCCTGCACAATGTGCAATACGGTATTGTACACGATGTGCACGACCTTCTGTTCAATACTTGTCATCAGCCGACCCTCCGTTATTGTACACCGGCGATTATAGTGGGAAGATTGTTAGTTCAGCTAACGGTTGTGGGTAGGTGCGACTGTTGACTGCGATCAAGGAGAATGTGACTCGATGCACAAGATGCAATGATGTAGTGGTGATGGATGATTGTTGATGCAATGTGCTATGCTCGTAAATACTTGACAACTGTTTGATCTCTTGAATTATTTTATAATATGTTTGTAAAAAATACATTTTATTGGCATACTTAAAAGCGTGAAGTGTTTATAGGCTATATTGAAAAAAACTTTTTCAAATGTATTTAAAAGTACTGTAGTTTTATTATTATATTTGTTTAATATCCCATCTTTTTCGTTTAAAATTACTGGATTTCCAAACAGTTTTAGTTATAAGCCTTAAAGAATTTCCTTTTGAGTAGATCCTCAAGTTCAATCCTGTATTAAAATCAAGAAGCAATTTTGTTTTTGTATGTAATAGTTTTGGCTTATACATTGTCTATAGGCCTACCTCGTGATACGCTTAACAATTTTATCCCTGAGTCTTCCAAACTCGTTATTGCATTTTGATGTAAGTAAATACCACGTTGATTCGAAAACGACTGAAGATAATTTTCTGAAGACTTTTGAAACATCTATAAATTAAAGTTCAATCCCTAATGTTAATCTTACTCCTCGCCTGATTTGAAATTGTAAAATAGAAAACTTGAAGAACCGTTTCTTTCCCAGACTTTCCCAACCCCCTTGATCTCAGTCAGATTTCCACTCAAGTGGCGCTCAGAGTTTCAACTGTAGGTTGAATAAGTAACGACCGAGTCAAGTGACCACTCGACCAAATTCGATCCCGAGGGGCCCCCGAGGAGCCCGGGGAGGCAAATTCCTCGCAACAATGGCAGTACTTACGCAAACCGAGGTACAAAACCCGCAACAATATGTCATTGTTGCTTCGACTCGCGGATCGTGAACATCATTAATAAAACTTTAACCCCGGTCCATCCCCCCTGCTGCGAGCATACAACGGGCCGCTGTTCTTCTTTGTTCTTCCGTTCTTCTTGTTCTTCTTTTTGCTTCGCAGGATATTGAATCGCGATTTTGATTGGCTGGGTTTATTAATGCTTCAGGGTATCAGGGATTGATTGTTCTTCCGGATGATGGTTTGGGTGAAAAAATTAATTTGCCCTTGGTGAAGAAACAGTTATCTTTGTAAGAACTGAGAGGGGGACATGATCCTAAAGAAAATAATACATTTTGAGTATTAAGATTTGCTTGGTCTTACTTGAAAGAGAATTTTCTATTGAATAAACTCATTTCATTCGGTTATTCAACGAAATGTTAACCCAACCCTACCCATCTTCACCTTATCAGATTTCTGCGTGAACCTCTGTTTGTCTACGTTGTATTCAAATAGAACGCCCTATTGTATACAGAAAAACAAAACAATGGCACTCCCCGAGGTTTTCCCATTGTGACAATTCCAGTCAAGTGAATTTATCTATTTTTTAGTTGTTTGTATTTATTCGTTTGAAAAATCAAATTATTATTATGTATTGAACGTATAAGACCAGAAAAATTATAAGCTGTATTTAAAGCTAACTCAGTTTAATGCTATTTTTAAACTTATATTTTTAGCCATTCGTTGTCGAACAAATTCGATTAAAATACCGGTGAAAAAAGTTATTGAAACCGATTTTTAGCTATCCAGAAGTCAAATTAAATTGAAAACTTAAATTAGAACGACATTATCCCAAAGTCACTAAGCTAAATCAAGGATCAGGATTGTGAAGATCGTAATTGCTCAAATATTGGATGAACCTAAATAGTGCTCCATGAGGCTTCCTCTTTCAATACACAACTTTAATTAAACCTCTGTTATTTGTTCGTATGATGTGGCCCAGTTTTCATCGGAGTTCTTAATTGGTTCAATTTTGTTCCCAAAAACTAAAGTAATTTGCAACATAAATAGTCTACTCTTTACCAGGCTGAATGACGAGGTATGTTGATTGTAACTTTGTATTTAAGAATGCATTCCGAAAGTAAACTTAAGTTAATTCAATATTTTATTCATGAAACAAACTTGATTTTAATTAAGGTTTGCTTTATTTTCAAGAAATTTTCTCTAAGGGCACTAAAAACAACTCAACATGAATCATGCTCAATTTAAGATTTATAGGCCTATGAAATTAAAATTTACTTTGTTTCTGATAATATATTTTTAATGCTGTTAAGAGTCTGCAGTACCTTCGCCATTCCCGTATTTTGTCCCATAAGAACAATGGTAAATTTGAAACATTACTGTGAGTTTGTTTTACGTCTGAAAATTACAAACTTGGCGTCATTTTAAATGTTACCATAGTGACCTTCATTTGACGCGAAGAATCCGATAAGATTATAGAGATAAAGTGTTTCAAAGACACCTAAAATTAACATTGTTCTTATGGGACTAAAAATCAAGATGGCGGAGGTACTGCAGACTCTTAAATTACTTAGAGATATGTATTGAAAACAATATTCTCTTGAAAATTGCGAAAGTGACTAATATTATAATATTACATCACCTTTGATAAATCGATAACAAAGTAAATTCTTGTTTGATGACAGTTTAAAATTGTTTAGATTATATCAATCATTTTAAATACACAACCTTTAGTCTAATTTAAAGCTAACTCTGTCAATGAATATTTTGTATTTTAATATTCTTTCGTTGAATTTTTAGTCCTATGATTTCTAACCTTCTTCTTAATTTTTTTCAAGGGTTGTACTTCAACATTTAACTTCTTGAGGATTATTGTTGAAACATTTTGAATATTAGAGCTGTATATGCAATTTTAAACTCGAATCGTGAAGGCAATAATAAAAACATTTAGAAGTGACTATTGTACGTTAATTAATTACGTTTGCAGCTCCCCCCCACCCCCCGCTGCATCGTAACTAAGTGGTGCACTTCTTTGATCGCCACTAGAGTGCCATTGACCCCCACATTACCAGTGTAGCTCACCGTTAGACCTCTGGCTTTGTCGCATTGTTCGATTGTTTGTCAACGATCGGTCAGTTCGGCCGTTGCCGTGGTTGCTCAACTCTCCGCTACGCCGCGCTGTCGTCGTCGCTGCGCTCGTTGTCGTTCGTTGCACTTGAACCCAAGAACAAAAGCGCTCTCAAGGCGCCACCCATTCTTCTACCGATTACAACAGTCCATGTGCTAAAGTTTGCGTGGTTCGTTCACCTTCTCGGTGTTTGTTGTAATAGGGACCTCACAAGCCGGTGATTTTTATTTTTTATTTTGGGTGTATCTACGCCAGTGGCATTTTTTTTAACGTTTTGACGGGGAACGGTCCAAACCCCAGTCTTGTTACTATCTAACATCGACCAGTTAGAAAGCATCATTAATTAATAGCCCAATGACAAATGGCAACTGGGTGCGGAATCGATCCTTTAAAAAGCTACTATATAACTTCCCTCAGGATCGAACCGGCAACCTTTTCATTCAAAGGAGAGCACTATAACAACTAAGCTACCCAGTCAGTTTACTCTAGATTGTTACATTAAATTATAATATCGTAGGCCTACTAAAAAACTTTTTTACTTGTAGGTTACCTTTACCCCTTTTGAGACGAAACTATTCATTTCGAGGGCGACATTTTATTATATTTCCTATATGTGATAGTATTTCTGTATTTTTATTTTCACGTTATCGTTTTTAAGTGTAGAACAATTTTGAATTTAATAGCTGTCATCAAGTACCGGTACAACATATTTTAGGTGTTTTAAGTAGGATAAGGCTGCAAAACATTCTTAGGGAAAAGTCAATAAACCAAGGTTTATTATTTGTATTTCACTGAAATTATCCATTGTAATTTATTTTGTTTTTCGTGGTTCCGCGGTAAAAAACGATTTTGTGATAGTTACGTACCCACTTGACATGTATTCATCCCTGCAATTAATTGATTCTGTGACCTCTTGATCATAAATCCAAGACTTGTAATCCTCCCCCTGCAGGCTGTCGTACTGACTCGATGGGCCCTGATAAGGAGCTGGCGAAGAGTGAAAGCCAGTTGCAGTGATTAGGGCCGAAACTCATCCGGGGCCTCATCATCGTCGGATGCCTCGTCCGAGGTCCGGGCTGCGACCGAGGCAGTAATTGAGGCTGTAACAAGCCCCCGGGACGAACAGACTACAAGCGTCTGCCGCCCGGGCTGGGTACATGGTCAGCGATTTGATCAGACAACAAGAGGCTCTACTAACCTCACTGCATAGCTCGAAATTTGAAAAAGAAAATAATAATTTCATATGCATCACACTGATGGAAAGTTATGTATCGTATTTTAAACAGAAAAAATCAATTCGTAACTGATATTCAAATTAGCTTGTTTGATTGTTAAACAACTTGAGAAAATCAGGACACGGTTTTTGGCAACCAGGACACAATATTATTCCTTACACTAACGGTGACATATGCTAAGATGTCTTGTTAAGTTTTTTTATCTGCAGCAGAGATGTCTTTTGTTCTATGTGCGGTAATTAATGAAATAAGGTATCAGAAGGTATAAGGCCTCACTGAGAGAAAAAAGGTGTTGAAACATACTTAAAAAATGATGAAACACTCTTAAATAATGGCTTTTTCATTACTTAATGCTATAAGTATGTTACTGCATGTTCAGACATTCTAAATGCATGAGTAAGTAACATACGTAAAGTTCGGCAGTAGTTTGATGACGTCACACTGTGTGACGTCACTGCAACTTACTTACCACTATATGAAACATACGTATTATAAAGATGATCAGTCATCATGGACCAATCTTTGTTGTATGTTACTTCTTTGCCAACACATGAAACATACTTATTGTAATGGTTTTTTATACTGATGATTTAGTCTTTGCCGTATGTTACTTACTTTCCACTGTATGAAACATACTTATTGTAACCATGTTTTATCCTGATTAATTATTCTTGGTCGTATGTAACATACTTGAAACTATATATGAAACATAGTTATAATAATGGTGTTTCATCATTATAGTTTTTCGTTTGACGTATGTAACTTACTTTCAATTGTATGAGACATATTTATTGTAATTGTGTTTCATAAAGATGAACTAATCTTTGTCGTACGTTACCTACTTGTCACTAAATGAAATATACTTACTGTAATTATGTTTCATCATGTTGGCTTAAGCTTTTGCGTACATTTTGTAGTTGACCGTTAAGGAAAAATACTATTTCAAATTAAGTTCTGAAATGTGATTGTTGTTGGCATTTACTATTTTATCTTAGTATCATATACAGATGCTTTGTTGTGTATGAAGCCAAGTTATATGATACTGCAAATACATCTCAATTTGAATACTATTCCACCTCTTTATTATTTTTAAAAGTTAAGTGGCAGACAAGCTGTTTCAAAACTTGAAATATGAATATTTTTTGCTGTATGTTTTATATCTGATTTCGACTAATGTAATTTTAATGCTATGTTATGTGATATTCAGTTTTATATCCTGAAACCATTAATTTTTTACGGTTTATTTATTTTTTTTAATAAATACAATTTTACAGCAATCAAATATTATACAGCCTAAAGAGATCTAACCTGAACAATTATAAATAAATAGTAAATCCAGTTAAAAATCAAACCTAATTCAAGTCTTGTCCTCATACTATGGTACTTAACAATTACAATAGAATTTCGAAAAAGTATAACAAATCAGAGTTTAAAATTTATTGTTTCTCATTACAGGTTAATACTATTTAAAAAAATCTAGATAAGATAAAAAATAAATAGCTATGGAGGTGTAGGCAGAAATAAAATAAATTAATTTAAAAGAAAATATTTATTAAAGATGTATTTTATACACTTACAAATCCGCTCATTTCCAATGTATGATTGAAAGAGTTTTTTCACAGCTACACACAAACACAAACTCAACACCATAAACCGCGAAAAAACGCCCAACACCTAAACACTGACCGACCGGCGCGGCGCGACGAAGCTGTCACTACACGAATTCACTGCAGACTGACACATAATGAGAGAAAGAAAAACTGTGGTTGCATACTTATTTTCCTTGTTAATGATGTTTCTTACTTATTGCATTTTATAATTGTCTCCAGTACAGATTTATGTACAATGCATAATTGTAGTCTCACCATAAGTAAGTTACATACTTTCAAGTCAGTTAATAAGTGTGTAACACGGTTTTAACGGAAAACTGATATGATGTCACTAACGGTGACGTCACCGTTTTAGGACTTAAACTTTATTAGGAGTATGTTTCAACATTACAAATATCTTGAAATCATGTTTCACTGGTATTAGGTATGTTTCATGTATTTATACGAAATAGTTGAAACATACTTATTTGACATGGTGAATCATACATTCACGAATTTTTGGATACGTAAGATTATTACTTACATTATGTGTTACATAGATATTTAAGAATGATTCATACTTCATAATGATAAAACTGTTATACCATTACATACGTATATTGCATTTTTCTCAGTGCTCTAATAACGTTTGCATACCACAACAGTGCGTGTTACAACTAATTTCTGCCTATCAAAAGGCCTGCGCTTATAATGAATACATAATGCATTATTTAAACTAGGTCCAGTCTTTTACTGCAAAAAATAGGTTTATTTTAGAGAAAGATTTTTTACTCGCAATAACGCTTCTTTTCATAAAAAGGTATACAATGTTATATTCAATTATAGATTTTTTGATACCGACAAGATATGGCTGGAAAATGTCATGGTACTGTAACTGAAATGAGTACGAATGTAATTGAATTGGACAACAATTTGGTCAGATCACAAATCTAGAAACAATAATATTTGACTGAATTAAGGGTAAGGCATGTCACTTCTAAAAGTACCCTAAACGTCAATATTGTTGTCCTTCCTATGTAATTTGATTATTACTAACTAATTGAATGAATGCACTTAAAAAAGAAATTCTTCATATTAAATATCAAGCATAAAACTCTTTAAGCGTTAAAAATCTCTTGGAACCCCCCCCCCCCCCCACTCGCCATTGCCACTAATATCGATACGTTTCGACTCTTCCACGTCCAACAGGTATATTCCTCATTCAAATCAGCTCTCGCATTCCACACTCGAGCGTAAATCAATTACCGACCGATGGGCGGCCCCGTTGCCCGGTGGGGGGGGGGGGTTTGTAGATGACAAATTGCCTCAGCATTACCCTCGTGTCCCCACAAATTGCAACCGCCCGCGTTATAGTTAATTAAGCATTCCAGAAGCACGGCGCAGCCTTGTTATGCAACTTAACAAGATCGATAAATCTGAGAATTTCTAAATTTACTGGTTTAATCGAACCGCCATCGATATTAGAACAATAGGTCGACGAGGGAAGGTGTAGTACCTGTAGGAATGCGTTGCGAAAGCGCAAGACCTGTTGGTTGGTCCGCGGCGTTGTCTAGCGGGATGGCGTGGCTGTGGACGGTGTCTTCCCGTGCCGTGGCGTGGACGGTGTCTTCCCGTGCCGTGGCGTGGACGGTGTCTTCCCGTGCCGTGGCGTGGACGGTGTCTTCCCGTGCCGTGGCGGCGTGGCCGTGGCGTGGACGGTGTCTTCCCGTGCCGTGGCGGCGTGGCCGTGGAAGGTGTCTTCCCGTGCCGTGGCGGCGTGGCCGTGGTTGGTGTCTTCCCGTGCCGTGGCGGCGTGGCCGTGGACGGTGTCTTCCCGTGCCGTGGCGGCGTGGCCGTGGCGTGGACGGTGTCTTCCCGTGCCGTGGCGGCGTGGCCGTGGACGGTGTCTTCCCGTGCCGTGGCGGCGTGGCCGTGGACGGTGTCTTCCCGTGCCGTGGCGGCGTGGCCGTGGACGGTGTCTTCCCGTGCCGTGGCGGCGTGGCCGTGGACGGTGTCTTCCCGTGCCGTGGCGGCGTGGCCGTGGCGTGGACGGTGTCTTCCCGTGCCGTGGCGGCGTGGCCGTGGACGGTGTCTTCCCGTGCCGTGGCGGCGTGGCCGTGGACGGTGTCTTCCCGTGCCGTGGCGGCGTGGCCGTGGCGTGGACGGTGTCTTCCCGTGCCGTGGCGGCGTGGCCGTGGACGGTGTCTTCCCGTGCCGTGGCGGCGTGGCCGTGGTTGGTGTCTTCCCGTGCCGTGGCGGCGTGGCCGTGGACGGTGTCTTCCCGTGCCGCGGCGGCGTGGCCGTGGACGCTGTCTTCCCGTGCCGTGGCGGCGTGGCCGTGGACGGTGTCTTCTCGTGCCGTGGCGGCGTGGCCGTGGACGTTGTCTTCCAGTGCCTTGGCGGCGTGGCGTACACGGTGTCTTCCCGTGCCGTGGCGTGGACGGTGTCTTCCCGTGCCGTGGAGGCGTGGCCGTGGCGTGGACGGTGTCTTCCCGTGCCGTGGCGTGGACGGTGTCTTCCCGTGCCGTGGCGTGGACGGTGTCTTCCCGTGCCGTGGCGGCGTGGCTGTGGCGTGGACGGTGTCTTCCCGTGCCGTGGCGGCGTGGCCGTGGACGGTGACTTCCCGTGCCGTGGCGGCGTGGCCGTGGACGGTGTCTTCCCGTGCCGTGGCGGCGTGGCCGTGGCGTGGACGGTGTCTTCCCGTGCCGTGGCGGCGTGGCCGTGGACGGTGTCTTCCCGTGCCGTGGCGGCGTGGCCGTGGACGGTGTCTTCCCGTGCCGTGGCGGCGTGGCCGTGGACGGTGTCTTCCCGTGCCGTGGCGATGGCAGATCATGACGGAGTCGGCCACTGTTGCTGATGGTAATGGTATTGCGGTACCCCATCGGAATGTTCAAGTTATGGAATTGCGGGACTCGACGTCTGGGAGCATAAAATTGTTCCACGATTGTGAAATTTCCATCGAGTGGAAACTGTTTATGAGCGATCGCTAGGTATTTAAAATCTCCCAATCCAAGACATTAACCTACACCACTATGAAAGCAGATATATGAAGTTGTCTAGGATCTTGTGGAACTGCGCATCGTTCATAAAAAAATGTTTTTACATTGGGCAAACTGAAACTTATATTTACAATCTAATTCTACATAGGAGAAATCTTAAATATTGCGGAATTCGACATACAATACAAAACTACATAAAAGATACTGTATTATTTATGTCGAGATTATATATATTTAGATTATTTACACTGTATGATTCTGCAAACTACTATGACTGAACGTCGTCAGTCATTAACTTTAATATTTACGATTGATTTGCCTTCACATCAAAACACAAATAAAAATTATAGTTCCATCAGTTTTTGTAAATCCAAGTTTAAATATCCGTACAGTATTTTAAAGCCCAAAGACTATAGCTGTAGGTCCTCCTGAGAAATTACCTGCAAAAAGTTGAACTTTTTTTTAAATTATTAAGTACTTACATTTAATTATTACTGAGTACCGGTACCTATATATTCTCCAAAATGCACATAAAGTGGTTAACATAATGTACAAAGAAGTTTTTCAAAGCCGGGCATTGATGTTGATGCGTTATCGTTAATAATGATAATGTAATCTGCTGATAAAGATTGTGAATGATGATGACTCGTATACGGTTTTCAGAATAAGTTTTTTTGAGAATTATTACAATAAAATAAAGTGCCTTGCCATAGTAGGCTTACCTGTTTTTTTACTCTTTATACATTTTTATAAATTTTTTTTATTGGATAGGCACTTACGTCGTTGTTTGTTTCAGACTATTATTATTATATTTTTCTATGACCTAAACCATTAAAACAAGTAAAAATACCCCCGTCGCAGCAGACCTGCGTACTTAGCGAATTTCCAATGGCAATCTTTACATAAGTGTACATAACACATTAAACACACACTATGTGTCTTTACATAAGTGTGTAATATCAAATTTCATGATGATCAGACAATTTTTTCGATACCGATGTTACTGGTTAACGAACTCATCCAAGAGAATCTAACTTTACATGTCTGTACCAAATTTCATGATGATCGGACGATTTTTGCACTAGTTATCGTGTTCACAAGCACTCAAAATTGAAAATTTCATTTCCCATATAAGCCCATGTTAAATTTTTTAGTAAATCGTTATTTGTGCAGTTTTAGATGTGTTTCCGACAAATAATCACTTCGTATCCAGAAAGTACACATAAAAAGCCACAACTTAATATATAAAATTATGTAATCGCAGAGGTGTCCGTACAACGATATAAACGGCAGCTCCTATATGAAAACGACGGTAATAGCTTATTTCCAAAGGAAATTCGCTAAAAATCCCGTCCTTATTTCCATGATAATTCCATTTCTATTTCCATGATCACGTCATTATTTCCGTGATTTAAATATATATTGCTTAAATTCCACAAAATAGTTTTAGGAGATCTGTCAGCTTGTTCGTTTATACAGAAGCTCTCTTAACTGACCCCTACAGGACAAGACTATGGTCGGATAACGGAAAAGGTCGGTTTAACCAAATAATACCAGATATATCGCGCCACAATCATCCTACACTCATCTCTCATTCACATTCAGGTTAAAATACCCACTATGTGAGGTCCCTGTCTCAAAATAGTGATATAGAGATATATGTGTTAAAATCACTTAGGCTAAAAATGATAAAAATTGTTGCAACACGATCAATTGCTCCTAACACAATTCATTAAAATAAAGTAAATACCCAGTTATGGTATATAAAACTGTCAAAAAACAAATTTAGTAAACATGATTATCACGCAGAAAAGTTTGCATGCACGAAATATTGAGAACTAAATGACTAAATTTGGCTTGCTACGGAAACGTATGATCGATTTGTTCGAACATTATTTAGTTTTAGATCATTAGCGCAACATCGGCTCTCATAGCGGAAGTTTGTATATTCCTGGAAAACGGTTGGTTAATCTGACCGAGAGCTTCCACTAATTGGAAAGTTGATATCTGTAGGTAAACAAGTTTTAAGGCCAACGTATGAAAAGTGTTTAATCATTAAATGTTTTTAAAGTACTTTTTTATACTAGGCCTATATAAAATAATAATTGATCACCGTCCTGTCTAAAGTCAACAATCAACCCATCCCGCACATGATGACAAGCTTATTATACGCTCCCTCAAGTAAACAACAAAGCGCATAAATATCTGCTACAGAACGAGTCAATCCAATTACATTGGCAGATGACGTAAGGCAAGAGCGGCGGATGGAAATATTGCCCGTGCATGTGTGTGTGTGCGCGAGTGTGAGAGCGGAGCGGAAGCGTACGTAGGTTCAGTGGGCGGTAGTGAAGGCTATACCAGAAGGTTGACCGTAGGTATCAATGGTGACGATAGAGGATATGACCGGCATGAATAAGAAGTTCGATGCAATGCTGCCACCGCCACCATGAAAAACCAGTGCTGCCAAGTACCGGGAAACGAAGAAATTCCTGGCCTCTTGAGAAGAATTGCTGCAAGAATGCTCCATGGATGTAATTGTTAGGTAGACAATGCAATTAACGGTTTTGAGCAGACATATTGAGAACACATGTCTATTCACACGTCGAGAACACATGAAGTGAATTCATCGTATTTGCTAATTATTGCAATGAATCATATTCATATTATTTTCCCTACGTCTGTCTGAGAAAGCAGTTGTTTACGCACTCAAAACGTGTCGCAAAACAGGTGATTGCTGTATTAATAATTTTACTTTGCACACGCTAGATTTACTTTGAGCACACACCAGAACAGAACACAAAACAGTATGCATTAGCCAGCAAGGAAATGTTGTTTAGTCAGGAACCAAATTGACAACACTGGATATAGCTTCTGACCCATTTTCCTTTTCGTCGTTTTCGATGGAATCGACATAACATACAACCTACAAACCATCTTAAGTGAGGCTGTGTGTAAGTGCAAAACTTGATCAACTATGGCAGTGACTTAAGAGGGCGTTGGAGTCAATCCAAATTCCGCCTTTCCCCCATAAGAGCAATGTTAAACGGGATGTCAAATAACTCTTTTATTTATAATCAGAAAGTATTGGTTTATAGCTCGAAATAAAGGGTTCATCAAGGCGGATTTTGTTTGCGAGAGGAATCTTTTATAAAAATTAGTGTTTTTTACTAACTTGAAATAACAAAGCAAGTTTTTTACTACTTTTAAAACATTTTCTATAGAATTGTATAAATTATTTACAAAGAATCGATCTCGCAAAAGGAACGGGGAATTTAATTGTGATTCAAACGCTATTTATTCTGAACCAATCGGACAAAAAATAAAGGAATTATATGACAAATGCCGGGGACAAGTTTAGCATTGCTCTTATGGGAAATAAATCCAACATGGCGGCACTCCAACGCCCTCTTAAGTGATTTAAGTAAATTATTCACCCTACGATCTTACAGAGACTGCTAAAACAGAAATGGCACTTTGCGAACTTTTTGCATAAATTATTACAAATTTGTTTGCAGCCATATTTAAAAGATTACGCTCAGTCCAATCTTCACCTAAGTTTATTGATAGAATATTTTAAACATCTGATTTAGTATTATAAATTTACACTTATTTACCTTAATTTAATGTCAGTGATGCAAGTCTTGTACGATAGCTTTTTACGGCATTCTGATAAATACCTATCACAAAGTACTGTATTAGTGTATCTAAGTTTTACTAAAAAATAAATAATAAATATTGTATACATTTTAATATTTTCACCGATCATATCCAATCTTTGATTCAAGCAATACAAAGTACAGGACACCAAAGCCATCTAAGCAAGCAAAAGAAACCCGTCAGCATTACAGAAGTAGACACTTTGGACAATTTCCAGATGATAAAATCCCAGCAACGTTACAAAGTATTTAACTGCCCACAGCAGCTTTCAATTTCGTTTCCATTCCACCACGGTAAATTCAAATCGGACACGGTGATATGCAAACCACTTGCAGCCGAATGAGTGGCGGGGCCGGCCGCTAGGGTCGCTAGTTGGTGGGGGAGACATTCGGTTTCGGTTTACGACGCCAGTTTGATTGATCAGCCCACAACGTCAGCCCACGCGCTGCCTGGACGCGAAGGATAACAAGGTCGGCCCATCAGTCATACAGGTGACCGCCGCGGTGCCATCTGGCTCGGTCCCGGTCCCACAGCTCCGGTCAACATCTAAATCTATCTTGGTTCGGAGGTATTTACGCTGAGGCATTGTGCTGTATTTTGGAAAAAAAAGAATTGGAAGAGCGAGAAATTTCAGCAATCCCTTCTTAAGCAATCCTGTGGCCACTGAACTAAAGTTCAATAAGCTATAAGGGTTGTGATTCAAGGATGTCAAAGGGACCTTCGTTAGCCCTACTAGAAAAAGCCATATTTGTACAGTATCTTTCTACAAACTTCAGATGTGCAAATATATTTTAAGGTGTGTTGAAAGAAGTTAAATAGTTATAGAGTGCTACACCGATAGGGAAAATTGTCCCCTGTCGATTTGCGCCATTCTACCCACGATTCCCACCGTTTCCTTGGTAACCAGTCCTTTGTTCACTTTCCAACCAGTTATTTACCATTTTACCCACACCTATCCGACGTTTCTGTGGTAACAAACTTCAATATCCTGCTCACAGACCATCCAATCAAATTAATTTAAAAACAAACAACAAATAAACATATGTGTTTAAACGTATCGTCAAATCTGTACCGTACTTTTTGAAGTTTGTAGCAACCAAACAGAATAGCTAAAACTAGTAACCAAGGAAACGAGGGTAAAGTGTGGGATGGTTTGCCAAGGAAGCGGCGGGAATTATGGGTAAAATGGCGCAAACCAACAGGGGGAAAATTAACATGTTTTGGCCACTCATCTATAACCACGTTGGTTGTGTCTTTTAGTTTCAAGAATTGTGATATATATCCATCTCCTCCTGTATCTCATCTGAAGTTTTCAAGTCATAATGGAAAACATTGTAATGGAAGCCATCACGCATTTTTCCGTTTTATTGCATGGAAAACGAATTGTTCTTTTGTCACAGACAATTTTCAAAAAATATTAATGTGTCCTTATTTAGTTCAGAAACTTTTTTCAGAAATCAGAGATTCCTACTGTACAATATGTTTTGCGGTACACCTAATTTATTTGCTATCACTTTTGTATCTCCTTTACTCTATATTCTATATAAGGTACCACATTAGCTGGTTTTAGTAATTTTATCATTTAAAATCATAGTAGATTAGACTAAAATGATGAATGACCTATCACGACTCAAGGATAAAGATGATACAAATTATATATTTACAATATCTGCCTAATGAACTTCTCCAAGTTTAACGCACTTAATGTTGAACTGTGTGATCAGTCAGGGTCATTTATGATGTCCAGTTATGACTGTTCTGAACTAGAGTTTTTACTTCTGAGTTTTATGGAAATGAGCTTCTAGGTAAAATATCATTTTATATACCTAGAACCCTTTACAATACAGGGATAGCATCGAAATGGAAATATAGCACAATCAATTGCAAGACCTTCGATCAAATATTGGATCATCAGTCACCGAAGACGGCTTCCTCTCTGACGTTTGACAGGTGTCCGGAAGGGTCCGTGGCGCGTGGCCCCTGAGTTCACTGAACTAGATCAAATTGTCCATAATTTACGTGGCCTTCCCCACGGAGCGGCGTGCCTAGACCGGGCGGTGGAGTCGCAGTCGCAGGTAAGTGGCAGTGGAGCCCACCTCTGCTGCCTGTGGAGGTCTGTCGTAGACAGCGGCGCTATCACTTTCTTCATTCGGTTATCTGAACTGCCTGAAAGGACTACGTCAAGGTCACCCTACAGGATGATCATTATGTTGTCCCATTATCTATTGGAGTACATACAGATAACTTTGGACGACGATTGCGTGACGTTCTTGGACTATATTGTCTACTAGTACTTCGTAAATCTCTCTGAGGGATGGAGTGGTCAATGTGCTTGCAGATGACCTTAGGTGGGATTTGGTCTATTTCTCTGCATACATTGTTGGAGAAACTCGATGACAAGAAGTCGGAATTGGTGCATAAATTGATACTTTTTTTTACATTCTTAACGATTATTTTTATCTTTTTTTATTAAATCTTTAATAGCCATATCGTAGTACTGTATATTCACACTTAGTATATCACGCTAACAAGAAATATTCACAAAAATGTTGAACACATAAAGCCTAAAAATATAAAATACCTAGCCATGTTATATATTTTGGTCGTATTTCATTTTCATTCAGATTTTTAATACCAATGGAAATTATGGTACGTATATGTTTAATACAGCAATAACTTATAGTTTACATTATTTCATGAACCTGGAAAAATAAATTGTCAAAATTGGTCTAGAAATTAAAGTTGTTACTAGGATATATTAAAAATAATTTACGTTAAAACCATGAAATTTATATATTTTAAGTTAATGCGCATTTCGAAAACGGATATAAATAGGCTACATTTGCGTCAATATAAATTGTTCATTTTAAATGATAATTAAAATATCTGACAAAAAGTTAACAACCTATTCAAAGAAATCAATTTCTATACTATCATTAATAAATACGTCAAACAATCAAAAGGCCTAACTGCAAACATGCCTAATTTAGCTTTGAACATTTTTACTGCAGCGTAGCCTCCATAACCATGTTGTAAAAAGTGAGCAAAAATATCGTATGTAGTAAAAATTTCCTTTTAAATTTTCCATCACGAACTTGTTATGAACCCCTGATGAGTTTCCTGCTCGAAGTGATGCGTTGGCTCACGCGAGCGTAACCACCGTCGTTAAAAAGCAAAAGAATCACAAAAGACCAAACAAAGTGGCTAATTGAAATGCCAATCGTGTCTTTTAATTGTCAGTACATGTGTTCCCCAGGGCTAGCCGGGTAATTTATACAAGTAACGTACACATGTCCATGTCGTGTAATGACAGTGTGGGTCGGTATATACGGGCACCCATTCCGCCGCGTAAAAACCTTGTTTCAATTGGTCCAATAATGAACTCACGCTGTCTTCCTGTCACACGACGTTTTTGTCTCGTTGGTGCCACTGGCTGTCACACGATGTTTTTGGGCCGGTAGTTGGCGACACTGTCGTGGGACCCTTTCTCTGACGTCATACGATCATAACTTCAATGTGTTCCTGTAATTGGTATTACTCCTCTCTGGTGTTGTTTTATTTTTAATCGAGATCCGTGAGAGGCAAGTTTTTGGGAGTTTTTTCTATTTGTTCCCATGGCTGGTATTAATTAAAATGCATAATTTGATGTGATTCATTGTTTTTAATTGTTGAAGAAACAAAGTTTACTTTCGTTTGAAGTACGATTTTTTTAAATGTCGGTAGGGAACGACCTACGGCATAATTGCCTTTGATGTGTCTTTTCTTCTTAATTATGTTCCTTTGAACAAATTGAGAGATTTTCGATGTAAAATTAACCATCAAATAAATACTCTATCTGTGACAGAAATTGTTGTACTTGCTCAGCAAATTATGTTTGTATGATTTAGTTTATAGAAAAAATGCAAAATGACTCTGATACATGTAATTTTTTGTTCCCATTATTAACACTGACATTAACATCACTGTATGAAACGTTGCGTGACTTTGAAAAGTCTGTGTGCCTAACTTTTCAAACACTGGCAAAATAAGCTATTTTCAAGTAAACAAAATAAAGACATGTACAGTACCATTGACTGATAGAGCATCGTAATTTATAAAAACGGACGAAGTAAAATTGATTCGCTTGTCCAAGGGAATAAGCAATCCCCATATTTTGCCTTTCAGGGATCCCAAAAAGAAATCTGAATCATTACTTACCACAGAATCTATTTATCAATGACTGTTACCAAGTCTGAGTTAGTGAATTTTGCGAAAGATATTTCAAAATCCATTCTTTTATGATACTACTGTATTAGTGATTTCACTAAACCACTGACCATTACTCACAACCTATTATTGAAATGAGTTGTCAACATCCCCGCCACAAGCCGTGTCTGATGTCAGCTGATGGTGTTTCAGGAGACAGGGCACAGAAGGCCAGCTGTACAGAACGCCGTCCACCCAGCCCGACACCGGACAGTCGGATAAGTTCAAGGTCAGTTCATCTCATCTTTGGACTATATAGCACAAGTGTTATTTCTAGGATCAATAAATTAATATAATTCTATTCATATAACTGTGATTTAATTATTTGTGGTTAAAATGAAATTAAACACAACATTCGATTTATAATTGTTAATTTGTAATGATCGACAGTGTAGACAATTTTTTTTTTTTTTTTTTTTTTTTTTTTTTTTTTTTTTTTTTGGAGAATGGCAAAGTAGTCTGCTCAATAAACAAATATTTTTATTCATTCATTCAAAGTAGATGCATTTAATTGTACTTTCTTCAGTGGTAAGAAAGTGGTACTAATCATATAGGTGTGGAGAAGGGGGTGTTTTACTGCAATAGATAATCATTATAAAACATTGGTTAACATCCATAGAATAATTCAACTGTTAAATTATTTAAACAAACCTTTTTTACCTCTCCTTGACTAGGCACTATATTGTAAGTGATGATGCAGTGTGTTAAATAATCTGTTGTATCTAAAACCCTCATTGTCAATGCGTCGGATGGATAGGATTATATTTTAGGTCGCTCTTCAGCAGTAGAGTGTATGATACCGTCGTGATGACCCCCGTCATTGCGGATACTTGGTTGATACCGGATTACAAATACATGATAATTATTTTTCCTCACTGTGGTCTACGGTCTACGCAATCTACACTCGGCCTTACTCCCTTAATTGATTCCTTACACTACACTTATCTTATTTACTTCATCTTAATCATCTTTTAACCGAAACTTATCACCACTTTTATTCCCCACCTTACCGATCTCAATTGCTTTTTATTGCTCGCCTCGCCTCATGCCTTCTTATTCACCACCTCTGCTGTAATTTTTTACTCCTAATTTACTAATCTCCTTTCTGGCTTTACTTATTGTTTTTCTTGCTACAAAATTCAACATCTTTGTATTCTTATTGATTTGTCCCTCCTTAATCTGTTATTCGCATTATTTGCCTACCTATTTAATTTTTCTTATTCTTCTACTTATTATCTCCCTTCCTTGCCGTACTTGTTTGTTTGCTTGCCACCTTCTTTGTCCCCTTATTTATTTCATTCTCTGCCTTACCTTTACTTGTTTTACTATACTCTTCACTTTTACTTTCTCCCTCTATACCATAGTATATGGAGAAAGTATTGTTTTCGTCAAAATTTTTGAATTTGAGTTGTTGGTGGATTTATCCATTTTGGTTCCCCCTGAGCCCAAAAAAGTGGTTTTCGGAGTGATGTCTGTCTGTGTGTGTGTGTGTGTGTGTGTGTATGTGTGTGTGTGTGTGTGTGTGTGTGTGTGTGTGTGTGTGTGTGTGTGTGTGTGTGTGTGTGTGTGTGTGTGTGTGTGTGTGTGTGTGTGTGTGTGTGTGTGTGTGTGTGTGTGTGTGTGTGTGTGTGTGTGTGTGTGTGTGTGTGTGTGTGTGTCAGGATGTAAACAGAGCTAGAGAATGCCCTAATGGTCCGATTTTAATTAAATTTGGTACATAGGTCCAAATCCACGATAATTCCAGGCGTTTTTTTTTTCATTTTTTTTAATTTTTGATTTTTAAGGGTATTTTACCCCCAAAAACCCTCAAAAATCATCAAAAATCAAAATTTCTCAAAAACGGCTCTAACGATTTTGATTAAAATTTTGTGGTTTATTAAGCTTAAAATGGTGAATAAAATGACACCACCCGCATCTCCGGGAAAACTCGCGTTCAAAAGTTATAGAGTAAAAAGTGTTTTAAAAATTATTTTTTTGGATTTTGAAAATAGCTGTTGTCTTGAAATAAATTTTACTTATCACCATTAAATCAAGCTCAAAAAACTAAATAATCCAGTATTTTAAATTATTGCTCTACGTCAAGTGGTTGCGGAGAAAATTTAATTTTTCGTTTAGCGGTAAACGCAGTACGTTGTTAAAAGTCACATACGCGCGTAGGGTCAAACGAGCGCTGCTCAGCCGGTAGCTATCCGACGGAGTCATCAAGACATTAATGTTTGAAGCTTTTAACATCTTTTTTACAATGTTGGGAGAAAGTATGTGTCAGTTAACTGATACCGTTTATTTTATATACCACAGTATTATTTGATTCAATATTCTCTTACTTACCTCCTCATTATCCTTTCCACTCATTACTTTTTCACCTTACCAGCCCCCTTATCCCTCCTACTCTTCTCCTTCCTATTCACCCTCACCTTTTCCACAGCCACCTCCCCCGCTCCCTGGCTCCCCGGCTCCCCGCCTCCTCTTTGCCCGCCGCTCCACTTTCGCTCCGATACCGGCTTTAGTGTCCGCGTATATCGGCGATCACGCCTCGAGCCTTCCGCTACCGTTCTTCCATCTATAACTATTCACAAACCCGTTCCGCCAGCGCCACCGGTCACTCCGCGCCGCAACACGCCCCTGGTCTTGGTATGCGTGTAAATCTGTATTGGCAAACCGCTGATCGAGTCGGAGAAATCGTCCAACCTTGTGCCTAATTTTCCTTGTTATCGGCTATCTCCATTGCTGTTATCGTTTATACTGGCATTTTTAACATCTTTAATAGAAATTTTTAAGAATTTTCAGAAATTAATAAATTTTAAATACAAATTATTTAAATTAAGTTCAAGTTACTGTATTCTATGTAAGAACTTTTTTAAGTTATTATTTAACAAATTTTCCTTTACTACCGTATTTTTTTTTTTTTTCAAAAAACGTTCAAGGAGTTTCGGGATATGGAGTCTGAGGATAGCAGATATACCTTTAAAGTGTGATTGTAAAGTACCGGAACAATGAAATATATTTTTTTACCATTGTAGCTAAAGTACTGAGACTTGGTGTATCAATAATATCCATATAAAAGTCTACACTTTTAAGCTATTAACACCTTTTTATCCCTTAGGGAGGGGGGGATGGCACACGAGCAGTAGAAGAAAATTTTTAATGTACACAAGGGCAAGATGTACATCAAGTTAAAGGTCTCTATGAATGGAGAGCACAATGCCGCGAATCTCACACAAAAAGGACCTCTGAGTAAAAAATGACGTATCAAATCAATGAGTATCTAACTTAGTTAAAATTAGGCTATATGGCCAAAAACAAAAATGCAACAACTCCAGCAACACTCGACCTTTTGAGGTCGGGCTTGTAGCAAATTGTTCAGAATGCAAATCCCTTTAAAATTATGTATCATAGTTTTACGTATGCCAGTGCAGTTTCCCTGACGACTTCCACTACGGACATCCTCTAAAATGTGTCTTGGAAAATACTTCATTGGCCTAGGCCCTACGTCGTATGATAAATAATTTTAAAAGTACTCTGCAATCTGAGCATTCTACAAACCCGGCCTCAAAAGGTCGAGTGTACTGGGAGTTATTGCATTTTTTTGTTTTCGGTAGTACGATTTTTAAGTAAATTTTGATCACCAGTCAAAATTTTTAATAATCCTGGTCATTCTTTTGAGGTCAGGTTTTCGGCATTTTTCTCTATTCATAGAGACGTTTAATTTGATGTACATATCTGCCCTATACTTACATTTAAGATTTTCTTCTGACTCCTCGTGGGCCGTCCCCCTTAAAGGATAAAAATATGATAATAGCTTAAAAGAGTAGACATTCATGTAGATATTATTATTGATATACCAAGTCTCATTCCTTATCTATAATGGTAAAAAAATGTATTCCACCGTTCCGGGACTTTTCAATCACACTGTCAAACAAAACTATTAATAAAATTTAAGAATAAAAAATTAACTATAAATCGGGATGTACAGTTTAGAACGAAGGTAAAGCACAGAAAGAAATGCAAACGCGCAATCAATAAGTGTTATTAATAACCTGAATTTAAGACCAGAATCAGAGCTTCAAACTTCGTGAACTTTGCTTATCAGTGATGGATTGCTTATCAGTTGGGCGTTGAGGAAATTAACATTCACGGACTAAACTTGCTACATAATATACAAATAGGCCTACAATAAATAACAGACTGTATTCTTAAGCTAGGTTTACACGTGAGAGTTTTTCACTCTCAGAGAGTTTCTTACTCTCAGGAGGTACTCGCAAAGGTGACACAACCAACGAATTTTCCAAGATAATTATTGCCAGACAGTTTTCTGCTAGTACTATCAACAACTGTCTGAGATTTTTATGAGAGTAACTAACTCTCCGAGAGTAAAAAACTCTCACGTGTAAACCTACCCTTACAGTTGGCTGCGGTACATTAGTAATCCTGCTTATCATATTATTATTTCTTTAAGTTGTTTTTAATTAATTCACTAATTTATCTCCAATATTGGTACCGTACCGCATTTTTTATATTTTAAATTGGACTAGTTTTTATAAATATTTTTTATCGTCTTGGTTTTGTGGCCAAATAATATATCAATATTACAGCTAAAGAAATGAGGCAGTATATACATTTACTCATCAAAACAAGACGTTTAAATAAATTATAATACAGATCGTGCTATAGTTAGATAGAGTAGCGCGCCGATCCGTAGGAGGGTTGTACTTGAGTCCGTAGAGGTTATGCGGCCTAGGCCGCCTTATTTGTCTGCGAATGGCGATGGTAATTGGATAAGACCGCGACAGTGTTACCAACACTTTGGCACACAATGTTGCCAACGTCGCCAGTTGCAATTGCTACCTACAAGCTACAAGACCGCAGGTGAACCTTTCAATACTCACTATAGGGCCTATTCCCGTACAATCCACCATTCAGCGGTTCGGCCGAAGATACCATCGCAACTCAATACAATCGATCTCGTGCAATGTTTGCATTTGGTGTGTTGTATAGCGTAAATTAACAGTATTAGTTGAGTACGGTAGGTTATTAGGACCTCAATTTTTAAATGCACCCAATGCAACCAAATAGATAGAAGGCGTGATGGCATTTGACAGCCCTTAAATTCTCAAGGTATCTCAGTAGTTAATGATTACCACCTTCAGTAATCTTAATACAGTAATTTATCAATGATGTGTTCTTAATAAATAATAACTATTTATTATTTGCTTACTTCAAAATGTTTAAAACATTCATAACAACTTTCAGCTTTCGCTAAATCTCAACACTATAGATAACCTTCAAATGCACTTCTTTACGGCCCTGCGAACACATAAACTCTCCGGCGTTGGCAACACTGGTTTCTCTGATCGCTTACAACAGCGGCGACGTTTATGACCGATAACAACGCGGTTTACGAGATCACGTGACCAATGCTGCCAACATCTCGGAGAGACGCACGCGAAACATCGTCTCGCGCCGCGCCGCATCATCTGTGGAGAATTGACACATTCATTCATACGGATTTCATGTTTTCCTTTCTTCCATAAGGTATAGGCCTAAAATTTTTCTTCTTATCGGTTTTTATCTTCCAGGGTGCCTAAAACCCTCGCTTTACTTAGTATTGGGCTCCTACCACACAGTAAAATTTCCATTTAAATCTTCTTAATTTTTTTACATATTTTCCATATTTGGCTCTTATGCCTGATTTTTATTCGAATAAGACTAATGTTAAATTTCAATCATCTGCTTCGCCTTAAATATTGATCGAAAAAACTCATCTTTGTCATTTTAAAGGAAATTTTAATATCTAGTGCCCTGTGAAGCCAAAAGTTTTATATTATTAATTGTATTCTTAAAAATTCTTTGTTCGAAAATGGGCGCGTTTTTTCAGTAGTTTAAGCTCATAAATTGCTCTATAAATCGTTATTTTTATTTCACAGTGCCCTAAAAATTAAAATTTCTCTTAAAATTACATAAAGATGAATCTTTTTCGACCAATATTAAAGGCGTAGGCGATGTTTGAAATGTAACATTGAAATGGGAATAAAAATCCAAGACAGCCGTTATTGCAGACTGTTTATTAAAATGGTGCACAAACTCCACATTTTCAGATGATCACCTTTAATTGAAAATACTACAGTAAATACTATGAGTATTATTAATATATGAGGAGAGCGGGGTAATACTGGACGGTGCGGTGGGGGAATACCGTTCACCGTATTTTCAGACAAGCTGAAGGATGCAGTGTGTAGGACGTGCTGCTATCGAGCGGAAGAAATGCGAAACAGATTGAGACGGTCGGGGAGCGTTCATCTTGACAAACGCGTGTATGACGAAAGTTTTTATTGTTCAGTCAACTTTCCTTCTAATTTTAGTGACTAACTTAAACTGATGTAAGCGAGACTTGCTATTACTTACTGTATTCAAACTTGTGGTTTTGAATAGCTCATATATTGCCCTATTTTTTTAATACCAAACAGAAGCCCTAAAGTGTTATTATTGAAGGTTATTGTTGGAAATGCTACGTCATGTTGTTTTGGGGCAATACCGTACTTCTTGCACGGGGCAATGCCGTGTCGGGTGTAAGGTGTTCATTACAAGTTAATAATGTATTACGTATAAAATTAACCTTCTTTAGAATTGGACAAAATACGAAAGATCCAATAGTATATTTCATTATAAAGGCCGAAAATAGTGTTTAGCCGGCCTAGAGATCGTGTTTTCAGTTCGAGACGAGGTCGCGTGAAATTGAAACGCTCGAAAGAAGGCAAAACGTTTTTAGCGGAGTTACGAACGATATTTTTCAACATACTTCACTATGAATAGATCAATTCTAAACAAGTAACCCTCCATCGGGCGCTTAAAATTCTGAAACGCTGTCAAGCGCAAGCGGAGGTTGGCTCCGCAATCACGAAAAAATCATAAAAAGCATTCTTTTGAAGATTATTTTCTTACATACATATTTATTTATTAAACAGTATTACTGTTAACGTATTTTAACACATATAACAATGTTCGGGTTTTTATAACTTATAGTGTAGGTAATATTTTTATGTACAATAATTTAATTTGTAAAAAGTTTTTAAGGAATTAAGCTACCGCGAAGGAAGAATAATTAAAAATATGTTCATTTCAAATTAAATACCTCATGATTATCATAATAAACATATAAATTCCATATTAGTTAGAATTGAATATTTGTACTGTAACTTAAAATAATAATTTAGTATATGAGTACTCCTGTACCTAATATTTTGATATATAGCATGGATGCTCAAAGTATATAGTCTTATTGGTTTTTATTCTTTATCAAGCGTAAAATTCTTTTAATTACCCTTTATTTCTAACAATACGCCATAAAATTTAAAATTTACATCAATTCGTTGATAAACATGTGTTTATATGTTTCGAGGGCTAAAGAGGCATTAGGCCTATATAAAATAAAAATCGGTCTAATGTGGTTCAAAAGCTAGAAAGAAACAATAGACAAACGAAATAAACAATTTAGGTTGAACATTAAGGCTAAAACAATTATTTTCGGTAGAACAATCGGGCACGACGCGGAAGCAATCTCCGAAATGTTATAAAATATGTATTTTTATAAATTTTCTCTCTCTCTTTTTGTTAACGATTAATTTTTTTAACAATAAGAAGTTACGTAGATTAAGTTTTATTTTCTTACATACTCAAAATTCTTTTAAGGATTTAGTTATATTTATGTTTTCTTATAACGGGCTATATTGGACTCATTCCCCACACACAGGCTTTTGCCCATGCGGGGATCAATTTCAGTTGTATAACTAATGTATTTATGTATAATATGTTTCTGTCTGAAAAAAAGATTCATTCATTTAATTTCTTTCATTTCATTTCATTCATTTCAAACTTGAAAAAATCGACCCCCAGATCAATACTATAATTGTAAACAGATAAAGCGACGCATGACACAGTCACTCTATAGTGTGATATTAATGGGAAGTTAAAAGCCAAAACCAAAGTTTTTATTTTTTACTTATTCTGCAAGTGCGGAGGTAACCTCCGCTTTGCGCCCGATCGAGTGGTTTAAAAATAATTTTATTCGCCCATAAAAAACAAATAACTTGAACTTACTTAGCGGGATGCACTGTTTTGTTTTCTGGTTGATAGGCAACTACTTCACATCAGTTACTGGTTTCCATTCATGTCCGCGGTGAGATTTTGTATTAGGGCCGAATTTGTTTGACAAATCTACGACAGTGATTAAAAAATATCCTCTCAACCTATTTCTTTAAATTTCTCCAATAATACATTTCTATAAAACATGCCCATATAAGAATAACATTGGGACTTGCAAGGGCAATGGAACTGAGTAGTATATGAAGAATGGGAATAGGCATTTCTCCTTCGTAAATAAAGAACGCCTAGTTATACAAAATTTCGGGGCAATTGGTTCAGTTGTTTTGCGCCCATTCAAGACACATATAAATGTTGAAAGAGACAAAGATACTGAAACCTATCATATACTTTCGTTTTTGTATATATAGAAAATTAGCTTCCATTATGTAGGTCTGTGTAAGATTGATGTTAAAACTTTAAACTTTTGTAATCCAGTAAATGTTGTACAAGATAAGGACTGCCCTCGGTAATGCTTAAGTCATATTTCTCAATAAAAATTATTAAGCATCCCAATGGATGGTTTTCATTCTGAATTCCGTATTTAGATTGCCACCGTCCATGTAGCAAAGCGTGGGCCTGACAATATCTGGGGCCAAGAATATTATAACGATGGATCAGCCTTTAGTACTTACATATATCACATAAGCCCACGTTAACGTAGGCTTTCAAACATGAGATCTACGAGTTTCATTCGTACATCTTATTATTGTTGGAAAAAGGATGAATCAGATACAAACAAACGTACAAACTAAACTTATAACTAACAAAATGCTTTCTTTTGAGCGAGAACTAAAACTCAAATTATTATACTTTACAATTTTCAAATGACTATTAACAATCAACTCGTGTAACCAAGATGTCAATTGAATTAAAATTGTGGCATTTACTTTTTAAATGTTTTACAGTTATCAAGGCTATGCTTGGCTCCAAAACTGTTAACATCGACGAGCCGCCGCGCCGCAACAGCGCTGCAATCTAGTGAGCGCCGGCCGAACCAAGTGAAACAATAATCTACCTTACCGACCCGGCCAGCACGTGCTGCATGGTTCAATTAAGAGTCTGCGGTACTTATGCCATTTCGGCATTTTGTCCCATAAGAACAATGTTAAATTTGAAACATTACTGTGAGTTTGTTTTTAGTCTGAAAATTACAAACTTGATGTAATTTTAAATGTTACCATAGTGGCTTTCATTTGACGTAATAGAAAATTAATTTTAAAAACTATCCACTAGCATAAAGAATACAAAAACAATGTATATTATCACAATTTTAAACCATGATAACATTTTTTAGGTTTATTAAAAAATGTATCCACGTCAAATGAACCGCCATAACATTATGGTAAACATATTCAAGTTTCATGCGAATACGATGCAAGATTATCGTTATAAAGTGTTTCAAAGACACCTATAATTAACATTGTTCTAATGGGATTAGAAATCAAGATGGCGGAGGTAATGCAGACTGATAATTTGAAACGCAAAACGTGATGTCAAGACTTATCTCACGCCGGAGCATCGTGACAGTGACAGTCAATTTGAAAGGGAGATAAATTTGCCTACAATTCAGTTAAGAAAATACTAAATGTAACAATGCCCTCATGTAATAACGTTAATAATAATGCCTAAAATTTATACCATGTCTTAAATTTTAACAATTAAACTCACGCAGAATCTAAATTTTACTACATTACACAACTTAAATAATATCCAGATACTTAAATAAATAAACTTGATACAAAAACGCTTATTTCAACATTCTTACCAAGCACCCTGCTTAGTAATTTAAATTAATATCGAAATTTTAAGACGATAGCGGAGTACAAAATTATATTACGAAAAGAATGACACCAAAATATTTTAAATCGGTTTACAACTGGGGCGACAAACACGGAGATTCTAAACCCTTGCATCCGCGCGCGGCAGATGGGTAGAGCGCACCCTTAATGAATAATCAAACGAAATAAGTACGGTAGGCCTACCCACAAAGGTACCCATTATTGATTAACTAGCTGCTTGTTTCGTGCTTCGCTACGGAAGTTAAAGTAAGAATATATTGCAATTTCTAGGAGGTTGAGCTAGTTCGTTCTGTTAGCATACCTCACATATTACTTCTTTTAAGTCTCTCACTCGCTCGACCTCACATGCACGACTCCCAGTAGGTCTATAATACACACCGATAATGCGCCCGTTATTAGTTCGGAATTCAATTGTATACTTATCGAAATATGATTCAATAACCTCATCTGGTTCAGAATTTTCTAACACAACTTCTTAAGGGTCTACGTCAATTGATTTAAAAAAAAGTCTTCTGCAAGAGCAAACCTAAACTCAAACCTCAAACCTATAGTAGGTTTGCTACATTGGGGGTTTAAACAAATGGGTTAGTTACTATTCCTAGTTATGTACCAAATTGTATCAAGATATGGTAGTATTTTATCAAAACTTCACCAATTTTGTAAGTATGTTGTGTCAGGAGACCTTTTCCAGTTTACCTTTGTCAATTATGCCGATCACTATATTCAGTAATTTAACTTAAACATAAACAGATTATCTGCTTATGAACTATAATTCATTTACGTAGTGTTACATAATTATTCGTTACATCCTGAACAATGGACAACTCCATACCAGCGTAATCGTAACATCTGCATCTTCTCCAATAAAGATACAACGTCAATAACGGAATCTGATACAGGTGTGTCTGTGTGTGTACGGCAGGAATGCGAGTTGCTGATAAGATGATAGTGGCACGGTAACAGCTGATTGTGTATCCATTGTTGAACATCCGGTTTCCCCCTCCACTCTCAGTTGCAGAATGTTTTTCGCCAGTATGTTTTCTCCCGGGTTTTAACGCGTGACAACTACAGCTGTGTATTTGTGTCAGTGACACTGATTGGTTTTGTCATGAAAATCATAGTGGAAGAGGTTTGCTGAAATTTCCCCAATTTCAGACAGTTTGGTTGAGATTATTTGAAATTTAGAATTAAAGTTACATACTTCTTAACTATATTTAAAGCCACCTCTATAAATTGTAACGGGGATTAAAAAAAATTGCATTGTTATTTTAATTATTGAACTATGATTGATTTTTAATTATTGTGAAGAAGCATAGGCCTATCATATCACTAAAATTTTTTAGTAATTATACTATTTATTTTACAGTACATATTTATAACGCATTTTCGCAAAATATTAAAATTCATGCTGATTCTTCTATCCTATTGCTGTAATGATGTAGACTACAGTGGCGAATTAAAACAGGGGAAATAGTACCTCCTGCTGTTATTGCTAAATAATCCATAAAATCATTTTAGGAAATACTTTCTCATCTAATATTTTATTTTATCTCCAATCAAGTCCATCGATAGCCGTCCCCGGTTTGTGGCAGCACTAAAGAAACTTTTCTTTGAGCGGATGGTCTTGGTCGGTGCGTCCTAGGGGGTGTTGTCATTGCGGGGTCACTGTCGGATGTGTGTTAGAGTGAATGAGTGTCTTAAACCTTTTGTTGTTTTTTAATTTGTTTTTGTAGCATTTTAATTTTTTTCTTGTAAGAAATTGATAAAGATGTATTTTGTTTTAATTATTATTTAGTTCGATATATTTAAATTAAGCATGTTTTTGTAATCAGGTTAAGTGTAAGAAAGGGCCATGTGGCCCTAACTTTGCATGTTGAAATAAAGAATTTTTCATTTCATTTCATTTCAAAGAATGAATTCATCTTTCCAATCAATCTAACCCGTGAAGTGTTAAGATTTCAAAATAAAAATTTAGTTCATTTCTTGAAACATGTAAATACTAAACCAATTATTTACAGACACTTAATTATTCTGTAACTATAAAAGATTGCTAGTGTAGAAAAATCGTAATCAGTATCAACCGTCTTATATAGGTACAGTAGGCCCAAATACTTGTTCTGCCTGTCGTAAACATACACGACAACGCCTTCCGTCGACAAACTGCAATATGGACACTGTTGTGTTTTGCACATCAGGGCAGTAAACTTGAAGGCGTTCAAGATTTTATATTTCCTCCTTAAGCTTTCACATTTGAAGTCAGTTGTACTTTAAATAATCTGATAAATAATATTACTTAAGTTATTCATATGAATTTTCTTAAGTTCTTAGATAAAAATATAGTTCTTATAAAAATATTTTATTGGAAACTGTCGTATTTGTGTACTTAAAATGATAGTACACTAATTAAAACAATTAGTCAACATTTCATCATGAAAATTGAATTAATTAAATAATAATTGTATTTTCAATAAATATATAATACTTTATTAAGTTTTTTAATAATTTACGGCTTTTTATATTTTTTTTATTGGACACAGTGCATAAAAAATATTACCGATACATAAAAATTTCAAATTAAAGACACAACAAAATCAAACAGATAGGTTTATTGATTGGCTTTTTGTGTTTTTATTTTTAAATGATTATCATATATTCCAACAAGATGAGCTTTGCAAAATAAGTAGAGTAATTAGTTTTAAAAATCAAATTTCCTTAATTTGAAAAACCTTGTACCCTGCCTTACAGAGGGGAGTGATAAGTCCCCTTAAATCGTTCTCAACTATTAATCCACTAATGCACTCACAAAAAAAATTATGGTATCAATGACATCCACGTGCTCCTATTGTTGGGATGGGGCTGGGAATTAGGAGGCCACGTGGACAACGTGTATATATAGAGTGCAGGTGCAGGTTACTATTTGTGGTTCGCTCGTGGTGCAGTGTGTACTGAGCCTGTTCACAATAATGTTATCTATTCAGGGATTATTGATACATAAGATATTATTGTGAATTTTACCCATACAAAATACATTAGTAGGCCTACATGATCGATACGTACACGTTTGCTCCAAACGTTCAAAAAGTTTGGTTTAAACATTTTAAAAATGCTTTAAATAAAACTGTTTAGTGCAGTGTGCGCCAGTAAACTCAATATTTGCGTTTGAAATAGAACCTAACATTTTGCCTACTTTACCAATATATATTATTTAAAATGTCCATGCACATTCCTTAGTTGTGGTCAAGTGATATTTGCCTGAAGGAAATGTTACAACCCGTCACTTAAAACGTACATTTTCAATTAATGAGAAAATATATAAACAGCATCCTCATCGAACATACCATGAACATGTCTAGATTGTTTCTGTTTCGATGTGTGTTAGTATACAATTTATCAATCAAACTACTTAAACGTATGTTAATATTTTGATTTCTTTCCTTTTCAGAACACCGGCCAAGACCACCTGTTCGAGTTGCTAGAGAGGGTCCAAAGCAGTCGCCTGGACGACCAGAGATGTGTGCTGCCCTCGTACTTCACCCAGGTACGCAACTTCATTTTCGTATTGTGCTTCATGTAGTGTGACAAACTTCAAAAAGACTCTTTAGGAGTTTGCATTTTAAGCATGCGTGCATGCATAATTTTTAAGCGATGCATTAATTTTTGTGTTCAATATAGATAGCACTTTTGGGAAAAGGTTATTTGAGCTAGATTGCATTTCTAAAGTTTTTATTGTGTAAGGTAACCCCAATTTTCTAAGTTTAATTTAACTTCCAAAACTGTACTTCAACAAAGCGTAAGCTATTTTACATAATTCTATTTACAATAAATCCAAAATTAGAGCGATATTGTAATTTCTAAACGATCAGTGTCAAACCTAAACTACCGACAACAACGTGCTGTAAAGTTATGTCGGTAATGTAGATTCTCTATGAGTGCGCTCTGTCCCCAACAGGGTGTGACACTGCCGCAACCTGGGGATACTGGTGGGAAGTTGTTTTTGCAAAACTAAATACTGTATGTTGTAATGTGTTATTATTCATCCTTTATGTATTTTGAAACCAATAGTGGTGTATTTACAGTAAAAAATTTCGTTAACATAGAAATTTTGCTGTTGTAGAAATATTAAGAAAGTTGTATTTGGTACACCTGTTTTAAACATTATATTCCAATTTGAGTTTTCTGTGTAAAAATTAATTTTAGAAATGGGTCTTAAATTTTTGTAAAGAGGGAGTAACAGCTTGAGTAGTTCGATTTCTTTCAGATTACATACAATATGGTCGTATTAACCCTTTAAAAAATCCAAATTAATTGCGATCATGAAATTTTGTCCCCTTTTTAAGGTGCTGAGTTTGTTTAATTTTTCCAATTGTTGTTGAATTGCTTACCTCAGATAGGCCCATTTGCAATCTAAATAAATATATTAGCCTAATTTGTGGATTACTATATGCTATCTTAGGAAGACAATAAGTTGGTTTATTTTGTTATTTTACCACCCGCACCATAGTTATGAGTAAGTGCTCTTAGTTAAATGATTTTAATCCGAATTCTAGTAAGTTGCTAGTTACTTTTTGGCTGTATTTTTTAAGATTTCTAGTCATAGTGCGAGCGGTGACCGCTGGGAAACAGTACAAGAAACTGCTATAATATCACATTTAACTCTTCGTAACACAATGAGACGTTATGATGTTTTACTAATATGTGTGAAGAAGTAGACTTAATATATATCCTTTCGACCTAAACCTACAATAATTATCCAAATTAAACAGTTTTCGTTTGCCCAAACGACCTTAAGTAATTTACGTATTTCATGTACTCGTTATGTACATTCTATATGTATAGTGGGCACCGACTGTTGACGTGTAGATTGTTGATAGTTTTTCACTGATATAAATTAAATATTTCCCTGATTTTACATACTCGGGGAAGCATGTGGAAGAAATCTTCATCATTTTAAGTAAGCTTATAGGTTGATTTGTAGCCTGCTTAAAATTAAAGGTCGTTCCTAGTTGAGTTTAATGATTAGACTGCAAAGGACGATTGTGCCAGATATGGCAGACAATCCAGACGTGTTAAAATTATATTGCCATAAAAAGTGCAATGACTTCGTACATTTTATTATTATTATTATTATTATTTTCACCGTATTTGTGGCATATTACTCAGTATTCAAAGCCTTTTAAATTATTTACGATAAGGTATCGGACTATAAATTTTTCCTCAGAACAATTTTAACGATGTGATTTTTAATAAATAATGAAGTTACACTTAAAAGTATTCTGCGTGTAGTCGGTAACGCAGATTCCACCGCTCAGGTTCAAGTGAAATCCGCCAGTCAGCACCACTGCATTGGCCGGTCGTATAACCACAGTTACCTCCTCTTAGTAGCCTACAGTTAGATTTACGATAATATCAATGACTGTGGTATGCCACCGTGTACTTTTTTATTATAAAGGTTAGCTTGCTTATCTGTTTAAGTACCTAATTGTACAGTAGTTATTAAAAAATCTGTGTCGATAAGAAAATACCAGCATAACCCAGTTGGCAACTGGAAGTTGCCAGTTCTGACAACAATGACAACTGGCGCTGAGGTCAGATCGGAAGAATTATCGGTAAGAATAATCAGGTTTCCCTACTTTAGGCACAATAAACCAGTTAACAGTAGTGTCCCGAATTATCAGCCGTCCAGACCTCAGGAAATGGGATGTAGGAGAATAAGTGGTGAGTTAAGAGGGCGTTGGAGTCAATCCAAATTTCGCCTTTCCCCCATAAGAGCAATGTTAAACGGGATGTCAAATAACTCTTTTATTTATAATCAGAAAACAATGGTTTATAGCTCTAAATAAAGGGTTCATCAATGCAGATTTTGTTTGCGAGAGGAATTTTTTATAAAAATTTGTGTTTTTTACTAGGTTGAAATAACAAAGCAAGTTTTTTACTACTTTTAAAACATTTTCTACGGAATTTCATAAATTATTTACAAAGAATCTATCTCGCAAAAGGAACGTGAAATTTTATTGTGATTCAAACTCTATTTATTCTGAACCAATCGGACAAAAAATAAACAAATTATATGACAAATGCCGAGGACAAGTTTAGCATTGCTCTTATGGGAAATAAATCCAACATGGCGGCACTCCAACGCCCTCTTAATCAGTCAGTGATGACTTCTTCTTTAATATAAATGAAGATATAGATAATCACATATCATACAGCGTTTTTTGTGGAAAGATCAGAATAAAAAATATCTTTTAATACAGTACTTTATATGACAGCTTACATATTTCGTTGATTTTTTAACACTAAATAAAAGATTTAAAAATAATTAAATGTCATATGTCTGTTTGTTGTTGCGACTTTATAGTTGTGTTCGACCAAAGGCAGACCGTAGTTCCCATCTTTATTTAATAAATATGTTGACCGTAAATTTAATTTACCATAAGAAATTGAGATTTGAAGGCGAAACCTAAAAAACCAATAGTTTACGAATAGATGCTACCAAATATTAAAATTCTGTAAAAGTTTTACTTTAGGCCTATTTTTTTCTACTCAGAAACAATTCAGTTAAAAGAAAAAATAGGTTTAAGCAATAAGTGGTTTTTTAACACAACGAACGAAACTGACGGCATATCTGTGTTTTTATCACAATTTTATATCCAGCTCATAATAGCGTAATAATTTTCTTTTTTAATCTTTTTGTACCTCCTATGGTTTTACAGGATGTTAATGGTGAGTATAAAAATTATGGTTAAAAATTTAAACCAGTTAATTATATATGGCATGGCATAAATTCCAATAAAGATTTCCTTAGACTTCTTTAAAAAATTTTGTAGATTAAATTAGATAGAAGAACTTATTCTGCGTGTAGTCGGTAACGCAGACTACACCGCTCAAGTTCAAATGGAATCCGTCAGACTGCGCCACTGCATTGGTGCTGCAATAACCGTTTCATTCGAGGCTTCGGGGCCTCGCCTCTAACAAAGTACAGTACTGTATAAGTATTGGGCTACTGTAGAATAGTTAGTTAGTTATTACTGTATAAGTACAAGTCAATCGCTTGGATTTGTTATTCTCTGTTTAGAGATACGAATTCAGTGTTCGGCTGGAATGTTGCAATTAAAATAAAACACTAGGCCTATAGGTGTGTTGACTTTTAAAATTGGAAGATAATTGGTTTAATTTCTATATGAACATGTTATATTTAGTTATTGTTTGCTAAATTTTCAGGCTACATGCGTTATAAAGTAAGTACTGTGACCTCTGTTTTTAATTTTTAATTGTATTTATTAGTAGAGATTTCAATTTTAGGCGTTACCATGTTGAAATAATTGTATGTGAGAAATTTGTTAATATTCATCAGAGAGAATGAATACTAGACTGAAATACATTAGCCTACTCTAGTTTCCGATTTGTATTATTATTTTTTTTTTTTAACGAAGGGGTGGCCGCGACACTAAAAGTATCATCTTAAAAACTTGAAAAACAACACAAGGGAATAGGACTTGCTTTTTGCGTTAGTTTAAATCCCTCAAAATTATGGATTAAATAATCATCTTTAAAAAAGGCTCGAATTTTCTTCTTTTTTTAACATCATTTAACCATTGGAATTGCTGGTCAAAAACGAGGAACCATAAAATCTGATTCGAATATTGTATGCCAATGTATTTATTTATCATGCGGTAGAAAATGGAAACTATTGTTAGCAAGTCACGAGAGTGTGGCAACAATGCATTTAAATACGGGACAGGGTCCTTTACCTGACTCGCCGACAGTCAGCGATAGTGACATGGAGCGATAGTGAAGACAATTCTATAGAAATAAATACAATGCATTTGAAATATTTTTTAATGTTCAACTACATTAATTCGGCATTATATCGTTGTTGTGCATTTCAGTCTAATAGGTCCTATACAAATCTCCCGGTCCTATATACTTTTTTATTTTGGAAAAAAATTTAAGTAACTCATTAATAACTAAAATAAAACTTACAATTGAAAAAAATTTTATCTTATAAAAGGTGTCTTAAAAACTGCCAACTGGTTAGTAGTGTTGTTTAATAGTTCGCATCTGACAATTAATAAGGAAGTTACTCACCTAAGCTTATACTTAACTACATTCTCTACACGAGTCATTTTCTAACTTCAGTTTTTCCCTTCTTTATACTGTGATGCTTAAAAAGTCAATGGATTAAAATAGTTTGAGCCAAGTGAGGCCTATTGATGCTTCGAAAACATTTAAAGAGTTTGTGCTATAAACTTATATACTGGACATTTTAAATAAAATAACTCATATTGTATTGGGCCTACTTTAACCTCAAATAGAGTACCACGTCGACCTTAGATTAAAATATACAACATCATATTTAACACTGTACATAAACTATATATTCTTAAAGTCATTGTCCGTGCTCCTATAAATAATATATCTATTAAGACTCTGCAGGCCTAATGGCCGAATTGGATTTTTATTCCCATAAGACTAATGTTTAATTTCAGACATCCGCTACGCCTTCAATATTGGTCGGAAATGATTCATCATTATGTAATTTAAAGGAAATTTTAACATCTAGAACACTTTGAAATAAAAATCACGATTATATAGCTATTTATGAGATTAAACTACTAGAAATACACATCCATTTTCAAACAAAAAATGTTTAAAAATGTTTTAATTTATTAATTAAACAATCAATAATACAAAGAATTTAAATTTTATAGGATCTGAATTATTAAAATGTCCTTTAAAATTGTATAAAGATTAACCGGAATCGGTGGCTTTCTGAAATCGTTATGACAAAGTCATCGGCAAGTTGAGGTGTCTCGCCTCAGTTGAGGTGTCGGTAAAGAAGATTGATTTAATTGTCTAGTCTAGTGCTACGCAGTTCTGCCGGTGCCCGATAGGTAGCAGCTCTGTCCTAAGGTCTTGTGGTCTCTGTCCACTTTGGTATGGCCCAGGAAGGTGTAAACAAAGGCGCGCACCATTGTTCCAATTGCGCTAATTCCTCAGAAGACCCGAATGAAAGGGGGACACCGCGTGTAAGCCTAGGCGCATATTGAGCTGTGCGGCACAGTCCGCGCAGCGCAGCGCAGCACAGGGCAGCATCGGCAAACACTCGCACAGTTTACTGCGTCGCACAGTTTACATCGCATAATGGGAAGCAGTTCAGTGTCGAAGTGTCGTTGGAGTATTGACACTAGCATGGTGCGAGTGTTGAAACCGGCGCAGGTGAGCAATGTCGCACAGTTTCTGTGCCTCTTCAACGAGTGCCAGTGCGAGCCTGCGCTGCGCTGCCCTGCCCTGCGCCTCAATTTGCGCGCGTCCATGCGAATACGTAAGTTACAAAAACTACCCTGCCCTGTGCTGTGCTGCGCTGCGCTGCTCGGACTGCGTCTCAATATGCGCGGGGCCTAAGGGGGTGTACACATAATAGAACACCGCGGGAGTACAGCGCGCGCTGTCTCGTGGTGAGTTGCCCAATTACCGAATCTGGCAAAATAAAAGCCATAAGATGTGTTCTTCTTAAAAGTCTCTGTATTCATTGGTATTGTGCAGTTTAATTGTTTAATTATTGCATCTGAAAATCAATTAGAACGTTTTTAAGCTGAACACCTATGTGTTACCTTTATTTATTAAACGTGTCATTTCGGAACTTTGTCAATTAACTGTAATTTGATGTTGCATTATAAATTAATCAATTTATTGAAATAGTTTGGGGCCCTCGAAATCTATAGCTTCACAAAATTTAAGAATAATTTGTGCTGTAAACGTACATACTGTAGCATGCATTTTAATTTACGGTAAATAACTCAATTATCGTAGGGCCTACCTAGTACCTGAACCGCGCTGACTGAGTATAACCATAGATTAAGCATACTGGACATAACCGATGGTATAGTCTAATTGATTATACCATGTATCCAGTTATGCAACATCTTATTCGATACACCAACATGAATACTGTTAATATTTCGCTATACTAAGTCATTGTTCAAAATCTTAGACCGGTAAGCCCAAGCATTTGCCAGTGTGTCGGTAAAGTAGATTTATTTCACTGACCAGTGTTGCGTATAGTTCTTGCAGTGTCCGCTAGGTTGCAACTCCGTCTTAAAAGCCGAGTAGTATTACACTAAATAGCGAGTTAAATATTTTTAAAAACATATAATAAAAATCTTTTTGAGTTAGTTGGTCAGTTTTTTTTTTTCAATTGGACGTGTCTCTGCTTAAAAATATTTTAACAGTAACCGGAAAATTGCAGAACATCACTTTTTGAAATAGTTCTCATCCTGATTTATTTAAGAATGTCAATACTTTAATGCAATCCATCCAACTCATTGTCGTGTGAGTTTAGAAAAATAAAAAGAGATGTGTTGTTGATGTGAGATCCACATTGATATTTATATTTGAAAGCCGACCTTAAATGGTGTCTGGCTTAGTAGAGCAAACTTTCCACAGTCAACTGATTTAAAATTGACCTAAACAAGGGGTATTGCGGTAATAAATAATTTTTTTACAGTAACACACCAGGCACACAGGCAAAACACCACCCAACGGTACATTAAATGATTCCTAAAGCCAATTTTTATTCAAGTATTAAGTTTATTATATTTATTCTTGTTGAATAAAAGTTGTATTTCAATAGTTAAATATGTAAATTTTTACCCCAGTATTTTTTTGCTCCTAAACTCTGTTTTATTCATTCATAATTGCTTTGTTGATGCATTTAAAGAGAACTTTGAAAGCTTCTAGGGCTCAGCCGGGGCCTACGAAAAATAACGGGCCTGCATGCATGCATACATGTTTGGACCGGATGCGGTCCATTTAAAAGCATTGCAATAAGTAGTGTAAAATTGCGGCCGCTGGCCCAGTTCAAGGTCACCTGAGGGATGACGTCATCGAGGTCAATGACCTCACCGATGACGTCATCGATGACGCAATCGATGACGTCATCACTAATGACGTCATTTCGATGACGTCACACCCATGACGTCACAGAAATGACGTGCTGATGACGTCATCACCCCTTACGTCATCAAAACGACGTCACCGACGCCACTAAGGTCAAGGTCACGCAGAAACTTAAAATTTTTTAGCACTTTTGCCGTTTCTCGCACTACGCTCCGAGTTTCAGTCAGAGTCCCCGTGACCTTGACCACTTGGAGCGAATTTTCGACAAGAAACGGCAAAAGTGCCAAGTTAAACTCGAGTTTCTGACATGACTCTGCCTAAATGGGCAATCGGTTATCCCTCAGGTGACCTTGAACCAGTACAACGCCCGCAATTTTATGTTACTGTGACCTTGAACACTTAACAACGGAGCGCCGACACCGATGCGCACCCCACGACAGCCACCGAGTGACTGACTATCAGGCTCTGTGTACTCTAGGTATATGGGGAAGTGGAGGGGGAAATCTCAAGGTCATCCAAATGGAGTTTTAAAAAAGTTGAAGAGTAGAAAGACTACTCTTGTGCTTCCTGGGCGACCTCATCAATCTCTAATGGATCTGTAAACCAATCCGATCTGTAGCGGCAGGAGTCCAGAAAACAGGTGCACCACCCATCAGGTTGTCCGTAGCATTTCCGACAATTGGTAAGATTGGAGAAGTGAAATTTAATACACCGCTGCGGACAACAAGTATAAAAGTATTTGGATTTGTAGATTTTGAAAGTTTGTAGTACCGGCGGTGGCAGCTGTTGGTTCTTGCATCTACACCTGCAACATCCGAAGCATTCACATTGCCGGCAGGCCAGCCCATCCACTTGCCACTTTGGTAAGAGGAAACACTTATCCTCACAGCAATAGGTTGTCCCCGTCTCTTCCTCCCAACGCTTCTTTGCACAATATGTGACGCCTTGTATCTCCAAACACCTATGCTCGCAACATGAGATGCGCTTACTTTCCATAGTTGATGTTGCTTTGACGAGGGAGCACGATGAAGTGATGCTGTGGTCAGTGGGAATGGGGTTTATATAAACTAAGGTGAGTGGAGGGGGAAAGGTCAAGGTCATCCAAATGGAGTTTTAAAAAAGAAAAGAGTAGAAAGACTACTCTTGTGTATCTATAGCGATTTCATTGATAGTGAGTGCTTCTGTATGCCAAGTTGATCTGTACTGACAGGCTCCTAAATAATGTTTGCAAAAACCTGCAAAATGATTGTTGCACAATTTGCAGCCAGTTAGCTGTTTTAATGTGAATTCAATGCAACGTTCAGGGCAACAAGTGTACTTATGCCCTCTCATCTGGTACACATGGAATGTCTTCAACTCCGGTTTCGGCTTCTTCCAAGACTTGCACTTACACATGCATTGACCAAAAGCTTCACATTTTCTACACGCCAAGCCATCCGCAACATCAATGTCATTCGGCCATGAAAAACATTTCCGTTCGCAACAGTAGTTGAGTTGACTCTCCATGTTGCTGTGGTGAAGGTGCGCGATGAAATGATGCTGCAGTCATTGAGAGTGCACCTTAAATAAACTCAGTGGAGGGGGAAAGGTCAAGGCCATCCAAACGGAGTTTTAAAAAAGATAACTAGTCGTCCTCCTCCTCCTCCTCATCCGTTGTACTTAGAGAGCTGTCAGACGAAGAGCCCCGTGCAGGTGCTCCCCAGATGAAAAACAAATCAATTTTAAAACGAAGACCAGGATCTTGCATCATCAATTCCTTTAATTTGTCACATACTAAGTCGACCTTGTGTAAGGTGTCAACAACAAGCTTCCAATTCGTTGGTTCAATATAACTTGTAGTAGAGTCTGCCTCGCTGATAACCACATCCTCCGGCCGTATTGGAGTGTAAAGATGTGTAAAGTTCTTTGGCTGTAGCTGAGGTTCAGGCTGGCTGGAAGTGGAAGGTTGAGTGTGGACCCCTGTCGCATCGAAATCCATAGTCATTCTACATTCAATGTTGGGGTTTTCGTTTAATACATACACCAATTTCTCATGCAACATATCCACTTCTGCCGAGTCTTGCAGATGAACATTCCAGGAAAATGGCCATTCTTCATCCGTAGTGGAGTCAACTCGAGAAAGAGTGCTGTCCGCCATGATAGCTAAGCAAGGAATGATGTGAGCTACAGACTGTGGTAACAGTATTGAAAAGTAGAGGGGGTAAACCAAAAGTACGTGGAGGGGGTATTTTCAAGGTCATTTAATTTGGGTTTTAAAAAAAAGGAAATAGTGGAGGGGGAATTCTCAAGGTCATCCAATTTAGGTTTTAAAAAAAAGGAATGAAGCTTACTCCTCTTCAGCCTCGTTGTCCCCTGCATCTTCATCAGCCTCATCTTCATCGACGTCAGACTCGCCGTAAGGATAGATCGGGGACATGGGCGAATATTGTGGAGATTGTTGACCGTTGTTGTCGTCCCCTTGCATTCTAACTTGGGACCAATCATAATTTAAATTCATTTGTATTATGATCCCAGGGTTGTCCCGCAGTATTTCCTTCATACGTTCGCAAATTGACTCCAAATAGTGTACACTATCGATCGACAGTGTCCAACCCGTACTTGTACCGACATCAGTAGTGGAGTCAGCTTGGCTGATGGTGTTGTTGTCTGCCATGGTTGCTTGTCGGACAAGGAATGACGGTTGATGTGATGCTCATGCAGGAACATGGTGAAGTGGTGGGGGGTGTGGTGGAGTAGTGGGGGAATTTTCAAGGTCATCCAAACGGAGTTTTAAAAAAAAGGAAAACTTACAAAGTAACATTGAAACTTTCCAATTGATGGTGGCGAGCGTTTTCTTCTGCAACCTTGCCGACACATGTGACTATGCCGTACAGTATGAAAAGTACAACCATAATAAGGCCGAACAATAAAAGATAGCCGTTGACTATCATGATATTTTCTGAGTGGATCTGTTTTCTTCTTATCGCCCTCTCCTGCATCCTCTTCTCCAACTCGTGGACGAAGTCACAACATGCGTGAGGACATCTTTCATCTGTTGGTAGGTTTGCCATTGTTGATGTTGTCGGTGTGGCTGTTGAAGATGGAATGAGGTTTCCAATTGCGATGTGCCATGTACACCAATAGTCAAGTGGTGGGGGTAACAAAGCAGTGGAGGGGGAAGTTTCAAGGTCATCCAAATTGTGTTTTAAAAAAACCTATCTTGTTACTGAGCTTATATGTCAGTAACAAGATAGGTGTTTTTGCTCTTTTACTTCTTTAATATAATGAAAAAATATACATATTCTACAATGGTTAGGACAAGAAATACAACTGCTAGTCAGCTGAAGTAGTCCAAGTTGTCTGGCTCGGTCTTCATGGACGCTGGTGAGGAAGCCGTCGAGGAGTGTCCAGGCTCTTCCTTTGACTGCCGGGTGTTCCGTATATTGCAAGCGTAAACTTGCACATTTATACGGTAGCCTCGTGCCACCATCAGCTGCAACTCCTTGTATAAGTCGTTTAGCTCCTGCTGAGTCTTGATGCTCACCTCCTCGTAACTTGCGCAACTAACGTTCAGAGACATCTTGATGTTGCTAGGTTGGCTGCTGGAGTAGAAATGAAGCCGAGGCACAGCGCTTGGAGGTACATGAAAAAGTGGTGGGGGTAATAGTGGTGGGGGTATAGAAAATCCAATTAAACAGTTCTAAACTTTTTCCATCGATACAATGGAATGGAACAAATAGCGCAGGTGTCCTTGTAATTTTCAAATCGAAACAGTGGCGCTAGAAATCCGAATTGTTTTATACCACCATCCTGTACGAATCGCCGAAGGTCTCTGACGGCGGCCTCGCCACAAGGCCTACAAAACTTTTCCCCGTCGTGGAACTTATACCAGGAGTATTCCGAATACCCTGTATTTTCCCTCCTGTAGCGTTTGACATCTTCTTTTATTGTTAGTGGGATATTGTCTTGTAAACATGTTGGGAACAAGTCCTTGTGAGTTATAACTCGTTGTATGCAAAGCTCGTACAAGGTGCTCATCGTTTGCTAGTTGGCAACAGACTGACCGTTTTTCGCATCCAAGCAGGTTTGAATCCTAGTGCGGTAGTGGGGGTAATTACAGTAGTGGGGGTAATTGTGAAATGCAAAGGTCAAAGGTCAAGGTCACCCGCGAAGTTTAAAAAAAATGCAACATATCAATACGTGAAGTCTGTCACATATTGATATGTTGCATTTTTTGTTTTTTTTTATTTTTTTTTGTCTTTTATGATTCGTTTATTTATAAAACATTACAACAACAACATATGTACAACATTAAAACTTAAATCTAACACTGCTGCTTGTCAGCGATGTGGATGGTCAACTCTGTAGAATTGCTACCCGTGCAGCCGTGGGACACCAGGTATAGACACCCGGGTTGAATAGAGCGAAGATCCTCGTTTTGTAGAAGATGGACGAATCTCTTGGGCAGGTACACCTGGAACTTTGGTTCATCCCCCGGAGTAAACGGTGCCTCGCTGAGACTGCAGCAGATGGCCTCCCCAACTGTAGTCTCCATCTTCTTCATAGCATGGATTATGTAGTGCTTCTCGTCTTTTAGTTCCGAGCACTTCTTTACAGGTAATATTGTTGACTTGGAGTGAGCATTGAACTGCTCGACCAAAGTCTGAAGGAACTGGTGAGATGCCATGGTCAGGTTACAGATCGTCTTCTTGCTCGGAGATGTTGTCGTCTCGGAATCTCGAGTAATACTCATGCCAGGTCCCTGTCTGCTCCCCACTTATATACTCTCCGTTACCCCCACCACTCCCCAATTCCCCACTTTGAAGGTAAGAGGCGAGTTTATAGGCATTTTTCAAAGCGCAATGTCTATCTTTATCATGTTCTGGGCTTTTTGTACAAATACATATGGTTTCCAGCATGTATTGATAATTCTTATCCAATTCCACATCATTAACCGGAACATGAGTAAATCCTTCGATCCATCTTTTCTTTTCCAGCCCCTTTGTGTAAATATTGGTAAACTTGTCTGAAAAGTGATGCATAATGTGATACAAGTCCGTGTAACTTGTAAAACCATCATACCAATCGATATGATGGAAGTGTTTTGAAATCCATCTGTTGGTAGTAGCGGCTTTACTAGTTAAAGACGAATAAGAACATGGTGGTTTAAATAAAAACGAATAAGGAACACTTGTATTCATGTCCAAAAACACAAGTTCTTTTATAATGAATCTATCATCATTACCACGAAACGCTTGAAACTCAATAATACCAGGCTTGGACTTTACTTGTTGTTCTTCTCCCTTGTCCATTTTGAAGGTCACACGTCTGCTCATTACGAAGTCAGGAGGTCAACTGATTTCCACACCACGGTAGGTACTACTTTTATACCAGGCCGTACAGTTGTTGGCGCGTTGGTGTATATTTAACGTGGGCACCGTCCCCAATAGGCCTAACCCCACAAAATGTTGGTTATTGTTTTAAAAACTAACCATTGTCATTTAAGTTTCCATCTTTATATTTTCCTTATTTTCATTTTCATCACTAACACTTGATTCTTCTCCTCCATCTTCCTCTTCTTCCTGTTTTACTGATTTCTTATGTAGTTGAGCGTACTTTTCCAATTGTCTCCACATCTGTACTTCATGAGGAACTCTATTAAATATAGAAGTATCCACAGGTCCGTATAATATAGGTGCGTCCGGTTGTTTGTCCAAAGTGTCTTCCAGATAATCTTTAATAATCGAGCTTGAAAACACCAGTTGTCTCAAGTATCTTGTTATAGGTTCAGTAGCACAAGTTAAAATGAAAAACTCCTCTCGATTAAGTTGAATTTTGTTATCATGTCTTGTTGTGTCTCTAAACCGTAGCTGATGATCACCACGTTGTTTAATGATATCAATTTCCACATTTGAATCCAAAAGTCCTACCCTTGTCTTTCTTCCAAACATGTTACTACTTAAATAGCATTCTAGCAGATGCAAATGTTTCATAAACGATTCCCAAGCACTGTCCGTAAACAAAATCATTTTGGGTCCATGAGTTAAAATTACAGTAGGGGAATAATCTGTAGATTTCATAACACCGATTAAAACACTTTTATCCAAACTGGAAGAGATTGGGTAAAATATTCGCAAAAATACCTCACTCAATATGTTTGGAGAAATATTATCTTCAATATCCCTTTTTCTCTTTTGTATAGTCTTTCTTCTTTTACCTTTTTCTTCAACATTATTACTGGCGTGAAGTTGTCCGCAAACGTTTTGTTCACCTCCTTCCTGGTGACCTTGAGGATCTAAAAACTCAGATATCTCCTTCTCAATATCTACCACATTTTCAGGTGTACCACTAGGAGAAGCCATATTGAATACGATGCTACCCATACAACAGTAGGCAACAAACTGATGAGGAGCGGTCTGTACGCTCTGCTTTTATACTCGCGGAATGAAACAAAACCGGTTCTTACAATACATTTTTAACAATTCCAGTTAAAGGTGTGTATGTTACGATTTTATCATGTAGAATTAAACAGTATGCAGTTGTATTAGCCGGTATAGCATCGTTGAATTCCATTTCTATTTTTATATCCACACTTGAAGACTTTACTGATTCATTTTGTTTAGAACAATCGATTACAACTATTGGGTAGGCATCGAAATATTTGTCAGGTGGTAATAAAGGTGTATTTGTTTTACCGTAATATGAACTTTGGAATCTCGCGTACATATCGTACAATATACTGTATTTCTTCTTAGTGAATGACACATTTAAATTGTCGTATGGAAAGAATTGTGAATTTAAATAAACTTTAATATTTTTCAAGTCACAATGATCAAATTGTCCTGCATGTTTAGTAATGGCGTCTCTTCTACCTGTTTGTAAACCAAATATAATATACCTGGCTCGTTCTACATAATTCGATGTTTTAACAGTCCAAGTGTGTCGATCCGTAGTAGGTAAACTGGGATGCTCATGAAATTCCCAACTTCTAAATGGAATAACAATATCACGATCGGCTTTTAATTTTCTTAAAAGTAGCATTCTATGCTCGTCAGCCAATTTAACATGTGGAACTCTCCATACAATTTTGTCTAATTTTAATTTCCATTCTAAAGTCGCATCTGTAGTAGCATCTGCAGCTTTAATAATGTCTTTATCGTTAGAAGATCTCAACAAAACTAATTCTTGTTTAACGTTTAATATTATTTTCCTATAATCTTCAGCAAAACCAAGCAGCAAACGTAATGGAATATGAAAATCAAAATATCCATTTGGATTTGGAGTGATCGTGTCAATCGTAGGTAATACCCATCCGGCAGGTTTAAGTAAATTGGTTTCATTGGGTGTTATAGATGTTAATCCTTTTAAAGTTGTCGTAATACCTACTTTTTTAGTGGAATCAACTGTTACACCTGATATTTCATATCTAATTTCATCAAATAGGAAAGCCATAGGATTATTTATAAATGGAACTGTTGTACCAACAGTAGTACCGTCCTTTTTAGTAACTTGTCCTTCAATATACAAGTAACTTTCACATGGTAGTGTGTAAATGTCTTGATTTTGTATGGGAATACGAATTTCATCGTTATTGTTTAATTTCGATGAAGTGTAAGGGTTGTGGGTGTGATATTCTTTTTCCCATAGGGTTTCGTCGAATGTTGGACCCTGCGCTATATCCAGTATATCCATACTCGGTTAATTTTAATCCAATTCTCTCTAAGAAACGAATGTTCTCGCGTGTTAACTCCTCCACAGCTGAAGAGCTACTAATGCGGTTTCCCGTAGGTTGTTCGCTTTTAAATGTTAAACCCATGGTTTTGTATTAAAGTGTCGATTTTAAATGTAATCTAATCGTAATAGGCTCTTCTCTGAAGTCTACCAAGTTACCGTCTTGATCCAATACGCTCAACACGATGTCTGAAATGAAAGTGGTGTTCAACGGTAGATATACCAGGTTTTGTGGCTTTTCAACAATTTTAAATCCAGGTGGTACACTTGGGTAAAAAGTATGTATGATGTGGGTGTTAGCCCCATCCCTGTAAGCACCTTGTATAATGTTACAAGTTATGTCTATACTATTGACTTTTAATATTGTTACTGTTTTCTTACCGGAATGTGTTACATCTGGTTCTAAAACAGGCTCATCGTTGGAAAATCCTAATAAATCACCAATTGAGTTTGGTTGAGTGAAATCTATATAATATTTGGAAGTAATTTCAGCTTTCATCGTATTATTATTACCTTTTAATGTTATATTGTCTTTTCCCATTTTAGTTTGCAAAAATTCATTTATATGATCAATTTCATAAGAACCTGTGGGTAACCTGCACTCTTGTAAGTCTGTAAATTTTCCACTGGCATCCTTTCCCTTATAATAATGCAATACGTTATTTTTACCTTCCGTAACATTGGGGATAGAGTTGTAAGTTGTAAAATCCAATAGTGCCGCCTCCCAAAACCTTCCTTTTTGCAAGCGTAACGCTGGAAAAAGGATACTTCGTAAAGTGGACGATTTTCCTGTTAATGATACCGTATAGGAAGACATCTCAATAGTGACTGATACTTTTAGCTAGAAATTCCAAACATAAATGGCCGCATATTGAAGTATTATCAGGTTGTTCTCTTTTATAGTTATAATATATGTTTTTAGCAGATTTAAAGTAATTTTGAAGTTCTTTTGGTGGTGGCAAATTACCGAAACTATCAAAATAATATACATTGTTATTTAGTTTCTTATAACAAACCCAATGGGTGCCAGGCCCTTCAGTATTATCCAAATTTACAATTCCAGTCTCATTTTGCCACATTTTCTTTGGTAAACTGTCTTTCATAAACACACCGCGGAAAAATGGTATTTTTAAACAGGAAATATATTTAAATAATTCAATATTGGTTAATGCTTTATGTGGTATGACCAATTGATTTCTTTCATTTAATATGCACGATAAGGTCTTAGGTAAAGACCTGCCCCGTTTTTTACCATTGACCACACGGTGGGCTTCTTCCTGCCTTTTCTTGTAGATCGTCGTCTTCTTTTTATATTTCCTCCATGTTTTCTTGTGGTTGACCTCCTTTTTACTCTCCTTCTCCTCCTTCTTCCACCTCCTACTGCTGTTTTAGCCTTCATACCTGCTGTTACTGCTAAAGCTGCTGCTTTTTCTGCTATGCTAGCGTCACTTGATTTTACTCGTTGCCAAGCTATGTCCGCAAGCTTTTTGTCAGCTCTTGATCTATTTTTTGAATCGGCAAACGTGGAATATGCGATATCGTGTTCTTTACAAGCCTGATCTAACTTATTTATGCCAGGATCGCCTCTTTCCAGTCGTTTTTTCAATTTAGTTCCTGGTCCGCAATACTGATAACCTCCCGGTATATGAAATTCGTATGGTAATGCGTCTATTGCTCTATTTACTATGGATCCTACTGGAATTCGTTTTAAAGCTTTACTTAACAGAGAAACCGCTGTAGATGTGATCCCACTTCCTTTCCTCGCAATGTCCCGATTTGGACTGATATACCGAAATGTCATTAATGTCTTTTATAATTGCAATTCGCAACATATGTGTTTCCTCTATGAGGAGTTAAACATAAATGAAGTTGTTTGTTAAGATATTCAAGTTATATATCAAAAGTACCCCAATTAGCAATGTTAGAAGTTCTAAATTTTATAGTTTTAGGGTTATAAAAGTATTTATTAACAATTTCCTGTTTTATCCATCTTCCTCTCAAGTTTTCATCAAGCGAAGTATATGTTTTATCTGCAATATAATTGTGCATATCAAATAATAAATTACCTATTACTTTTACAAGGAAATTAACCCTTACAGCATGATCTGCATGATCAGGGTCTTTAAGCTCTGTTATACGTTTATTATTACAAGTATACACTTTATTATCCATTTGTGATAATGTGATAGCCTGTCCTACAGTTGCAGCATCATTTGCTTCTCTTCCTTGCGCCATGTTTGTTAATTTTTTATTACTACATATAAAAAACGCATGGTAATTATTTGGATCTAGATGTACTGTTTGTCCTAAGGCAGCCGCGTCTCTATCTGCATGACCCCATGACACATTTGATAACCTTCCATGCCTGCAATCCCAATAAGCGTTTTTGTATGTCAATAAATGAAATTTTTCATTACCTTGAATAAAGTCATCCCCTTGCTTTGATAATACTTCATCTCGTTTTGCAAGTCCAGTTGTTTCTTGTTTTAAAGTCTCATTCATTTGACCCACTGTTGCACCATCAGATGGTGCTGAACCATCTTTTACATTCGCCAAACAATTGCCAAGACAATCGATAACTCCCACATCACGTATGACACAATGATCTTTTATATATTTGAGATTTACAGCATCATTTTCATTTTTTGGATAACCTATATCGTTAATAACAAATTTATAAAAAGAAAATCCATCTTTTGTCTTTTCAGGTATCAAAGAATGTAAATAGCGTCTATTTACGCTGTCTTTTGCATCTTTAGGGTCATCTACGTTGGATATACGTTTATTGTTGGCACTATACGTTTTCCCATTGAATTTTAACGTATTTTTTAATTCAGATGACAAATAACCTTTGTTTATTGCATCACCGTTTTGATTTGGTTTACCAACGTTGATGATTCTATGATCTTCTGCGTCATATGTGTTATTTTGTAGTCTTAATGTTGGCGATATCTTTTCCTTTAATATTTTTAGATTTATTGCATCGTTTTCATCCGTAGGATCTTTTATGTTTTTTAACCTTTTATTACTCATATCATAATCTCCATCAGGTGTTTGTGGTAAACCAGCACTTCTTTTTAAACTATTGGCATAATATAACCCATCCGAGGAGTAACGTCCGAACTTGTCGACACTCATGGTGCAACTGAATAGTATTCTAGGGAGTAACGCATTTTTATGAGATTACCCCACGGTTTCGGAGTTCATCCACTAAAGCCACCCATTCGTTTTCCAATCCAGTATGACCCGCTTCTTTAGCTTCATGTATTAGTTTCATTCTATCCACCAATTTATTGATATTATTGTAATAAATCACATTTGTGTTATATAGTTTCTTCATTAAACCTGTACCCGTAACGGACTTACTTCTTTTTCTTCGTTCCTGAGCACTTACATCCAAAGTGGATGCCATAAATCTTCGTTTTACAGGTTTTCTTTGTGTTAACGGCATTGTTTGTCTTCTAGTTGGTATTAACTTGGATACAAATTCTTTATATTTTAAAGACTTAGATCTAAAAGGAGGCTGGTCAGGTAAATACTTTCTCCTATATGCATTTGTCTGTTCCAAAATATTTTTATATGCTTCCATGTCTTTTTCTTTCACTACCGATACTGAAGGCTTATTTTCAAATAATAATTCAAATAATCCTTTTGTGCCCTTATACCTTGATCACCAATGACAATATTATCATGTTCGTCAACGTTTAACGGGCTATTACCTATCATTAAACCGTCTTCTGTTAATCTCGCTCCATAACTATGGTAATTCTTATTAGGAATTGTTCCGAGTAACATTTTTACCATGTATTTCCTTCCTAAAGGTCCTTTGTTATGAATGTTTTCACCCAATAAGCTTATGTTTGACGGACCTTCCCTTGTCTCTTCTTCTTTTTCCTCTTCACTAGCAGTTGATACAACTTCATGTCCTCTTTTGGCTTTTACTTCATATAATTCTTTTATTCCACTATAGTCCGGTGATTCTAGCTCTCTTTCGGGTTCTCCACCGGTAAAACCACTATACGTAGAGGATTCCAGGTCTTCATCACTAAAATCTTCTGATTTTACATTTTCTCTTTCAAACTTCGTAATAGGTGCAATCGCATCTCCTTCCAATACAGGTTTAGCAAATTTTTTGTTTAATTGTTTCAAGGGTTCAGTAATAGGTTTAAAAGTAGATTCAAGGAATTTCTCCCTCTCGCTAATACCTAGTTTCAATGCTCTGTTTTTAGCCCGAATAGAATCACTAAGTGATTTTATTTCTTTTACTAATTTTTCTTGGTTAACCATGTTTGTAGCAAGACGTGTTGTACAACAATGAATGTGTTATACCACGTTTAATGTATTAATATAAATTTATCAAATCCTATCCTGTATCGACCATTGTTTAGCGGTTGTTCCTTCATAATTGTTAGGAACCCATACTTTTCAGCCCAAGCCTTTCCACACAACTCTTTAAATCGTTCAAATGTCATATCCGCATTTACATGATCAAAATATATATGTTTTAGGTTGGTTTCGTCCTGTTTAAATACAATTAACATGTTTGCATTGTCTCTAATGAGTTGTTTAGGTATTTTGCTGTAAGTTTGACCAATATAAATGCTATCTATGTTGTTATGTCGACCCATAGCGAAGTAATTCCTTATTGTGTTTTGGTTTTCACAAGATACATCGTCGAATATAAACACGGAGAATGGTTTAGCTTCTTGTGGCTGCATGACACTCTCGCTTGCATTAAACTTTAAATATTTAACTTCAGGCACATTAGTCAGTATTTTTTCCAATAATTGATACTTTGGTTGTTGTAGTGATTTTGAAAATACATATAGATTGTTAAATCGTAATCCTTTAGGGTTTGTAATCAAATTGAATACTACATTAGTTTTTCCACAGTTGGAAGGTCCGGTAACCAGACAACGAACGGTGTTTGGTAACAAATTGCCATGCTTCCCACTATTGAATTCTGAATTATCCACTGTGAGTTCATCTATATTATTAATAGTAAAACTCTCTTTTTGTGGTACTATCTCCATCCTTTGTAATGGTTCAACCTAAAATGATTCTCTATCGTTATATCAAATCCTTTTTAGGTATCCAAGAATCTTCCGTCTTATTAAATCCTAACCATCGTACTTTGACCTTATCTTTTTTCCGTTGCAACACCTTTTCAACTAAATATACATCGCCTACTGTTGATTTTAACATTTCATGTCCATAAAACCCTCCTTCAAGCAATTGTCCTTTATTATCTTTTAAAATATATGTCTCAGGTACTGTAGGTTGTACTTTGAATACAGTAAAAACCTCATTGGTCCAATTTGGCAGGTATCTTTTACTGAATACACCTTTATATTTACTTATTCGCACTTTATCACCCACATTAAATTTTTTAGGCTTTAGTTTTTCAACTTTTGGTTTAGTATTCGTTTTTATACGTTTTAATACAAGGTTTTCATTTTTACTAGTTACTTGGTTTGGTTTCATCCCGATAGTCCTATGAAATTTGTTATTGTAATCGTTTATAAGTTTTGGTAACATATCAATCCATATGTGCGATCCTCTGTTGGAAAACATTTTATACATTGCACTTTTTAAAGTTCTGTTGAATCTTTCGATTATTGAGGCTTTTACTTCTGAATTGGTTGAATAATGGTTTATATTGTGTTTTTTCATTAAATTTGCAAATTCCTTATTAAAATATTCTTTTCCATCATCTGTTTGTAAATGTTTAATAGTATGTTTGTCTCTTTGTATAGCTGTTTCCATTGCTTTTGTAACACTTTTGCCACTTTTATCTTTTAGTGGTAAAGCATCTGCCATTTTTGAAAAACAGTTAATAACAGTCAATATGTATTTATATCCTTTATTTTGTTTGCTATAAGGAATCATTTCGATTAAATCCGCTTGATATAAATCATTAATTCCTTTTATCACCGTATTTCTTCGTGGAAACTTTCTTCTTGCAGGTTTATGAAGTTCGTTGACAATTTGTTGCTTTAAGTCCTTCATATTGCAGGTTTCAATGTTTGTTGTATCACATGTATAATCACAATGAATGTTGTTTTAAATATTCACATCATTTATATGGGTCAAGGTCATCCAAACTTGTGTAAAAAAATGGGGAACACGGCGTTGGACTTGCCGTGTTCCCCATTTTTTTTACGGAAGGAGAAAGGAATAAGGTCGTAGTTGTAGAAGGACGAAGAATAGGTTACTAGTTGATAGGGTTTAGAGAGTAGTGGCCAAAAGGAAGAGTGTGGATTTTGTCGGGCATAATGTATCTTTTATCATCCCGAGCTGACAACGCTTTTTTAATTTCGGTGACACTGTAGACTTGATGCTTGAAGCTTCGGATATTGTTGAATGTTGCTGATATCGTAGTATCTTCAAACAAACAAGTCTTGTAGTGGTCAAATGTCACGTGTTTTTTCAAATAAGATGTCTTCACTCCTTTTGCTTTCTTCACTGTCGGTGTGTTGTTCTCGTGGTACATCTTAAATGAATACAATTTCGCCATCAGCGCCACTATTTCTTCTAAAGGCATTCCATTTGCTTCATCTTTGAATTTTCCAATTACTTTTTTATATTTTTCATTAAAATTTGGATGGTTTTTCGGATAGTCAGAAAAATCGAAATCTTCTTTGTATGGAAAAGTCCTTAGGTCTTCATACATGTCCAAAGTCTTTATCCAGTAGATAAACGCGTCCGTATCCATGTATGCGACTCCAATGTTTTCCCTTCCGTAATGTTTAACCATTTTGTTATAATGGAAATCATACATCAGGGTTTTACTTATATCCAAAATCGACATACCTATGTATAACGGACGGTCCATGACTATTGTTGTTTTCTTCATACTGACAGCGACTAGATTTTCGTTTATAATCATGGATGTTCCGAAATTTGGTTTTTGCACTAATTTTTCCAATTTCCTAGGATCACTCACTAATTTTACATTTTTGTGTTTTCTTTTGTTCTCCAAGGTCTTCCCAAAGATGGCATTGTTCATTAATTTATAGAAGTCCTTTTCAAATGCTGTTGTCGCTGCAGCTCTTCTTGCAGTGTTGGAATCAATATATGGTTTCAACCAACAAGACTGGGTGAATTCAATTGCTCTATGAATTCTCACTATACGTAGACCCAATTCAAGAGCCTGTTGAACTACCCAGTAGTGAGCCACATAGCGATCCTTATTCTCCAAGGTCATCATCAATTTTGGCCATCTTCCTGTCGGTGAAACTTCAGTCTTGGCTAGGAGAGGCAAGTCGTAGTGATGGTCATGAAGGTGCTCTGGATATTCGAAATCACAGTCCAAAATATAGCCTTTTGGACCATTCTTTGGAATCTGTGAGATGTCTCCAATGGTGGCCGGGTCGATCCATTTGAAGTCAGCGTAGGGAAGCGGATTTGACATTGCCCAACCATAAAGGTTGTTTGCGTCAAAGTAGCCAAGGTAGACCGATGGTTGTTGCTCGTCGAAGCCGGGGATGTACTTGTTGTTGGCTTTGACATGACGTGTTACAGCTTGTGTCAAACCGCCCCGTACACCAGATTCCATCATGAGCACCATATCGATATCCGTTAGAAGTTCCAGTCGACAGTTGGTTGACTTTAGCATAGCTTGCCATGCTAATCCTGGAGATGTGTACGAGTGTAGAGGGTCCAGTCCATAGGCGGAGAAGCAGGTGTTTCGGAATTCTTCCATCACATCGCACAGCAGAGTTACGTCCAATTTTATATAAAAGTCAGAATATTCCCCTAAGGTTTGAATGTTTAGTTGGTTCCAAACATTACAAGCATGATTGTAGTCTTCAACGGAGATTTCACTTTCGTTTAATTTGCTGTTGAAGGCTTCGATCGGTGGTAGACTGGTTTCTTCAAATTTTTCTGTAGATGTTATGTAGTCGTAGGGGAATACTCCTTTACGTAATACTAAGTCCAATTTATCTTCAGGTACAATCTTGCTGGTTTCTTTTAGGTCTTCTCTTCGTAGATTCTCAGACAATCTGCTCAAACTAGATGGCATAAATCTATAAGAGTCTACAAAGCGAAGTTTAATTTTACCTACGGTTTTTGAGAAACTGATGTACTTTTCCAATGTTGTAGCAAGAACATCAATTTTTACCATCATCTCTTCCTAACTCTGGAATAATGAAGTGGGAGTCGTAGCCGCTAAGATTGTGTAACACGACAGGGATAAAGTGGGGCAGTTTGTAATTTATATTGCATGAATTACAAGCAGCTCCTCTGTATAAACCTGTCAGGTGATCGTGATCTCTTACTTTTGGATTTTCTTCACTGAAGCTCTTCTCGCATAGATAACATCTTGATGCCATATTGTATTCTTCTTGTTGATTCTCATTCAAAGGTTCCATAGGTACGACATTACCATACAAGCGTTGTACCTTTTCAGCAATGTCATACAACTGGTCTACGAAATACTTAGCGGCTTCTTCACCACGGTAAAGTATTGGAGTGGATGTTAAACCATAGTTTTGCAATTGGTTTTCAGACAAGGTTGATTTCACTATTAGACAAAAACTGTTGGGTTGATGCAACTGATATTTTGTTCTTCTAGTCACTTCACCGTCCGGCAGCTCCTGTGGTACTAACGTAGATTCAAAATCTGCGTAGATGACTACTGGAATCCGATATTGGTGAACTGTTTTGTTAAATTGGATACACGCTCGAGATGGTGGTGGCAGACTAATCTTCACTTCATAATTTTCATTACAAAGTCTTTTGTGTTCTATCAACCACTCTAATCCTCCTTGTCTTATTTCTTTATATGTGAAACAAAAACATCTTTTACACACTGTTAACCTACGCCTCTGTTTTGATAATTGATTTCGAATCAAGGATGCAAAGTCCTTTATCCACACATAATGTGAAATTTCACCCTTAGTGATCAGTAACAAATCAGTGTGGTTTCTTTGCTCAACTTTTACTACCCGCAAAGGATAAACGTTGTTCGAATCATCCAGACCGAAAACATTCACTGAAACGCCAGGATTTTTCTTTTCAAATTTGTCTATGTCTTTCAATGTAACTGGGTAGGTGAGGCCTTGAAAGTTGTAGCGGTGTTCATTTTCGTAATACTCTCTACCAACTCTTTCAGGATGATCTTTAACATACTTGGTTAACATTGCATACTTAAAACATTCATTACCTTCATTTTGCACATTCCTACACGATTTAGTGTTTTGGATTTTCTTTGGTAAAGGGATAAAACTACTACCCCTTAAACCATATCCATGCTTGTGAACCCTTACATCCATACCTTCAATTGATGACAAAGTCCATCCAGATCCTCTTCCTTCATGTTCTTGAAGTTTTGTTATAAGTTCTTCCAAGCATTCTTCAATAATATCATCGATGTTGGAGGTGAAGGTAAGGGTTCGGTTTTTGGTAATGAACGCTCTCAATGCTGTTTCACCATCAGTATTGTTAAACATAGCCTCTAACACCATTCCAAATTTAATAAAATTTAATCTTTGTAGTTCTTCCCTCAAGGTTCCACCAACAAGTTCCTTAGCCTGGGTTATGAATGTTTCCAATTCCAATTGAACGTTATTAATTTTGAAATGTGTTACAACTCGTCCTGGCAAGGCCGTGGTGCGCAGTTGTCTTACATCTTCCAGTTCTTCTTCTTCCATATCCTCTTCTTCGGTGTCCTCTTCTTCGGTGTCCTCTTCTTCAATAGGTCTTGTAGCAGTAGATGGTCCAGCACCAGCAAATTGGATCACACTAGGTCTTCTTCTTTGCATTTGCTGTAGATAGCTGTCCCAGTAGTCCGTCTGCTTCTGGTGCTCTTCCAAAAACCGGTCAATTGAGTCTAAGTCTATTTCATCCATGGTAATATCTTCTTTTCTATCTTCGTCTTCATGTAATTCTCTGTGTATGGTGAAAAGATCTTCGTCTTGAAAGATTTCCCCACAAATGTCGCAAAGAGCCATTTCAAACAGTTTGGCTTTGAATGCACACTCTGTGAATGTCCACGCAATAATGAGCAGCGCACTCCACCGGGACCCTTTATATCCGAGGCAGATAGGTGGGGAAAGTGACGTCATATGGAAACAGGTTATCACTCATGTGCTAAATTTAGCCTTTACACAACCGTTTGTAATACATTTATCAGTAGGCTTGATAAATTGATGATATTTGGTCTAGATTCAATAATTTGTACAAGTTTTTTCAAAGACGTCTGTTTGAGCAAGTTTATGTAGGTCAAGGTCATTTGGAATTATTATTTTGAGCGGGGGATAGAGCACTAAGCAGCATCATTTACTACAAAGTGCTCTATCCCCCGCTCACATTCTTTTTTAACTTTTTGTTTAAACTTTTTACAAGGGTGAAACATCACCATCAGAGTCGGAATCATCCTCATCACGGAATAGGCAGCGATGACAATACATAATTCTTCTGGCAACTAACATCCTATCCATTGGACGATGGGGAGTGTCTTGTTCTTGTTCTTCTTCTTCTTCGATTTCCAATTGGAATTCCATTTCCGACTCAGATGACGACTCTAATGTTTCGTAGGCGTGCAAGTCCACCTCATTGTCCGTTGAACCAGCTTCGTCAGAGTCCGTTTCAATATCCATTATCTCTTCCTCCTCCTCTTCTTGATCAACCGCAGGTAGTTGGTCCTCTACTTCTATAATTTCTAGAGGTATTACCTCCAGAATAGAGACAATTCTGTTGCGATGGAACACGGTGTTGTCAAGTGGAGCCATGGTATGGAAGTGTTGTATCCATCCAATTTGCTTACCCTTTTTATACCCCCACCAACTATACAATTTATGTGGGTCAAGGTCACGTAAAGATACCCTTTGAGCGGGGGATAGACCACTAAGCAGCATGCTAGTCCATTGCCGCAAAGTGATCTATCCCCCGCTCTATTCCGCAGACCACACTCAAGTCCAAGTCCACATCCAAGTCCACATCCATATGTTACACTTTATTATTACTGCCACCAAGTAATTGTCACTCGCACATTTACTTGGTTTTGATAAAGGTACTGCACAAACTCCATATTGGTTGTTTGTTCGTTATACAAATGCATCATGAAATATGCAATCTTATCGATTGCGGCATTGTCCAACGGTTCGCAATTCACAAGTTCCAATGTGCCCTGGCTGGTCTTATCCTCTATAAGTTCCACCACTTCGTTGATGTCTTCTTCCAAGAGGATGAACTCAACACTGAAGCTCTCCATTGTTGTTGTTGATAGTGTCTAGACAAATGCTTGACTAAATACTTTATTCATCAGTCCTACATATATACCAATTTCCCCCTCCTATTACCTATTCCCCCTCTACCTTTATATAGGTCAAGGCCATCCAATAATACCCTTTGAGCGGGGGATAGACCACTAAGCAGCATGCTAGTCCATTGCCGCAAAGTGATCTATCCCCCGCTCTGTATTCCACACAAGTCCTAGTCTTTACACACACATAAGCCCCCCAGTCTTTTACACTTACTCATATACTCTGTCCTCCCTGCCAATTAAGAGTTCCCCATGTTTGCCACTATTTTCAATTAACCTTTCCAAGTCCCAAAACACAATGTCCAAATTAACCAAGTTCGCTCGTCCAATTTGAAACACACTATTCCCCCCAAAGTCACTTGCTCTCACTTGTTGTCCTGTATACTGCTTCTTCTTCCACGCTACAATCACTACCCTACCTTCTTCAACAACCATTCTTTTAACATTATCATACACCTTCTTCAACATCCCTCTACAGTTTAAATAGTTTATGGTTACATACTCCCACTCCTTACCAATGATCAGTGATCCACTCATTTTCTAGCGTTCCACTGGAAGGTTCAAAGCAGAATGAAGTCGGGATGTACAGACCCCCCTCTTTTATACCAGTTAACCGGTTGTCCTTGCTGTAAAGTGGGTCAAGGTCATCCAATGCTACCCTTTGAGCGGGGGATAGACCACTAAGCAGCATGCTAGTCCATTGCCGCAAAGTAGTCTATCCCCCGCTCTGTATTCTACACACACACACACACACACACACACACATGTCCCTGTCCAAGTCTTTCATTACATACCCAATATATATTCAGTTCCTTCATCATCACTATCACTCATCACTGCTTCCACAAACTCCACAGGATTAAAGTTAAATTGTTTCAATTGTTCTTTTAAGTTTTCAATTTGTTGGTCCTTTACTTCTAAAACACTGTGAAGGTGTGATATGTAGTCCGCTGCCTCGTTGATGCTTGCTACTCTCGGATCGCCTAACTTCAAGCTGGGAACTACACCCTGCAGCCTGTAGTACGCCATACGACTTTCTTGCTCCTGCCGTTGACCAGGACTGAGCAAGCCTTGCCCGTCTTGGCTCACCTCCAGCAAGGTCCGTAGCATTGGAGCTTTGCAGGCGTTTGCCCGAGCAACAGTTATGCTGTGGAATGGTCGAGCAGGTCCACGAGTAGCAGGCAGGACGTTGGCAGCACGCCTTCTTGAAGAAGAAGAGGAAGCCTGAGAAGTTTTGCAGTTGGAAGCCATGTTGAAGTGAGGTATTCAGCTAAGCGATACAAAGCAGAATAACCAAACTGCACATCAATACCCGTATATATACACTTATCAGTGGTGGGGGTACTAGCTAGCCTTGGTAAAGTGGGTCAAGGCCATCCAAAAACATTACCAGAACGGGGGATAGATCACTAAGTGGCATGTTAGTCCATTGCCACAGAGTGATCTATCCCCCGCTCTGTATTTCACATTCACGCACACATTCATACATACACACAAGTCCCAGTCCAAGTCTTTACCCACACACCTATCCACTCTCATCCTCATGGGTTAAAAGAAATTTTGCTTAGTCTTCCCGGTCATCAGTTTTACATACCTTTAGCACACCCATTATTTTGGTTTCTTCAATAACTTTACACACCTCAAACACCCAAGCAAACAGCTCATCTATGTTGTTATAATTAATTTTTGTCCAGTGTTCATACTTATGAGTTTGGTTGTTTATAATACATAGATAAAATGTAGACCCGTCTTGTCTTATACAATACTCAACTTCCATTCTATGCTGGTTTAGCACTTCCCAAGCATTGTGTTGATCTATCAAGAAGTCATCACCTTTGTAATTGTACCGTGACATGTTTACCACGGAGCACAGAAACAGACTGAAGCAAATGAACGGCTCATACAAACTTAGTAAGAGCGTTAGAGTGGGGGTATCACGTGATACACAACATTAGTTGTAAGGTTAGCACTTTACTTTAAACAGTAATTTATATGGGTCAAGGTCATTCAAACTTTGAAAAATTTTTACCTCCAAACACTTGTAGCAAGCTACAAGTGTTTGGAGGTAAGTTTTTATTTGTTAATGATTTATTTGTAACTTAGTCTTCACCCTCAAGGACACGGTTTGAGATTGTCCCAGTGACTTTACATCACCGCCAGGTTAAAGTATTATACAAGTCAAGTATTTTTTTTTTTTATTAGTTGACTTGTATAATACCCCTCTCCCTTACTTTAAGAGGGTTAAGACTAAATTTGGAAAAATAATTTGGAAAAAGACTTTTAAATATTGTCCAACACAACCTAACAATTTTGGCTTTTTCTTTTTTAGTGAGCCCATGTCCTAATCCATTTCCCAAACAGATCGGCATCCTTTTCTTCGAATTAAATAAGCCCCGGGGACAAAAAATTCTCTTTGTACCATCGCAGGTGGTACTTTCATTCTATGAAGGCGGCCATCACCTTTTAGAATGATTTGCACATTTATGTTAAATGCTCCATAAGCTTGAACAATGAAATAATATTTTTTGTCCCTCTTGAGCCTATTAATTTTCAGCTTCTGCGGACTGTTGGGGTGTTTGAACTTGGACTTTTCAGGCATAATATTAAGGCTATAGGGCTTTGGTGTCGGAATTTTGATTTTCTTATTCAAGTGTCGTTGGCAACGATCTTTTTCTGGAAGAGCAAAACTCGGACAACAAAGAACCACAGCCTCTCTGCTAAACCAAACATAATCGCATTTATCACGCTTGCCAGCAGGGCATTTAACACGATTACGTTTCTTTTGTGTTGGACTCTTAGTGTTTTGGAGCTTCTCCGAATTAGGCTGGCTAGAAGAAATAGGGGTGGAAGGGGGTGGAAGAGGCAAAGATTGGTCAAAAGGAATGGAGCAAACAATTTTGGGTGGGGTAGGAGAGCGTGTTAGGTCTATGGAGGGAAGTTCAGGGGAAAAGATGGATTTACGGGGTGCTTTGGTTGGTGTGGATGGCATGGGGGATATGGGTGAGGGACATTGTGATTTGGTATAGGATAGGATTTTTCGGGTTCTGCTGTAGGGGGTTATCCTCGACCTGGACGTCTCTTCGAAGACTGCAGACTCCGATCCTGAGTCCGATAGCAGCGAGAGTGCTGGAGAGGCTACCGGGACTCGACCGCTGAGTTTTCCTGACGATGGTGGAGGTGCACCGGCCTCTTCCACTGTCGGCGGTAATGGCGACAGGCTGGGCATTGAGGCGGGCTGTGGTGGCGGCGGCGGCGGTGGTGGCATCGTCAGGCAGCTCAAGATGTTTGCAGTCATCAGATATTCCATGATCGAGGTGGAGGATGATGGAGGTTGAGTCGTGTCGGTTGAGGTTGAAGCTGGCGGGTAGTTTTTCAGTTTAAGGCCCATTTTACCCATTGTAATGAATGGACTTAATGAAAAGAATAGATGAGAATAAGAAAGTGAAGTTATTAAAAATGATCTCAAGAACAAGAGAGAACCTGTCCGTACGGGAGCTTGGACGGGAATGAGAAGTGCATGCAGCCGGGCCGCCTTATATCCCCACCGGGGCTGCCACGCCCAGAATATCAGGGGTGGGGGTGGGGGGTGGGGGTGGGGGTGGGGGTGGGGGGGGGGCTCGCACTTTTTGTCGGGGGGGGGGCTCGCACTTTTTCAAAAATAAACCCCACTTGGGACATTTATGTTGCCATCGCTGAAGCCTCCCAAGAGACCCAACTATAAACAATTCCAAACTTGTGCGTTACTAATACCTAACTGTTAACTTTTAAAAGATCTCTATATATATATATAAACTGTGTTAGTAAGATCTGACTGTTAAAGATTTTGAAAACTTTAGGTCAAGGTCACGAAAAAACTTTAAAAAAATTAAGCCCCACACCCCCCATGGGGGTGTGGGGCACTTGGGTTGTCATCGCTGTAGCCTCCGAAGAGACCCAACTATGACAACAAGGCAACATCCAATGTCGTGTACCCTTCGCCACGCGAGACTTGTAAACATTTACTGCATTTCCAACTAATAACTTTTCCAATAGCTAACGAAATGTCATTTACATAATTTTGAAAGAAACTGAGGACGCCCTAGTGGCTTACGTCCTCGGTCCGAGTGCAGAGGCCATCGGCTCATTACCCCCGTATAAGCGTACAAACGGACCACCTCCTATTTCTCAGCCGCATTGAAGCATGCATGAGAGGAGCCTAACAATTATAAAAAAAAGTGGCTTTACACGGGGGCCTACTCCCGTAACCCTATCTTTAATATTTTTAATTTAGCAATGCAGTAAATTTTTACAAGTCCTATGTGGGTCAAGGCCACACGGACATTAAAAAATTTCGGCCCCCGTACATCCATGGCGAACCACGAATGTTCGGGGGCCTTGGGGACAAAAAAAACACAAATAGCTAATAAAGTTTCATTTACATAATTTTGAGTTTCCAGAAGGGAAACTAACTGAGGACACCCTAGTGGCTTACGTCCTCTGTCCGAGTGCAGAGGCCATCGGCTTATTACCCCCATATAGGCGTACAAACGGACGCTCCTATTTCTCAGCCGCATTAAAGCATGCATGAGAGGAGCCTAACAATTATACAAAAGTAACTTTACACGGGGGCCTACTCCCGTTCCCTGTCTTTACAATTTACTTTGAGCATTGCAAAAGCTCAAGGGGGGATTGCTAAAACAAGCGTATACACTTTAGAAAAATATAACACACTTACAACACACAATTGAGCTCAACGTAGTCAATGCTGGAACAAGCACATACATGTTAAACACATATAACAAACAAGACACAAAGGATAAAAGACACACAGGAGACATAAGGTACAAGTAAAACACTCTCATATAAAACAATTCGCAATACCCAAACGCAAGCGCAATATCTTACAACTAATACAAGTCTTAAAGTTAGAGTAGACTTCGCTAAACACTGAAGGCGCCATTCAATGTTTAGTGATGCCTATGGCGGTCCGTCCCGGTCGTTCACGTTCAACGCGCGGGAGCGGACTGCGAGCCGGCTCTGGCCGGACCCCCTTATATCCCACCGGGGCTGCCACGCCCAGGATATCAGGGGTGGTGGAGGGGGTGGGGGTGGGGTGGGGTGGGGGTGGGGGGGGGGGTTCGCACTTTTTGTCGGGGGGGGGGGTTCGCACTTTTTGTCGGGGGGGGGGGGGGTTCGCACTTTTTGTCGGGGGGGGGGGGGGTTCGCACTTTTTGTCGGGGGGGGGGGGGGTTCGCACTTTTTGTCGGGGGGGGGGGGGGTTCGCACTTTTTGTCGGGGGGGGGGGGTTCGCACTTTTTGTCGGGGGGGGGGGGGGGTCAGGTAAGTTATGTGGGTCAAGGTCACCCACAACACTTGTACTCTAAGTGTTGGCTATACCCCCACCACAACTGGGTCCCTAGGCTGCACAACACCGCTTCGCCAGTATGTCTCCGGCTTCCATGCGGTGCGTCTCGCTGTTCTCTAGCTCTCTATATGTAAGTAATTTTACAAGTTCTGAATGTAGGTCACTACACTTTAACTCTGGGACGATATCGACTTGTAGTATTTCAGTGTTTTGACTCAAGGTCATCACACTTTAACTCTAGCACATCGGTTATCGTACCAGAGGTGCTCAATAACCTAACTTGTAATGTTTATGGGTGGCGTTTGCACGCCACGTGGTATCGCCATGAGTGTCCAGTCCAGGTTTTAAGTTAAATTAATTTTACTGTAATCTTTTCCATTTCCGCTTCGTTTTGCCAAAGTATAAGGTGTCGCTTAATAAAGTGGTATTTCTCTAAAGTTATAGGAGATTGCAAGGATACAATTAGTTTATTTAGGAGACTCTTCATCTTGGAGTTTAACACAATTTCCACTTTGACTTTGCTTCCTCGGCTCTCACAGCCTAAGCTGTACAGAAATGTTTCTTCTAGTGCCAACTCGGGCCAAGAGAACAGTGTGTTGACTGTAGGACAGCTCATGGTGAAGTGATGCGATACTCCAGCGTACCACCTCACCTTCCCCCGCCACTGTGACCTTCCCCCACTCCTGCTGTTTCCCCCACCTCTTTTCCCTTGACTCATGCGCTACAAGCGGTCTCTCAGTATTGTGCGGACTTTTGTGAGGTGAAGCCATGTCGCAGGACACTTTAGGTAAGAAACTTAGCCGTGTTAAGACTTTATTAGTTGCTCACTGTCCACCACCCAAAGTTAAGAGAGTTTCAACTTTAGCTAAGTGGCGCAAACTGTTGCGCGGACACCCTAAGTTTTATACAAAACAGACTAATGTCAGTTTTACTGATGAGGATTTGTTTAAAATATTGGATGAAATGACTTTTCCTTGCAAAATTCAGTTAGTTACTCCCATTCCTGACAGTTTAGAGTCTTAGTCTCTCAAGCCGATATACCTAGCATACACAGAGCCTGACAGTCAGTCACTCGATGGCTGTCGTGGGGTGCGCATCCTTGTCGGCGCTCCGTTGTTAAGTGTTCAAGGTCACAGTAACATAAAATTGCGGGCGTTGTACTGGTTCAAGGTCACCTGAGGGATAACCGATTGCCCATTTAGGCAGAGTCATGTCAGAAACTCGAGTTTAACTTGGCACTTTTGCCGTTTCTTGTCGAAAATTCGCTCCAAGTGGTCAAGGTCACGGGGACTCTGACTGAAACTCGGAGCGTAGTGCGAGAAACGGCAAAAGTGCTAAAAAATTTTAAGTTTCTGCGTGACCTTGACCTTAGTGGCGTCGGTGACGTCGTTTTGATGACGTAAGGGGTGATGACGTCATCAGCACGTCATTTCTGTGACGTCATGGGTGTGACGTCATCGAAATGACGTCATTAGTGATGACGTCATCGATTGCGTCATCGATGACGTCATCGATGACGTCATCGGTGAGGTCATTGACCTCGATGACGTCATCCCTCAGGTGACCTTGAACTGGGCCAGCGGCCGCAATTTTACACTACTGCAATAGCCTGACTTATAGTTTTTGCGTGTACTTTTAAATGTAATTCAATGAAGTCTTAAGTGTTGCATATCATTCTAATCAGCATTAAGGGTGCGCTCTACCTCGGCGTCAAAATCATCGAGCGAGACTGTTAACTGCCGCTATACGCGGAAACTCTTATTTTGGAAAATATATGACGGGTGATTTTAATTTTTGTTACTTTAATGCTTTTTTTGGTTTCAGTGCGAAATCGATCGGTGGTCTAATAACGATGTTTAAGCGAATTTCCCATAGGGAATAAGCTATTACCGTAGGTCTCATGGTAAGACCTAAGCCCAGGACCATGTTACTTTTTCGTTTTGAGGTGCCCAGAGACCAAAAATAATAGTCATTAAAATTTATATATATATATATATATATATATGTATATATATATGTGTCCCTAGACACGATAACTCTTGTAAAAATGGTCCGATCGACACCAAATTTGGTAGAGATGTGTAATGCTACGTTTTATTCGGGTGAGTTCGAAAACCAGACATATCGACCTACCGTAAGGGTTGTTTTGGGGGGTTTTGTACGCCAAAAACGGGTTTTTTGCATTTTTCATATGTAAATTGTAAGAATTTTTAAATTTTTATTTTGACCATTGGATTTAGCTCAAAAAACACACAATTTAGTACCTTGAAGCTTTGCTCTATCTCCAATGGTTACCGAGATATTACAAAGTCTAAAGACAGTACATTGTCTTTTGGGGCTCCAATGTTAATCTTATGGAGAATAAGGATGTGTAATATTTCACTTATTAACCAATATTTTTGGATGAAACTTGGTATTTAGCTTCATGTGGTTGAGATTCATCCATTTAAGGTAAAAAATCTAGGTTTTGTATTTGTACTTATCATGGCAGCAAACCTGCATACCCTTTTCCTATGTTAATCATATGGAGAATAGGCAAACTCTTTTATTTATGGACAGATATTGATGAAACTTACTATTTGGCTTTATATGGTCAAAATAAATTTTTTCTATGCTAAAAACCTACTTTTAGTGTCCGCCATGGCAGCATACCTGCACACTCTTTCCCTATTAGAAGAATAATAGACATTAATGAGCACGTGATGAAATTTTGTTTACAATTTTAGCTGGTCAAAAGTAATATTACTAATTTGGAAATTCGCTGAGTACGCAGGTCTGCTGCGACGGGGGGTATTTTAAATTGCAGACCTTTCGCATCTCCCTTCTTGCATCGTTATCTATAAACTTTTTACCAATCTTATTGCAGATTCTTGTTCTTAAGATTATATTGTACTCGTGCATCGTCTTATATTTTCTTAAAAAATTGTTTTTAATACATTAAAACTTGATACAAAAACGCTTTATTTCAACATTATCAGCAAGCACCCTGCTAAGTAATTTAAATTAATATCGAAATTTTAAGACGATAGCGGAGTACAAAATTATATTACGAAAAGAATGACACCAAAATATTTTAAATCGGTTTACAACTGGGGCGACAAACACGGAGATTCTAAACCCTTGCATCCGCGCGCGGCAGATGGGTAGAGCGCACCCTTAAGTGGGGCCACACCACTTATTTCGAGTGTGTGTTATTTCCCGTTCGCTACTTTTTAGTTTTCGCGTGTCGTGACAGCCGCGTGTAGCATGCTACCCCATGCATCATGGAGTTGCTATCTCAGTGTGTAGGAATTACGCTTATAATTTAATTCTATGTACATTGATCTACTTCATTAGAATTCTTATACTTATTCTCTTAAAAAAAAAAAAAAAAACATTTCTTGCTAATATGTTCCGCGTACTAGTTCAAGTGTTCATTACCTTAGTATTCAGTAACAAAAAACATAATAATTACGAAAAAAACATTTTTCTGAATACTTGCCTAAATTGGATATTTTAACAAATCGGTCACTTAAAAATAGTGAGGAACAAAACACTATTTATTTTTTACTTGTCTTAAATTCAGTCCCCCTTCTAGATGTTTGTAAAACTAATCAAATATCAATTGCTCAGCCTCGTTGCTTAAGTTCTAGCTTTGTTATCAGTGCTTAAGACCGAGACTTCTACCGCAGCTGAAACAAAAGGTGAGGATGGTAAGGTGAGCGGAACCCTTGGCAACCGGAAGTGCCCGCCACGCGCCCCCACATCCGGTTTTGGAGTGAGTGGCGGTAGGGGGAGCAATAAGTGGTGCTAATTGTTAGGTAGGAAGGCAGATCCGGAGACGGCATTGTGTGTAAATCAGGTTAATTGTTAGGTCATGAAACCTCGGGCTTCTTTCACAAGTTGGTTGTTGCTGAGTTCCAACAAACGATGGCGAGGAACGTAGAACGTGGAGTCTATGTAGATATTTTATCAGCACTGATCAGTTTGTATCTGCAGATTACGATTATACCATAGAGTTTAATGAGATGATAATTGGTAACGTTTTATAAAATTACATTAAGAATATTCAACGCCGGAATTAACCTGTATTTTCCACTGTATAGCCTAGTAATATGTTATTTTGGCGCATGCCTATTTCAGTGGTATTTTAACGGTTTATTACTTAAAATTAATTATTATTTTTATTAAATTTTATAGTCTATTGTTATATATTGGAATTTAAGGTATAGTGTATTCTTTCATACGTAGTTTTTGTTTTTCATGGATATTTGAATGTGTTTAGTTATTTCTGTTCTATACGTCATGAATCAGACGTTCAAATATTGATCAATAAATTATAGGACTAATTCATGTATTAAAGTGTTTTGCAATTTCCTCTAGTATCACACGTTATATTTCAAATTAATCTCAACGATCTATCTTAAAAGAAAGGTTAAAGAAAGATTTTACCAAGAAACAAAATATTTTACCCAAAGATTTTCCCTCTATTCTCCTTATGAAAAAGCTATATAGTCTTTTCTTTGCTCATCAATAAAATTGGATTATAATAGTAATCTTATTTTTCCAAATTTGGTAGGATGTGTGTGTTGTTATGGATGAAGTTTCCTAAAATCTCTTACATTTTCAAGACAACGTGGCGTAGTGCTGATTGATAACTCTTATCGATAAAAACTATTACAGTACAAATCATCGCAGTGGTTTTAATTTTACCGAATAAAAAGTATCGTACGCCTAGATCAGTCACGAAATGAATTTAATTATCTTATTAGTTGTCAAAGTTAGATACGACAAAAGCAATGGGAAGTCGGATATAGCAGCACAACCCTATACCAAGTCACGATTTGTTACAATGGCTCCGTTTTAGTTTATCCCCGTTTTATGGACTCATGTCCAAGTTATACTGCCAGTGGTTATCTCAACCCGTAAAAATACTTTTGCACTTTTACACTAACCTAGTTGCTTATCTTCTTTGAACATTAAGTTGACTTGTTTGACAATTGTTGGCCAGCCGATGTTGTTCCAGTACGTTCGGCTGATCGGCTCTTTCAATCCGAATCTTTTGATCGGAACTTTTGTACGTCCGGTTACAGTAATCGATTTTTCCTTGTCTTTGTAATCAGAATTTGGTAGAAGGATCTATTCTGCAGCAAATTCGGAACTTTTTGAATTAAATTAAATCGAATTGAAATTATTAAATTTAAATTTAACGAAATGGAATGAAAATACTTGTTTACTGAAACGAACTAGGGCCAATGTTTTTTTTTTTTTCCAGTTAACCTCTAACTTATTAAACACTTATACCTTTTAAGGATTGCCAAAGCTGTAAATCCGAAACATTTTATATTATTTCTTGTTCTGTTACTTTTAACAACTTAATGTTAAACCTTATCAACAGTAGCTATTCATTAGAACAATGTTATCTTTGTACAAAAATATATATTTTCCTCTCATGGTCATCAAAATTGGATTCCAGTTTCAAATTAAATTGATAGATGTTTTTAATTATTAAACACTATATTTTCATTGCTGTAATAAGATAGGTAGCATTCACTATCAAACTGTTGAACTACCGTATACTCATTAGATTATAATACAGTATCTTATTTTGTATCTACTGGTTTAATAGACAAAGCACTTTTGAAAATTCCGACAAACAATTATCAATGTATACAGAACCAAATAAGTAGGGACATTCCATGTTTAAAAAATTTTAGTAAAAAAATTTAGTTTTGCCTTCCAAAACCAGACGAAAATATAGAGCTGATGGCTAGGATTACTTCTCCTTATTGTCACGGGAAGCGCCCTTTCTACATCTTAAATGTCAAAAATAGCATATTTGTTTACAAAAAATCAAAACAATAACAAATTTTTGGAAAATTATTCCAATCATCTGTTTCCATTCAACCAATCAGCATAACCTTACCATCTTGGTGGTGCTACAGTATCTGTGTTTCGGGGTGGCGTTCTCACTTCCCCATAAGGATGTCCCTACTATTGGGTTCTGTACAATGCAATTAGGCCCTACACCTTAAAATCGTTAAATTAAAAACCTTTAAAAGCTTGACACTTATCTTACAGGAAACCCTACAATATTATCCCGGTGAAGTATGATATTTTATGTATAATGTCTGAGGTGTGTTTTAGGGCGCAATTTCATCTACATTTTTCATACATTGATTTTGCAGAAACTTGATATAAATATGGGATTTGCAAAATTTTATCATTAGATTTTAAGTAGCAAAAGTTATAGTAGCCATAAACCCTCATCGTAATACCGTAATGAGCGGACAGGACACTGAACTGAACACATTCTGTACCGGAAACGCCCCAAAGTTACGTCGTTATTGTAACTTATCGACGCATTAAGGTGTGTATTAGACTCAGCACTTCCGCCGTGCAGATTACCGTATTGAATGTTGCATTATAAATGTGATGCGATCGATATCGATTATCATGTCCGTGTAGGGGCATCGGTATCGATGTATCGACCGTGTTGTCGGGTGGTTTGTTGTGGATTCTCGCCATGGATATGGGCTACATTCATGTTCTCATGACTTCGATCGATGCAGCGCAAAAGATATCCAACTCCTTCTAGTTGGATTATGGCCAAGCTTGGAAAAACTTTTAAAATTGAAATTGAAACGTACCAACGGCTTCAGCCATAACACAACATTACGCTTACAGCATGCAACAGCATGCACAGTAAGACAAAGACTTTTACTAACAGATGATGCCTACTCCTCAGCATTTCGTCAATTCATTTTGATATTTCGCTGTTCCTTGTTTCTCTCCAAATGAGATTAAATTATAAATAGTCTGTAAAAAGTTTCAACAGTGAAGAACAAAACCGAGTTATTAAGAAAACATTTGAGAAAGAAACATCATACTTCAATGCTAACGCGTTTCAAAAGTAATAATATTAATAAAAAATAGTTTTATATGAAATAAATAAATTTAAAATACCCAATTCTCAATATGCTAAAAGCGTACGGTGGGCAGACTGCAATGTCTGCAACGCCCATTTTTTTCCTAAGGTAAAATATTTGCCCCTGATTTTTTCAGACAAATCCTTAAATTTAAAAACGAGCACGCATAAACTGCGGACTAATCTGCCAGCGTGGTGCACTCTATACCATACTGTCTGTACATAGCCTACAATCCAACGCGTCATCTCATGCCGTGCCGTCTGCCAACCTCTCACGGCCGCGTGATCCCAAGGTGACGGCAACGCAACGACGCGACGCCCACTCTCTTCCCGCGGCTTCCTCCATAAATATTTGCATAACTGTTTAACTCTGTATTGCCAACAATAAAGTTTCCATCGAAGGGTACGCCTTCCAAAAATATACCTCGGCTCTTCTCCATAAATATGCGCATGTTCCTTTTGATTTCTTAATGTTTTATTTCTGTACACAATTGTTTTGTTTGTTATTTCGTTATTGGTATAGACACTTTTTCTGTGTACATAATGATTTTTAAAGTTATGGTTGATAGGTTGTCAAAGGTTGGCTCTAACTGGACTTTAAGTCTATATAAAGTTACTTTTGCCGACCCCAACAAATCATAAATTTTATGTTTCAATCTGATGCCGAGCTATAAATTCAAAGTCTGTTGGATACAGAGACCCCGGTTGAGGTTCAGATCTAATTTAATTACGATTGTTGCGCATCTCCTGAATGCTAGTATATGATCAGATAGGCCTCAGGGCCGCCGAAAGGGGGGAGCAGGGGGCCAAATTGCCCCGGGCCTGAAGAGACAGGGGGCCCCATCCTCATGTGTTTTTTTTCTCTTTTTTCTATCTATGGTATCAAAATTTACCTCTTCATAAGCTATGTAGTAACACCATGTATTTTTGAAGACCTATAAAAATCTTTAAACCGTAACAAAGTATAAGCCTATGACCTGAGTTATACAGGCCTATATCAGCCTCTATGAGTCTCCGTGGTTTTAAGCTCGGTGTATGTGAACAGACGCCGCGCCGCCTCGTGCTGTGCCGGTATTTGACAGCTACACCATTACAAAAATATATTTTGCAACCGATCCTTCAAGGCCTCGACTAATTTTGTCGTGTCTGCGTTTGTTGGTCCAAGTATATAAGATAGAAGAGATATATAAGATAAAAGTGTCTTTTAATATTGTCATAAATGAATTTGCCATAATAAAGACGAGAAAGAAATGTTCGCGAGTTGGTAGTTTTTTTCAACGGTACTTAGTTTTGCTTAAGAACGAACACTGAATTATCTAATGGCTTAGAAGTGAAATTGAGAGTTAGTTTTGAGTAAATAAGACTGTAACCTTGCATAATTATTTCCATTTTATAAATTAATTATAAAGCAAAAACAACAGTTCAAAAGGCGTTTAGTACAGTTGTAAACAAAGCAATGTAATCAATTATACATTTTAAAATAAATTGCATTTTTATAATTTTCTCTGTAAGCTTCGCCATTTCAAAACACTTAAGTTAGGCCTAAAACCACGTGGTGCGGCAGCTGTCCAATAAGGACTCTCGAACCCAGCCAAAGTACCAGTTTGGTCAAATATTTCATGTAGACCTACTGTATACCCTAAGTACATTTATTATTTATATCTTAAAATAATACAAATAAAATATTTATGAATCACAAGGGAAGAAAGCAGATTGTGTGCATAGTTACAAAATAAGTTCTCAAAGAAATAAAAATAAAAATGTGTAGCCTATATTGTATCTGGTTCGAACACAGACGGCGACGGGCAGGGATGGACCGAGCATTATTTTTGGGATGGGAGTATACAAAAATTCTCTCGGCGGCCCTGCATATATACCCTGAATTCAGGATTGATTCAGACAGACATCAAACACATATAAATAATTTAGTCCAGTGTCATTCAGGTGTGTCACGTTCAATTCTGATTCAAACTGCATTATACATGAACAACCCTTGCTATGAAAGTAGTGAAACCTAATTCTTGTATTCTGCTTCCAGGTGAGCAAAGATGCAAACGTTTAGCAAACAATCCTTGCTATGAAAGTAGTGAAACCTAATTCTTGTATTCTGCTTCCAGGTGAGCAAAGATTGGAGTGTTAGGTGGTCACTGGTCAGTAAGTTTAGTTTTTTATTTGCTGGGTGCATAGCCTGTTGTAAGTAGGCATGTGAACATGAATGAATGTGAGGAAGAAACTAACAACCGTAATGCACATACAAAATTAAAAGGCCTATAATATAATTTAAAAAACACAACATGATCCTGACATATTAGTTGTACTTTTTTCATACAAGATATAATACAGGGTGTTTTAAGAATGACGGATTTTTTAAGGAGCGTTGATGAAAGACTTTTCAAGATAACTGAACTATTTGAAAGTCAATCTGAAGTTTAAGCAAGTAAGTTTTGTTTATCGTATGTGTGGGATCAAACAGTGGCCTTGAATTTTGGATTAGACAACACATTTCCAAATGATTGGATAGACAGGAATGCGCCTATGCTCTGGCCTCCCAGGAGTCCTTGATTTGACCCCTTCGTGTTTTTTTCTGGTTCACATAAAAAACCTTGTATATTCAAAAAATATTCAAGACTTGAGACATCTGCGTGAGCGAATCTCATCGGCGATCGCGAACGTAACCTCAGATATATGCTGCAAAGCACTTCAAAATCAGCAAGAAATCAGCAAATCGGCGAGAAATATCGGCAAACACGGCAATTAATTTATGTATGTTGTAGATAAACGTATAGAGCTCGCATTTTAAAGTGTTATGGTGTGCAAAACTTTTTTTCCCTCTTCAATTATCTTTAAAGCGTTTCTAGTAGTGCCCTTTCAAAATCCCGGCATTCTTATACAAACACCCTCTATAGTTGATCACCCTTTATGTAATATTACGCAGTACATCTACGGTACTTGTAATGTCGACTGTCATTTATGTGACATTCATTAGGTCACGTGACTCTGTCAAGGTCACATGATGTGGCTCGAGAAGCCCCCCAATGTTGCTACCCCCCCCCCCTCTCCCCGCAATAATAGCCTTCCCCCACGCTATCACACCGTCCTACGCACGATTTCTCTTTCATTTAAACTTGTTTACTTTGTGGCAATTAATCTAATGGTATTGTACTCTTCTAGTAGGCCTAACAGTATATTTTTAACAGGCTTAAAACTGTTAATGTGTGGGCACAATTTAGTCGAATGAAGTTCTCGTAGTTATATTGTGTAAAATCGTTTCATTATATTTGTTTACATGAATGGGTTGAGTAAACACTTGACTATTATTACGATGTTAATAACGGAAACAAAATACACACTATAAGCTGTATTAGTGGATAAGCCTATCTGTTCGTTAATTGCATTGGAACAAAATATCTTATCATGAAATTCACTGAGAAAATATTCCTGTTACAAATAAGAAAATTTTTGATTTATTTGTTTTTAATTGAGTTATTAAATTAAAGATAGTCTCTTGTGAAGTATGGAGGTTTTAATTATTAAAATATAATTTTAAAGGATACCGTATTTAATCTATATATTAGTCACTGGGCTAAATGAATCACTGCAACAAATTAAACCATCGGGTTCACTAATTAAATAAAATGTTTAACTTATAAAAAATTTGTATATATTTATTGGCTTCTCTGTTTTTACTGTCATTCAAAACAATGACCTTGAAATAATTACATTATAAAATGCCTTCGCACTTCAGTGTTATCATGAGCACGTCATCGTACAAAAATGCGCAGCTGCAGCTTCTATGTGTGAACATAAACATGAACTTAACTTGCATATGTTGTTTACGCTTGAGAATCCCATGTCATTTGTATCTCTGAAAGTGTAATGGAAAAAAACGTCGAGATTAGTAATGTATGTTTGAGAGAAAGGATACACAGCAACAGTGTTTGTGTGAAAAGGATAAAATGGCAACAATGTGTGCTCGCTGCGTGCGATAGAGAGAGAGGAAGGTATATGACAAACATTATGTGAGAGGGATGTGACAAAGTTTAAAAAAGAGATTTGGCAACAATGTTTGTGAGAAAAAAGGGTACGACATGTCAACAATGTTTGTGGTAAAAATTGTGTGAGAGGAATAAAAATGCCACCCATCCATGTTAGAGGCTACAAACAAATTTATTTAAAGGGGGGATAGGGGAATCCTATGAGAACATTCTGCATGTAAGATTGTGTGTATGAAAAAATTGGAAACATTGGGAGAGTGAGAAAAGAATACATGGCCACCATCCATGCTAGAGGGATTACGACAAAAATATTTAAAGAAAGGAGGGATATAGGCCTATGGTTGTGTTATGATTATGAGATTTGGTAAAATAATTGGTAGCGTTGGTTTTATGAGAGAGGAATATGGCAATATTGAGTTAAGTGGCGCCAACATTGTATGCATAGAGATAGGTATGCGGTAACGGCGTGTGAGAGAGTGAGGGATATATGATCCAACGTGTGTGTGAGTGAGATAGCGAGAGTGTTGTGTCGGCGTGATGGGTTACATAAGCTGGAGGGTTAATATGCCGTTATCAGCTGTGATAACAGGGTGAGTGAGATAGGAGGGAGGCCCCAGTGCTCGCCTTGATGTTCGTCAGCCAGCCCATACCGATACCCAGACAGGTGACTGTTTACTTTTATTTTATAATTAGCCACTTCGTTATTGTAAAAATCGTTAATATTATGAGATACTATTTTCTAACCATATCTACAAGAGGGTTTTGTATCAAAGGAATACTCTTTGTTGTTATGATTTTAGAAGTGATGAAATTTTCTAGATAGGCCTAGAATTTAGTGGTTCTTACGTAGGGAGTAAGAGGAACATTTGGGGCACTTTAATGCCTTCATTTCCATAGCTAGGCAATATGGGTACAAACTAACGCAGTTTGCCTTTTCGTTGCTGAAGGCGTCTTGCACAGTATAATATCCAAGTTTTATCTAATTACAACAATATTGGAATTATGTTTGCAGCGCAACCCAATTTTTCAAAAGAAATATTTTTTTATATAATACATATTGTGTGAATGATTTAAGCATCGAATCTTATAAAACCGCTCAACTTTTAATGGTAATGATAATAAAGTGTAATTGCGAAGTTTTCATGGCAACTATAATCAAATCGATGCTTAAAAAGTTTATCAATTAATTTGATTGAATAAATTAAAATCCTCGCCGACCAGACAAGTGCGGTCTCAACGAGGGCCGCATAAGGTCAGGGGTCAAGGGCGGATGAAAAATTAATGAGATTTCAACAAAACATCGGCTTAGAGCGACTCCCGTTACCGACTTTTATTTCACTTTTCTATCAACATTTTTTAATGCGGATCGTCGCGGGTTGTTGAAAGAATGAAGGGTTTCCCTTTGTATATTCAACACAATTAATTATAATTAGTGCTTGCCGTCTAGAGTTAGTCTTTGGTAAATATTAATTTAAAAATCCCTCCATTTGTAATTATATTGCCTTTTTCAAAGAATTTAATACAAAGAGACGTTTAATTTATTTTTATATATTTAAACTATAATTTAAATGATTAAGCTTCCATAAAGTCATATAAGCTGTTTAAACTTCGCATATGATAGCAAATTAATTAATTGTTATTCATTTATTAATAACTACCGCAGCGGGTTTGTAGACACGATGGCACTATACAATACAATTAGGCCTATAGTCGTTAGAAGTTAGGAAAACCTTCTTTAACAGACTACCCATTGATTTCAATGATAAACAGATACGTTTTTGGAGAAAATTTACACATTTTTTAGTCTATAAATATAGGTTGATAAAAGTGTTTGCGCAATTTGTTGTGCGAATGAATATACAATAAGGATTTAATTGGAATTCATCCGGCAAATTTCCGTTCAAATTTCTAATTGGAAATATAAAAATTTTCTTTAGTTACGTTCAGTATGCAATTTTATAACTACAGGAAAACGGTTATTACTTCAATTATTTATGTATCAGTGACGTAGTGAATTGATGAGGGAATTTAGATTTCACAAGAAAAAGTTATTAAAGAACTTTATATTAAAGATGGATTATTTATTTTGTTATTCTTCAAATTCCAGAAAAATTTACCAGGATCCCAAATTGAGCGTTTGATAAAAATTATTGAACCCATTTTAATTTGATTTGAGTATATTAGTATTGTTGAGTATAACAATAAAAATAAAGTGAATATAAATAAAAGTATGCCTAAAGTAAATAAAACTGAAAATTTCAAAGAGTTTTAGAGGTATGACGATAATGAATAGCTATGTATTTTTGTGTTGCTAGTAGGCCTTCTATACAAATAAATAAATAAATAAATACCAATATTAAACATTACAGTGATTTTTTTATTCTTCTTGTACAGGTCGTATATCTGCAATATATTATTAAAATATATATTCGACAGCGAATTTTATAAAGGAGCTCAAAGATGGCTAATTAAAAAAATACGGGTCATTAAAAAATATAGTAAAATCCTAAGCTGTTAAGAGCCAAATCAAGTCTTTTGATAGATGAATTATTGTGTTTCCCGCGAGTTCCCAACTACGTACGCTACGTACGTACGTCAATATCTGAGAAGGTCATCAGTGCGATGGGCCACCGTGGAATCCAGGGTAGCAGGTAATACTGTATAGTGAAAGTGGCATTGACACACTTCTCAGCATAGTGAAATGCTCCTCATAAAGCTCACAGCGAAAGCAAAACATCTGACGAGTCTAGAGCAGATAGGCCTATTCTCAGAGTTCGATTCGAGCTCGAACGTGGCAAAGTAGTCGACAAATTGACTGTTTTGCCTTGGTCAGAAGGACGTGAAATCGCTTTTCCAGCGCAGTCATTGTTGACAATGCACGGCTTTGTAGTCGCGCTTTGAAAGCTACATGTCAATACTATTGGAGGCTTTCGTTGTGATGGCAGCGGGAACCATGTACTGTATTGTACAATATTTCCTTTCGGTTGGAGGTAAACAATGCGTTATGATCTGCTTTGCGAATATCACCATCGCCACATTCTGAATGAATATTTAAAACTCTTGACAATAATCGAGTTTAGGCTAAGTTAATTAGCAGCTTCCACCTTTACAAACTTTTCCAGGTTATTAAGCATGCCAAAACAAACAGAAAAATCATATAAACATATGTCCGGAAATGCTTCGTTAAGCCGCTAGCCGCCATTTTGTTTTTTACACTTAAGAATTTTTCTTTCCGTAACGGGTTGTTGTATGGAGTTCATATTTGGTATGTACCTTAATCACACCAATGCTCATTTTTAGAAAAAATATTATTTTTTTCGATCAATATTTTCAAAATGGCGGCCATTTTAAATTTTTAAACTCAAATATCTTAAAAACCGTAAATTTTATAAAAATTTTACTAGACATAAAAAAGTTGACAAATTAAATTATCTAAACATTGATACCAAGTTTGTAAGGATCCGACAACAAATAACGGAGTTATTGAGATTTTTCTCTTAAAATAACCTAAATTGGCATTAATCGTAGTGCAAAATCGGTGTTTTTCTACAGGAAAACCACCATAACTCCATTATTTGTTGCCGAACCCTTACAAACTTGGTATCACTGTTTAGATAATTTAATTTGTCAACTTTTTTGTGTCTAGTAAAATTTTTATAAAATTTACGGTTTTTTAGATATTTGAGTTTAAAAACTTAAAATGGCCGCCATTTTGAAAATATACATCGGAAAAAAATAATATTTTTTCTAAAAATGATCATTGGTGTGATTAAGGTACATGCCAAATATGAACTTCATACAACAACCCGTTACGGGAAGAAAAATTCTTAAGTGTAAAAAACAAAATGGCGGCTAGCGGCTTAACGAAGCATTTCCGGACATATGTTTATGTGATTTTTCTGTTTGTTTTGGCATGCTTAATAACCTGGAAAAGTTTGTAAAGGTGGAAGCTGGACACCCTGTATATATTTTATCTAAGTTTTATTTAGTAAGACTCCTAGAGCAAATCTTCCTTGCATTCGTTCTGAGATTGGCCAAGTTTCATTAAATGAATGCAATACAATCAGTAAGTAACAATATAAAAATGCCTCAATAAAAAACAAGTGTGATAAGAGAGCAATTCCAAAACACAGTAAAGCTACTTTTAAAAGGAGACATATCCCAGCTTTCTTGGTACATGCAATTAACATTATGCATTATGAATGTAAAACATGTATATTTGTAACTTCATATTTAAAATGCATCATTATTTCGCAACAGAAGTTAATAATAATTATAAAAAAGAAAAGGTTTATTCTTCCTCAGTTCCTAATTTAGAAACTGTAAAAGAGAGAATGATGAATTCAGTGACGTTGGCCATTACTCGGGAGATATAAAAACGGTTGTTAAAAAAAGAAGAAACTAACCTAAAATACACACATAAGATGTACAGACAACCCAACTCCCACACATAGGCCTAATCATAAAATTATTGATTTTTGTATATAGCTCTAAAAACATAAAAAGTTACTCGTTAAAACTGGACAAAAAACCTTATATAGGCTATAACCAATTTTTTCATACTATTCGGTTTCTTTATTAGGGCGAGACTTTATGGACACCCGGCATAATCAGCAATAATTATTTAGAGATAGAGATAATGCGGTTTACCGTAGTCTCATTGCAGGATTTTTTAGCTTAAAACGAAATATTATATTGCTGTGATTTGCAACTATTAAGTCTTATCCTATGCTGGAAAACTCAACTGTTATATAAAATACAAACTCCTCGAATAAAAACGGTCGAATAAGGAATTATTATGTCAAAGGTAAAAGTTGAAATCTCCACCACCGACAACAATTCGCGATTCCCAACGTTTAAATCTTCCGTAACGATCCCAAACAATTGCTAACGAGATTTTAATTCACAAACTGCGGCAAAACTGAAATTAACTCAGGAATGAATAGCCGGTACTAAAGAGCGTCTGAGGAAGTCTGGAAATTGTTTTAAATATTATAGCAGGTAGAGGTAGAACAGCTGTGTGTGCCTCCCCCCGCGGGGTGGTGGGGGAAGGTAACGGTCGCCCCCCCCCCTCCTCCCCCCACAACCGGCGCGCAGTCTGAGTTTAGACGTTGGACGGTAAGAAGCTGTCCGTAATTTCAACACAGAACAGGTTGTTGTGAACGAATGTGAGTGGTTCCAGGTTAGGCTTTGGAGTGAAAAGTTCCGAGTTGCCGCGAGGAGTTAAGTTCCGTGTCCGATGTCGAAGAATAGTGCTTGCCAGTGACTCCAGTAGGTGTCAACGCTGGCTTCCACCGTGACGGGGGACTCCGAGGGACAGGGGTGGGTCAGCTCGGTCATGGGGGTGTTGAGGTGGAGGGAACGCAACAACAACAGACACTCCGGCGACAGCAACTCCAACAAGCAGATGGCCGTCCAGGTGCAAAACTTGAACTTGGTAAGCAACTCAACTTTGTCCAAAGTGTGGAGTTTGTGAGTAGAAGAGCTGTCGAAGTTTGTTGATCCTGTGTATAGTAGACGCCAAAATTAGAGAGACTGGAGGCAGGTAGTCCCGGCCCGTCCTAATCCTTTGTTGACAAAACATCCCCTATTGTAAAGCGGCCGACCGGTTAGGCACAGGAAGGCCGCTCGGGTCTCGGAGGATTCTCAGAGGAGCGTCCAGTTGTGACTCCTCTTTGTCAAAGGTTTATTCCTTTTTTAATGGTTATGCAATATCGTAGAACTATGATTCAAATTTCGTTGTAATCGTCTATTCAACGCGAATCATATAAGCCGTCAATTGTTGTTGTACGTGAATTGGTTCGATTATTGGACAATTTAGGCTGTGGTCAAAATTCTGAGAATTCCCCGAGACCCGGGCGGCCTTCCGGTGCCTACCCGGTCGACCGCGTTATAATAGGGGATGTTTAGTCAAGAAAGGATTAGGACGGGCCTTGACTACCTGCCTTCAGTCTCTCTAATTTTGGCAACTACTATATGTAATTCAGCACATAGAACAGTGATTTCAAGACGGTTAACTAACAGTAAATTCATCGATGAATGAGCAACAAAAGATACCAAGAAAGGTAAACGAAGTTCCTTGGACGAAAGCCGAGTTCAATAAAATGTTCGCCAATGGATTCAATTTTTCCATATGAGCTTTTTACGCAACTTGCACACGTTGAAAACCTTAATCTCAAATCTTCATGGACTGATTCCTTAGCCAATGATGCTCGACATATGATTTTCAATACAATAACTATTCTAATGTAATGAAGTCTGCAATAACTCATAAAATCACATTTTACTACCGTTTAAACAATTCATCGATAGCATTATTGCTATAAAAAAATAAAATACTTAACTTACATAAAAATAAATACTTAAAATACTGTACATGCATTTATATTCATGTACAGTATTTTAAGTCTCGAGGTCTCACTGAAAGTGTCTCAAAAGAGAATTAATCGACCGTCATCTCATAAACAAACATTCATTACAAAAAATTGTACTGGTACATTATTCGATGATTCGATGTGGCTTACTTTAACACCACGTTTTTCTACTATTGATTCTTTCAACAACCTAATCGCGAAACGGTTAGTGCAAGTTGCGCGTAACTCGAGCCGCACGCACGCTGTGTTTGACGAATAGAAAACTGTTTACGAAATTCAAATAGCCCGGAATGCGATTGTAGCAAACAAACCAGCTGTGTTTACTGTGTGTGTACTGCTGAGATTTCTAAATCCAAATTCCAAATGGACGAATCAAAGAGTGGCCGCCACGCAGCCGGCTTGTAATCTATTGTAGACTTGAGCAACAGCTAGCTACCTTGTAATTGAAAGAAATCACTGCTTTGACATTGTTATTACACCAACGCTGTTCTAACAGATTACAGTGTTTCTATGATTATGCCAACTCGCCACTTGGATAGAATACCAAAGTATCTCGTGTGAAATTGTTCACTGTATCGTATAGAGTGCTATCGGACTTATGTACGCTATTACAGAACACAAATTTATCTTGAAAGGTATGTACGGTAAAGTAGGCCTAAGCACGGCATTCGTGTTCGTAACATCACCGATGAAAACTGATTAATATGGTGATATGAATTTTCGAAGCGTTCACAAATGCTCATTAACTTACAATAACATCCCACAAGAACTGCCTACTCTGGAGCTATCAATGTTATCTATACTGACTTGACCTCACTTCTGTGTCTCTGATGTGTCTTCGGTCTCATTTACAAACGATAACAACATCAATCTCTTTTCAAGTCTCTTTTGATCTCTATATAACTTAATACCCGACATGAGATTTTACGTTTCCTCCTGTTTCCTCATTACTGTAGCACATATAACAATTTTAAGAGTTTGCAATAACGGCAGCCTTGGATTTTTATTTTCATAAGATAAAAATGTTAAATTTCCAACATAAGCTAGGTACGCCTTTAATATTGGTCGTAAAAGATGATTTTGTCATTTAAAATAAATATTAATACCTAGGGCCCTTTGAACTCAAAATCACGAGTGATTTATGAGAAACTGATAGAGTGACAGAGTGATTTAAACTCTTGAAAAAACGCGCTTATTTTCGAAAAAAATGTTGTTTATCAATCAGACAATGAATAATATAAAACTTTTTACAGGGCACATAAAATCTTCCTAAAGAATGAGATAAAGACGAATCTTTGTCGACCAATATTAAAAGCGTCAGATGTTTGAAATTTATTAGTCGTGGTCTTATGAGAATAAAACTTCAAGGCGGCAGGTACTGCAGAATTGTAAGTTCAAAATGTAATTTTTCCTCAACGGGAGGTTTTTGAAGAAACAAAACTACATGGATAGAATGGTTTTGTGAAAAAGTATCTATTCTACTTTTATAGACTACCGGTATCTTAAGTTAGAAAATTGTTCAGTTTTGTTTTTTATTTAAATTGGTCTTAGAATACTTAACAAAGGAATATAGGCTACTCTTAAAATTGTACTTGTATAATAATAACGTTAAGATCAATTAACCAAAATTTTATTTTCTTCTAAACCAAAAGGCGTCAACCTTCGACTTGCCGTCAAACGACAAGTGATTTTTTCACCAAGCCTTTGTCCCTCTTGGTTAGAAATAAGATTACAAATTAAAAATTCTTCGTTGAATTATTCCATTTTAAACGTTTTCTCCAGGAACGAAACATTTTCGACAGTGACATCAGCTAAAGATGTCGATGTCACCATGAAAATGTCTAGTTGCAACAAAAATGATGAACTCGGAGACGTTTATTGTGGGATTTCAGATAATTATTAACATGGATGAAGAGACTACACCGTAAGTTGTCGCGTCAGCTGGAACTGTATAATCGGATTGAAGCGCGAACTCGATATTACGACGAGAAACGTCATACTGCTAGCGACTAGCGACTGACGTGACGCCGACCTCCGATATGGAGCAAATAAATGTGGTTTGCATAACTGCATAGACTGATGCAGCAGTCAAACACCACAGGGAACACTGTTTATTGGAGGCCTTCTGGTCGGTATATAAAGATTTCTCGCCGCGATGGTAAAATATTTGGCATTTAACATTACCGATCAGAAGTCTGTCAGAAGCAGAAGGGATCCATTGTTAATATAGCATATCTTCAAAATAATAAAAACCCAAAGGAAAACAACAGACAAGTTGTTACAATCTAGGATGTTTTAAAACATAAGCTTAATTAAGAAATCAATAGATGGGACTTTATTCACGTCATAAGAAATGTAGGCTGTGTTTACTTAAAATTTAATTTCATCAAATACTCGGTAGCCGGACGGAAGGTCCGGGCTTCAGAAATGACCTGGAAATTTGTTACCTGTTTTGACGGGGCGGACACAAGGTCAAACCTCTAATGGCAGATCGTGCCCGGACCTAACGTCCGCCCCTGCGTTCGCCGTTTGAGACTGTTTGACGAGGGTTGACAGGGACATAGGTGTCTAAATGAAATTTTGTTAAATATTGTAGGCCTAATATGAAAAACTGTACATTAATTTTCAAGTGAAAATGCAATACAAACATGTTATACTCATTACATCTCCTGAACAGAGTCTTAAATCGTAAAATATGAATGATTTCTGATTATCACCATGTTCAAAATCTAGAGGGTAGGAAAATAACATGTGATTAACAATACACGCTCAATACGGATAGGCCTAATGTTATTCTGGATCGTGATAAATATTGACAGTATTGTTTACTGTGCTTGACCTTACACAGTCAATATAGATCAAACATCAATATTCGACTTAAAATACTCAATCCGTATCGTGATCCATGATCCTAATTCAATGATTCCTTTTATATATTTATATTGTGTTAAATTAATAGTTAGATTGATTTTTGTCATAATTTTACATTGAATTGTTGTCTTTTATATTTTGATATGCAGCGCTTAAAAAATACAAGAAATCACTTTGTTTCAATGTATAGGCCTAATATTGCATTGTTATAGACTATATTGATTCACGTTATGTTTTCATTTATATTTTTGCATAAGATTGTTAAATTTGTTTTTAAATGTATACATCAGGCCTTCCTGAGGAAGTATTTAGATTTTTAAGTAGGGTTGACCGGGGTAATTGTGAATTGGGGCAATTGTGAACGCCGCTTATAACTTAGAAACTAACATTAATATTATTAAAAACCGACTTAAAACATGTTTTTTGGTCTTTTCTTAATACACGATTAAAAGTTGTTATTAATTTTCAAAGAATTAGTCTTTTTTCCATTAGCATGAAAAACCCCTTAGATTTTTTTGGTGTATCACCTCGGCTTCTCAACAAAAATAATTAATTAAAAAATAAATTTATTATTTATTTTTTTAGAAATTTTTTAAAGCACTTCTAGAGAAGTGCTCTAAAGCCTGAGAGGTTTCTTTATCAACTGCAATAAAAATTCTAGGATTTATTGCCAATTCACAATTACCCCATAATTTTTAAATTGTGGGGTAATTGTGAATTACAAAAAGGGGTAATTGTGAATGCTGTTCACAATTGCCCCAATTCAATACAAAATACAAGCAGTGCACTTTTTTTGCAGGAACTGAGTTAAATTTTGTTAATTGTAAAGAGTTAACTGACTCTGATGATGGTGACACAACAGTGCAAGGTTTCCATTGTGCCAATAACGCGAAACTGAATTTGTGTGCAAGGAAAACGATTTGTTTACTGTTACTATTTTTGACATTGTTGCTGTACTCCCCTATCCCATAACAACTTACAAAAACCGCAAAATTACTTATTTATTCGATGGAGCTGTGGGAGACAGTGAGCAGTAATACTGTTTCACTTCGCTAGGTTAGGCTAGGTTTCATTTCGTTAATTTACAAAGTTCTCTCTTGAATTTTTTTAGTGAAAATGAACTAAATTTTGACACTTTTCATATTTTTCATAAGTTGTTATGGCAATATATCGTTTTTATGTTATTAATACAGTTTTGGTTAATGTTTTTTTACATTGCATTTTTTCGCAATTTTAAGAAATCTCGAACCTGCATTAAACGAGGGGGAATTGTGAATGCTTTTGTGTGACTATAATTTTGAAAGTGGGGTAAATGTGAAGAGAATTAGTTGGGCTTTATTTTGATTTGCCCCATTTCACTTTTGGTGTGTTCTAAATAATTTTTCTGATGGCATTCACATTTACCCCAGAATTGATAAGATTTGCAATACCGTGCCGGGGAATTGTGAATGGCTTGTAACAATTTTGTTTATCAGAGGAATTTCCTGAAAATTTGTATAATGTATCCTGAATAATGTAGAATTAAAAATATATATACTATAATATGATATTTGGAATGAAAAGTACTAACTTAAAAAAAGGGTTTTTTGTCAAAACACGAAAAACCCGTTCACAATTACCCCGGTCAACCCTAATCATACCAAAAACACTAAGTGTTGAGGGGTTGCCAAGTCCTAAAAATGCATGATATCAAAATTTCTTCCAAGTAAATGACATTGGTTTTTAGAATAGCTATACTCGACAAATTGATTTGATCTTTTAATTCTCGGTGAACATTCTGTAAAACATTATTATTTTATTTCGGGACCATACTTGGCCAGCAGATGTACGTTTTTATCATTGAACCAAATGCAAATTCAACATATTCCCATTAATCGTAATTTATCCCCATTCGTAAAAGGTCTAACTTTGTTAATACATCTGCTGGCCAAGTACGGTCCCGAAATAAAATAATAATGTTTTACAGAATGTTCACCGAGAATTAAAAGATCAAATCAATTTGTCGAGTATAGCTATTCTAAAACCAATGTCATTTACTTGGAAGAAATTTTGATATCATACATTTTTAGGACTTGGCAACCCCTCAACACTTAGTGTTTTTGGTATGATATCATTATTTTTTATCATATTTGGGTTTTAACAATAAAATTTTTAAGTAGGAATAGAATTTTAATTAAACGTTTTGAAGTTAAACAGAACACTATGTATTCGTTTGTCTGATTTTTACACAGGAGGTAAGAATGTGTGAGGAACACTGCAGTTTTTTATGGGATCCAATTTAGCTATTTAACTGCATTGAGAGATTAAAATATTAATGTAAAATACTAATGTATGCTGATACCCATGATTTGTAACGGAAAACGTAAGTAACAGGAGTTATTAATTTGAAGGTCTCTTTAGTTTTGTTTACACGCCTCCAAATTCCTTTTTACGATCAAGATTTATAGGAATAAAACAAAATGTTGTGCAGTGTTGACGTATCAAGTTTTATTGCTTCACCTGTAGTGTCAAAAAATGTACGGTACCTGTACACCTTAAATAACGCTGCAAGTGAAAATTTCAAACTACATAGAACTATTTTTTAGTAAAGACAACCTAAGAATAACTGCAAGTAGGCTTCACGATAATGCGAACTTGAATTTAAAACAGTGTTGCAGATTTGTGCCGACCTATCCAGTTGGCATCTGTTATTAATTACTGCAATAATAGGAAAACATGAAAAAACGACAACATCGCTAGGTAAGACTAATTTAAATCAGCTTCCAGCTGTTTAAATTTCCGAGCTCGTAATTTCGTGCCCCAAGTATCAACGTTAACTACACAACAGGGGCCGGAATGCCCCCTCCCCACTTCTTGTGTTAAAACGTCACACTAGTGGTGGGCCAGCTGATCTGGAAGGACGCGATTTTGATGCAATTCCCCAAAAATTACCTGGAAATCACCTAAAGTAAACAAATATTGACCTAACTTCCGCTTGAATCCCCCAAAATTGGTTAAATTACCTGCTTTGGGCAACACCGATCAGCTGGTACACCACTACTGCAATGTCGTCTCTCTGAGCACTCCGGCCTGGTGTGTAGTTGGCCTTGCTAGTATACCACATGTCTGCTGTATAACTTCTTTGTGTTCTGGATACGAAGCGGTTTAAGACGAAAGTCAAGCTATATTGATTTAATATTGCAGAGCTGATTAAAATAAGGGTTGAAACAATGATGATATGGATACGATTTTTATTGTGACAGTTCCATTATAGTACTCTATTTAGAATACTGTATTATATAATATTATATTTAATATGAACATTAGTCAATCATCTTTTAAAATTTACGAAGTGCAATTAAAGTGCTTTTTGGAAAAACTCATATTTGTTTTATTTTGTGATATTTAAATTTAATAAACTTGATCTTTGTACACAGAGGTATACACTACGTCGAGATAAGAAACTCTGTGGAAATTTACATGGAATTCCTATTAGTGGTAAAGGCTGTAGCCCTATCTAAAAACCAAACAAATGTTTGTTGTGCATAGGAAACTATTTTTTTTTACAATTTTAGGCTACTTTTGAACGCATATACATTTTATTTCACTGAGTGTTTTCGAGGTAAGCTCAGCGATTTTTACAAGTTCAAACGATGGAAAACAAGGATTAGTTACAGCCTTTCTTTTGCTGATTTAGGAATGAAAATTTACCGTAGGCTACTCAGCTTCGTGTCTAGCACGCGCCGTCTGTTTCGTTAGGTGGAACTTGGCGGTGAGACATACGATCGACCAAGCCACTGGATTTCAGAAAACTCATAAGGATTATTATAATTAAGAGGATTATTATATAAACTGGCTTATTGAAAGCCAGTAGAGTGACCTTTACCAACTTAATCTAAGAATGCCACCTGATTAAATTAAATTAATAGGGTAACAGATGTTTTGGCTCGTCTAAATTATAATATAAACGTCTGCTGCTTTGTTTACCTTTTAAATTGCGAAATGTAAACAAAGATGTTTTATAAAACTCATATTTGATGTATTTTGTTATATTTAAAGGGAACGAACTTTATATTTATACACAAAGGTTTGCACTACGTACATATACGAAGATTCCTGCAAAGTTTCGTGTGATTCCCATCAGTGATAAAGGCTGTAGCCTTGTCTAAAAATGCTTGTTGTGCGTAGGAAACTACATATTTACATTTCTAACTTTTTTAGGCTACTTTTGAACGTTTATATTTTATTTCACGGACAGTTTTTAAAGTAAGTTTGGCGATTTTTAGTGCTTATTGACCTAGTTAAACGGATTGAAAACGATTTCCGAATTAATTATGGCCTCTTTGTGCCCTTTTGAGAAGTGAAAATTGGCCGTATTCTGCTTCGTGTCTATATAGGCACGCGTCGTCTGCTTGGTTGGGTGGGACTTGGCGACGTGACACGACCGTGCCACTGGATAAAAAACATATGTTCGTAGATGTATTTGATTTCTTTATGACCATAAAATAGACTGCAGAAAATATATTTGTGTTGCGAAATAAACTATAGCCCGTTTTTAACATATACATAAATAAACATTGTCAAAGATATTCCACCTAATATGGACCGCTTCTACTTAAAGAAATTCAACTGTAGTTTAGAAATGATATGGCTACATTTTCAACAAGGCATAGGTTTGGGTTACAAACATACAGCTGGTTTGGAGTTAATGCTGTAAGAAATTATAGTAATTAAAACGTTATAAAAGTATATGGGACGTTGTTAAAGAATATCTGGTACTGTAAAATGTTTTCACGAGCTTATTTTTTTAAAATACATTTCAATATGCCAATCGTCTCTCCCTCACCCTAATATTCAGGAGGAGGATCAAGTAAAAAAAAACAAAAAAAAAAAAAAACACATACTGTACTTTAGCTGCATATTAAAAATTAACAATTTACATAAAGATTTTTTATGATTATGATGGTTTGTTCAACAAAATAATATAAATAATATATAAACTAAATTAGCAAGTTCAAACATGCTAAACAATAAGGCTGTGGTAAACCAGTTAAAAACTGCCCATAAACCAGGTCCTAACGAAGCCATGTTGTTAAAGGAGTGATTTGGGTTCAAGTTGATCTAAATTTAAAAACGTATTGTCAAATCAAGCAAAATTTAGAAACAAACAATGCTTTCCGAGGCTCTCTTTATTTTATTTTTACTATTTTACTTTAAAATTAACTTTCAAAGCAAATTTTCACTCTCTATACAATATTGTTACTCTTTCAGTTTCACAGTTTTGTAATACTAGTCACAAATAAAAAGCCTATAACTTTGTGACGATGGAAATCTAAAACACGGAACACTTTATGTGAACCACGGAGAGAAGTTGCGTGCGCCACGGTGACCAGTGTTAAGGGGGCCGTTCGGCACCGAAAATCTACCCGAAAACATGCAATCGTATTTCCAGCCTTCGGTTGGAACTGTTCATCGTAGACTTAAGCTGTTTGTTTTGTATGGTAGTTGAAGAGTGGTTCTAGTGGAAGGCTACCTGTTTTTTTCTAAAAAAATTTTATAATAACTTTTATTTTACGCTGAAATTCACTAACTTTGACATACATTTTTACGTAATAATATCACAAATTGTTGAAAAAACAGGTAGCCTTCCACTAGAACAACTCTTTAACTTCAAATAAAACGCAAAATAAAATATTTTGGTCGGTAAACACTAACCGAAGACGGGAAATACGATTGCATGTTTTGCCCTCGCGCGGGAAAAAGGCCACTGTTTCGGGTGAACCTAGCGGCGTGGCAACGAACTACGTGAAGAAAACTACTACCAGTCCTGTTTAATTTTTCTGTTTCCTTTATACTATCCATCTTACAAATTTCTTCAAGCAAAAGTAGTTTTCAAGTTATAAACAAACCCAACCTTTCACTCCAACGATCTGTCGTCGATCTCCTAGCCACTGTGGCAGCCGGCCACGCACGGCACACTGCCGCTCCGGCCAATCGTTCTCACTTCTCATACGTGCAGCTGATGCATTTAATAGCTCGACGTGAAGTTGTTTTTGGTCATTTGATTAATGCCGGTATTACACTATCATAGTAGCCTACTGTGCAACATATATCTACTAGCAAATAGCCCGTCAAAAATGACGGGTAATTTTCTTGATGATTATTCATGAATTTTATGTTTACGTTTTAAAGTAGTCACAGAATTTATTAATACACAGGCAACATAGTATTAAAACTAAATTGTTTTCATTTATTTAGCAATGTGAACAGTTATATATATATTAATAGGCAAACATGTTTCTTTTTCTCCTCTATTCTCAGCTTGTGAGCAACATAAAAGAAACCCGCGGATACCGTTTGAAAGGTAGTGTCTTGTAGATGAGCAGAATGGTATTTTAGTTCACATCGGCCCCCGAAGCTACGCCCTACAGGCTTTAAAAGTTTCAATATTAATCTTATGGAAGGAGGATAGTTGCGATTGATCATGAAACAGCTGTGGTAATAACAAATTATAGCAAATCAAGAAAAATAGTTTGTTCTATCTATATATATTTTTAACTAATTAGCTTAAGATCAAATAAATATTTTGTCGAATTTCGACCAGTGGTCGATTTCATAGTCCTCTATAATAGGCAAGCATGTTTTTTTCTCAGCTAATGTGCATCGTAGGAGAAATCCGTGCATACCGTTAGAAAGGTATGAAGTAGATGAGCAGAATCCTATTCTAATTGACGTTGGACTCTAGGGCTACACCCCACAGGCTTCCAAAGTTTCAATGTTAATCTTTTCGATTAAGGAGAATTAATTGAATCGTTAGTCGGCTGTTGTAAAAACAACTGCTAAAACATGAAGAACAGATGTTTCACTTATAAAATGTTTTTTTATTTTTTATTCTTGGGTCCAGATCAACTAAAATGTTCGTCTAATTTTGATTAGGACGCGATATCTAGTATATCATTAATAGTTTATAAGTTTAAATAGTTTATAATACTTCTATCATATGGTTTTACAATATAGTAGACCTATGAGACTTTAAAAAAAATTGATTTAAGATTTTTACAAATCAGAAACAAATTCCAAATTCTGACAAATTAAATGGACTCTGAGTGAGCGAAATTATACCAAAAAGTTCATTGGCTATACAACTGTAATATAATAAATGGAAATACTTTTACCAATCTAAATAAGTGTGTCTTCAACCTCTGCCATTTTTACCTTCTTACGTTCTTGTTTTATTTTGTTGGATCCACGCAGAGTCTAACGTCCCAATTAGTTTTTTGCTATCACAACCATCACTGAGCACCATTCTGTAGGTTCTTTCACAGTGTTTATGCATGTAATTGAACCTTGCTTTCAAGTTCTGACTTGAATTTTTCACGCAATGTTATAGAAGTACATTCCTGTGTGTACTAAGTGTTACTGCATTGTCCTCTAAGACAATCGTATAGTAGTTTTTTTACCTTCACTAAAACACCAATCAAAATGTTTATTCTGTATTTTTTTTCCACTTTATTTTCATCTCCTTTTCTTATTCTAGGTACCTTTCTTCTTGTACATTTCAAGACTTATTTCTTCCAGTTCTTAGATCCACATTTTGACATTTTAGTACTCCATTATATCAGTGGGAACAACAAACCAACTGTTAAACATGTAGAATCAAAAGCCTACATGACCTTCAAAGGATAAAAAATAAGAATATAAGGATGTTATATGACTCAGTTATGACAAAAATCAATGGATTAAAATATGGTGGGAAGAATTTTACGATCTAAATATTATGTTAATATTTGAAAACATAAAGCTCATTAGTTGATAGTATATAAAGCATATGTGTAAACAAATATTAATAATTAACTCGTAAGTTTAAATACATAAATTAAATCATCTATATTAATTAAACTCTTTTTATAATATAGCAACCCAATTTATTAAATCATCAGCTGTTAAATACTTATTTTCCTGCTTTAAAAACCATTGCAACATTACTTGCCCTTGTTTTTATTTGTATCTGTCAATTATAATAGAATTGAAAAGTTGTCTGTTTTGTTTACAAAAACACTTTTAAAGCAGCAGTGGTGTCTAATTTCAAGGTAAGATATGGATCACCTGGAGCAGTAAACAAATCGACAAAATCACGTCTTAGATTGGTCTAAATAAGGTCTAATTTTCATTTTGCGGCTTTATAAGGCATTTTCCGAGGGATACCATATTTTTCCTCTCATCTAGGGGTCATAAGAAATCCATTGACACCAAAACGACCTCGATCCGTTCAGTAGTTCTCTCTCTAGACCCTTAAATGCACTCTTTTATTATATAAGAAGATTATCACATTTATTACATTAACTATGATAGAAACAAAATATTATAACTGTTTGTAAAATACACTCTATTAGAATTTTTTCCCATTATTATAATAAATTGAACAAACTGTTAGTTTGTGTTTATTATTTACGGGGTTTACAAAAGAGAATGTACCAAATATATCCAGGGTATTCAGAAGGTAAAAACAGTACACCAAAATGGCAATACACTTTGGATTCAAGAGAGAGAGACTCACGTCATCTAACTTCGGCGCCGCGATTAAAAGTAAATCTTCAATTAAAGTCTCTCCTTTTGTAAAATACCATTATAGTCGACATTCTACGGGAACTAGGCAGCGGATCACAAGGTTGAAGATTTCAGAAGGAATCCCGCTTCAGGAATAAAAGTTTTCACCAGTCTCTTATTTAAAAGCATAATAATACTGTATCAGTTTTTACTCCCGAATCCTGATGGTCTCTTAGAATACGGGAAATCAAATGTCCATTCAACTCATCGTCTTTGACTTTTCAGGAAGCAGTTGGATCCAAAAAAAATTAAGTCTGGCACTTTTAACAGAGATGAAAATATTATACTAAAGAAGACCCATAATTATTATATTCAACTACAAGTATAAGCAGGGGAAATTATAGTATTATTGTTGTTTGGACACTGAAGTGAATTGGAGAATGTACAACAGTCAGAGATGACCAAGCATAGATATAGCGATACGTCCAAAACTTCAAAGATTTAACATGGAGCATTTGAGCATTTGCTTCCAGTTTGATCAAATCTTCGAGTACCAAGTTTATTTCCCATCCGCGAGCAAATTCAACATGCCAATTGAAAACATAAACTAAACAACCCCGTAACAGCATGATGCGTATTTCCAAAGGAATAAGAGAAGTTTTGTTTTCCCCATAAACACTGTAGGAATGAGTATGAAGGTTTACTGCCATGGGATGTTAAAAAATGTAAGTTGACAGGAAATGTAATGGCTAGGCAAGGTAAAATATCAAACATTATCAATATTTGGCAATTTTTTATTCTCCCCATAAACCCCTTTGGGGTGAATATGAAGGTTTGTCGACATGTGAGTGTTGTAAGTAAATATTATTTAAACCCTACCTCGTGAATGTAAATTTTACCTATCTAAAAAATAAGCTAGATACAGGGTTTTGTTGTATCCCATAAGAATACCATGAGAAACCTACTCTGGGATATCCTCCGGAATCGGTTGAGCCAAGTTAAAAATTCAAAATACTAAATTGTTTGTTTTTTAAGCTCTCTTAAATGGTTTCAGTTAAAATCATTGGATTTTGAAAATTAAGGTTCAAAAATGCGTTATACCCATTTTGACCCCTTTGAAACTCCATAAAACCCTCTTCCCATAACCCGATTATGCTGGTTTGCGTTATCATGATAATAGGCCTTGGTCTTACATATTCATACAGTATTTCATCAAAATCGGAGGTCCCCTTTAAAAGTTATTAATACCACGAAAACACACAGTATATATATACATATACAATAAAATGAACGAATGGTGTTTTGGGGTTCTGCGAGCCTAACAATGTAAAAGTAACATGGTACCGGGCTTAGGTCTTACTGTAGCTACTACCGTAATAGTTTGTATTCCCCATTAATTAACAAAATTTACAAAATTAACAATTACCGATAATTCTAAGTAGGCCTAATGTAAATATGATAATATAATAATTTTGTTCAGCGATAATTAATGGATTTTGTGGAAACTTAGGCCATTCGAAGAATAAACTGTACTATATATCCGGCCCTAGTAGCGTGTTGGACACCCAATGCTTTGTAGAGGTTCGCCCCGTCGCCCGTACGGTTCGGGCCAGTGTGCAGTGATGCGCGACGTTTTACAACCCTACAAACTGGCTCTGAGCTGCTATTGTCGGGCGTGCCGCCAGTGTCATTCAATGGGAAATCTTTTGGGGTCGGTTGGGGGAGGAGGTGACCAGGGACGCAACGACTGCTCCTAAATTTCCATTTTTTGTGCCTCCCGATATCTTGGCTCGGGCGTCGGTAACTCGGGCAATCTTCCTGCACAATTACCGACATTTCGACGAGCCCATTTCGTTTTGCCGAACGGCCCCCTTAAATCCGCCTACCTGCTTTTCACAGGGCGGACGTTAGGTCCGCTTACTAATTAGGGTCCGGGGTTTGACCTTCCGTCCGCCCCTGTCATTTTTTTGTACAATCGACGATTGAAGGGATTACCCTCGGACCTTCCGTCCTACAATCCAAATACTCATGTGAAATAGAATTAATAATATATTAATACCATACAATGCTGTATTTAATTTTAATAAATATCCTATACTCTTAAAATTTTTAGCATCACTTCTAAATTAGGTATTTAGGATGCGTTTGTATTATTGAAGTATTGTACTGTAAATCACTAAACAATACCTTAACAATCCTAAAATGATGGTTTGAACGAAATGGAAATGAATCATTTTTCCCTACCGAGACGAAATGCAGTAATTTAATTGCAAACACGTAAGAGGTCTTTATACTTCTCCCACACGCTGCTCGGCCGGGAAGAAAATATATACGGCTGGTTGGCGCAGTAAAATACACACTCCTTCCCGCTCCTGCGACAGGCCAGTATTTATTTCCGCATGTGCCACTATTTCTTTTGGTACTTTACACTCCAGTTTATTTTTACAGATCTATTTCTTATTGCGTTACACAATTAAATAGCAAAAAATGCTTACGTATTCCATTTTTTTATTGAGTTAAAAAATATTTGTTATTATAATAAAATAGACATGTTAAAAAATGTATGAGGTAGACTAACTTGAATATTGATATGTTCATTTTATTCTACATTATACATACATCCAATGTTTATGCTTCGCATTTAGTCTTGGTATACGGTATTGGTAATAATTTAACAAACCAAATCCAGCAAATCATATCAAGTCACTGACCCATATAAACTCCAGTGCCGCATTTAATTTCCTCACCAAGCTATAACACTGCTACACTGGCTACGTGTTTTCCTTTAACTCTCCGTTGTGAGCTCCAGTTCGAGTTTTCAGCTATCCCGGGCCGCCGGTTGGTCGCCGATTCCACCGTCAATTCATCACCCGCTGCGTGAGAGATGCTATCTTTCGTCACCCCATTTTCTTGATAACATCCATTTTCGGAGCACATAACGCCGCTTTCATATTGCGGAAAATAGATTGCCTCCGTGGCTTCTCGACCTTTGCAGGTTAGTTATGGTCCAATCCCGACCGAGCAATTGGTCAAGATTGGATTCTCATCGCGATCTCAAATCTATCGGCGAAAGAAGAATTGATTGTCCGCCAGGCTTTGAAGAGTCCTCGTAGAAAACTCGACTCGTATCGTACAGTACGACCTTGAAACATTGAAAATTTACTTCATAACCCTATATGTATAAATTACAACACATACAACAAAAAAATGGAACATTTTCGGTCATTGCAATCTGAATTTTACATTCTAATAGGATATTTAATGACGTTTTCTTCCGAGTTGTCAAATATGTCATTCTAACAAGATTTAGGCCTATGTTCTAATACGATGATATTGTTTATTTCTTTAAAAGAGAATTTTATTGTTTAATCTACAAAAGTCGGTAGCTAATAATCTCCAAGTAAATCCATTAGTAAACCACATTTTAATTCAATCTTTTTTTGTAACTTTTAGTATGCATATTTGTACTTGTTAACTGGTTAAAGAAGTTGAGTAATGGTTTACAAAAAATGCACCATTGTATAGGCCTAGTAATTGAATAAATTACTATATTCAAAGTATTTTGCCTAAGTAAAAATCCGCATTTTGTAGGCCTAACAGCTAGCGCCATACATGCAACAAGTACATACTGCAACATGTACATACTACATGTACATACTATGCAACAAGAGGCCTTTTGTTATAATAAACACGTTTTGTTCATTTAAATTCTTTAAAAAACATTCCATTTTCAGAAATAAAAAAATACAATAGTTGTCCTATAGGCTAATGTTACTGTCGCCCGCCCATCAATCATTAATTTAGTGTGGCTTCATTATACTGTAGATTGTCAGTCTCCATCTCTCTTCTCTTAATTCATTGAACACAATACACTATTCTCGTTTATCTCTAATGTCGACGTGACAATATATTCGCCAGGTCTCGGCAGGGACACAAGACGCTCTGTTTAAGGTTTAAACCTCCCAATTCCCCAATTAGTCTCCCACCTGCTACGTTGTTTGCTCGGTTCTTCAGTAATTGGCCAATTTGTTAACATCCCCGCCGTTCTATTTCACTGGGACTGATCACCGTGCAAAAAAATCTCACTGGGATCCATTGTTTCTTGGGGGTGGTGTTTTTTTGGGGGACTTCTTTGAATTGACGTTGGCGATTAATTTTTACATCTAAAATAAATAAAAATAAAATGTTTTTAATTTTGGATATTTGCAATAAATGTTGAGAGGTAGTTTATTAGTGCATTAAAAGACTAGGTCTACTGCCTTATTGGTTATTCCGATTGAAATATTACGGTAAACAAGGTGAGATGCCTTTTATTTCAGTGATACAGTTTTATGCAAACAAGAGTCAGTGGTGGTATGACGCATTTTATGTGGGACGCCATTAAGCTAATTGCTTTTTCTATTACTGTAGCCTAGTCCATCCGTTAATTGTGTCAGGTCGTGTTACAATAGAGAATCATGTTCAGTATAGAGACAATTCTGTACTACAGTGTATAATTTTGCACTAAACGCAGTAGTATGATAATCAATACCGTAATGAGCTTTACTCTAGCAATTAATCAATTTGGCTCTTCATTATTTTTAGTCGTAATATTTTAGATTATTCTTATCTTTTTAAGTGCAGTATGACAATCTGGTCCTCGTCGGAAAACTGCTAACAAAAATCACATAATTATTAGCTAAACTGTTTAGTCATTTGAACAAATCAAAGCCAGCGCTTGCACCAATGGATTAAAGCAATTTTTCATTTTATCATTTTCTCATGGTCGGGATATGAAGCCTTATCGATCTGATGATCCCCAGGATACCGGACAAGTTGCCAGAGGGGCGGCGCCCTGGTCCATGGGGGCGGAGGCCTAAGGCTTTGTCTCCCCCGGAAGTGGCAAGATTGTCTCTCACGTCTACCGGAAGTCCAGGTGCTCTTTGTTGACCCGCTTTTCCCACCCTGTTTCCGGCCAGGTTTCACATGTTCAGGTGTTTTTTCTTCATTTAAATGTCGTTAGTCATTTGTAGTTTCCGTGAGACTGTCCATTATAAACAAATTTTATTGTTTGAGGTGAAAAACTGAATAATTGTTCACTGTTTTAAGATGGGATGCCTTGAGTTCACAGGCGCATTTCTACGGGTATTAAATCATTATGCTAAACAATTCAAGGTAGATTTTTATCATGGAATGAGGTTGCAGCTCGTATTCTGAAAGACCTTCCAGAGAAACATTAGGAAAGATTGAATGAGTTGAAGATTCAATTGTTGAAATACAGGTTTTACTATCACAACTTGAGATATGTGTGTTCGAATTTTACCATACTCCTACGTTTGACATCGTCCATCGTAACAGTCCTATCACATTGTCAACACAGCACCACTTAATGACTGCAGCATCAATGTGACCTGGCTTTGCTGGTTGCATTAATTAAGAGCTTTTTAAAAATAAATTAGTCTTTATACCTTCTTTATAAAAAGTATTAGTAATTATGCTTATTACTTTATTTTAAAAATGTATAAAAGTCTGAAGCAATAGCATCCAACGTGGCACCGTCGCTACCAGCGACCGAGCGACGACCTTACATTCGCAGCGAGATTTCAATAATTTGTCTTTACCTTTTTACGAAACATCGTTTCGTTCACCGTTCAACGACCTCTCTTTCCTCATGGTGTAAGCATACAACTCTAACGATTTTATCATGAATTTATTCTGAATTAATCAACATTTTTCTTTTCTTCTGGTGCTAGTCCTGTTGAAAATTGAGCATTTGAAGAAAATTTAGACAGTTTTGAAGTATAATAAAATCATTTCACTCATTTTCCTCCACATCGAGGCTTATTTTGTCGCCCCTTTGCGCAAATATGAATCGTTCAACGTCGTCTCTTTTCTTCTGGAAGCCCACGCTCCTTCTCGAGCCGCCCCAGTTACAGCTGTCCTGTTGACACAGCCACAGACTGGTGGATGACGTGTCCGACTCCTACAGGGGTTACACAACTCCGGCTGGCTCCAGCTCGGATGGGAGTCACACCGAGAGGAGAGAGAGAGGGAGGGAGAGGGAAATGTCATGGCCTGCAGCTCTGCTCTGATAGTATCTCCATCTGCCCTTCTCCTTATTGTCTCGTGTCTCCCTGGAGCGGGTTACTGTTTTGTTCCGGTTAATCTCATAAGAAGTAGACATAAGAGATGAGCTTTCACACATGCAGCGATTATTAAAATACACTACGGTAATCATATTGGTTTTGGCGTTTAGTATACGAGTTACAAGTAGGTATCGTGTTGTAGGCCTACAACAAGACTTGTTGTACAACACGAAAAAGTTATTTTCCTCCACCTTCTATCTAAAGCCGTATTTTACTCCTTGGAATAGAGTAGTAAAGTACTAATTTCTATCCCATGTGACTTGAATACTTAATCTTTCTACCTAGGGAAAACTCGGGTTTTTTCGTACCACGGGGCTAAAGTTAGTTACCTAAGAATAACATTAAAAGAGAGATTAAAAAGAACATGAGCCACAGTCAGCTGTTACTTGTATTTGTTTCGTTACTCATTGTTGACTAATAGCAGCTGTAGCTGCTGCTCACCCACTGCTGACCATTCAGTCAGCACTGGGTGAGCAGCATCTCTAGTAATAGAGATGGCCGTGGCAGTGTAGGTGTTTGTGTACATTTTGCTTGGGTAGGCTATTAACCTAAGAAGTCCAAAACATAAGTGTAAAACTTTTGACTAGGCTTATTATATATTTGTTTTTTTCGTGTTCTTAAAAATTGATATGGCCTACCTTGTGTGTTTTTTATGTTGATGTGACAGATCCAGCTTGACGAAGCAAGGGATCATATGAAGGTAAAGTTAAATTATCTACGATAGGCCTGTTAGGCCTAAATTTTATTCGTGTAGGTGGAGGAAAAATATTGTGTGCATCAAGGGACTAAAGTACTTTTCTCCCTCAGGGAAATTGTCGCCCTCGGCTTCGCCTTCGAGCGACAACACTTTCCCTTCAGGGAGAAAACATTGTACTTTAGTCCCTAGAAGCACAAATAACTATTGCCACTTAGTGGAAGATATTTTTCTTTTTAGATCACAGTACAATTGTATGCAATTTACATGAGACTGTATGGTGTTTTTCACGTAACAGGAATTATGATGCAGTATAGGCTACGGCTACGCAGGCTTATTACAGTAGGCCTATAGAGCTTATTTTTACGCAGGTACAGTAATCTGACCTGGGTTAAAATTTCTTTCTTCATTTCACTCTCTTTAGAATAGATCTCTAAACCTTTTCTTTGAAATGTTTCATTAGAATGGTTTATTAAAACTTGTTTGCACATTCTATCGGTTGTGATTATCGACATTTAAATAAAAATCGATGTTTTTTGGTGTTTTTAAAATTTAACAATTCCGAAGCTATAGACATACTCATCTTCTATGAATTGCAATTCAACTCAAAGTATAGGCTTGTACAAAATGAATTAAAGTTGTTTGCACAATCTAAAAAATGTTAGACTTATACTTAATGCATCCGTAAGTGTTATATTGAATATTTAGTAAATTGGGTCTAGTAACTGATGTTATTGCTGTAATTACCTCCATATGAGGTATAGTCTGTTTATTTTACACACCACATTAGTTGCCGTAACTTACTGACGAATCAATGTCTCGTCCTATCACTGACATTTTTCGTCTGTCATCATCTATGATTTGTTTGCAACCCACAATATGTTCGCCGCGTGGTCAGATGGTGTTCGCCCGGTGAGCAGTTGGCCACACACCATTCCTGTCATGTAGCCTACGAATGTCGATTGCAACGGCATGAATGTGACTCCACGCCCACGTGACTTCGTGAGTCGCACCTCAATAGATCGCTTATGCCATAAACATCATGTTGAGCAATTCAACAACTCCTTTAGCTTTAGTTTTTTCGATGGTCGAGGTCGAACCCCTCTGAAAATGATTTTACCTTTAAGTATTTTTAAGCACCGAATTCTTGGCAAATACACCCTGCGCATCATTTACTGATGCCAACTTTAAGTAATGTGCCTTTGGCGAAATGTTTTATGTGACATGTTTAGTTTAAGGTTAGTTCTGTTGACTTATCGTTCGATTCGTTTAATGTTTTTTTCTCACTCTAGACTTTGAATTAGCTCTACTTGTCCATTATGATGGTTAGAAAAACGCTGCTCTTTACAGATAAACCGAATCCGTTTGTATGACTACACCCTGATCTTATGACTGAATTTCTGAAGGCGCTATCTTGATTTGACGTAGATAATGGATGTTATTTCTTAAAATACCAGGATTATTTTTAAAGTAAGATTTATAAATTATAAAACACGTTGCACTAGCAACATACAGTCTATCTATAATAACAGCAACAAATCATTATTTAGTCATTACCTTATCGAATATCCAAAAAAAATAAGTAGGATATACGTATACAGTAAGCCAATGCCTCTTCAATGGAAAATATTACAGCAATTTCATTACGTATCTCTTGGGAAACATTTTCACTCTATTTTCTTCTCATGTGTTTAAAAACTGTGGGCTTCGTTTACCCTTGCTATCAGTGGCATCGTTTGATGGTTGTCTCCAAGACCAAGCAAGACAGACGCCGTCCCCGTTCCCGTCGTCGTCGTGTGTGGTGTGGTGTGACGGCGTATCAGTAGCAAGTGTCACCCCCTCCCCACCCTTATCAATCAGACCTTTCAACCCCCCCCCCCCCCCACACACACACACACACACATCCCAAAATGACGCCTCCCCGTCGCTCCGTGGGTGTTAATCAGTTGAAATATAGTCTCTACTTGTTGTGGGCTAGAAACTAATGTATTTGGAAACTATTTTTCTTCATAATGTCTCAACTTTTGTTGTACAGTACGTAGGCCTATATGCTCTGTATTTTTTTCATAATATAGCTCCACGAGTATTCTAATTTGAAACTAATTTGAGTAAACTTCACTTGAATAGAAAATTGTTGTAATTTTGTGCAATGTTAATCACTTTTCGCTTAAATACCAATGTTATACATCCCCCGGTAACCCATAATTTCATCATGCAGACTCCGAGAATTACAATAGAAAGTTTTAACAATCTCAATCTCATAGCTACCGTGTGCGGTACATATGTCATGGCCATCCCGCAATTTATTTTCATCCGACGGAGAGATTTGAATGATTGCCGCAGACCGCAGCGAAGGCCCGGCCCGGCGGAGCGTGGCCGGCGTGGCCGGCGGCTCGGCCCCGCATTGTTGTGATTCGCGGCGGACAAAGGTGGACGGATTGAAGCTTATTCTTGCGTGCAGATCAACTCCGCTCCAAACTCGCCATTCTCTACCGCCATTGTGCCAAACGCTCCTTTGTACTGCCTTGTCTTCGTTTTGTTTGCAGAGACCAGTCGTAGACATTGTAGCAGCTTCTGTGCAATTTAGTAAAACAAAACACAGTTCGTGTTTTCAAAATAATAGACTAACTTAATTTTATATGTGATGATTTCAGGAATAGGTTATCAAGTTCTCTTTCCATAGTATAAAACTGTATCGTAGTTTCTTGATAATTTGAATTAAGGTTATTCCGGTTATTGACGTAAGGTGCGTACTCAATGGATTAAAGACTATCAATAATTGGTCCTACAACATGGAATATACAATTATTTCTGAAATTATCTTTATAAAATTATTTTCCTCAAATGGAACCAGCAGTGGTTTTTTGGCGGTTCTGGGACGTGATTTCATCAACGATGACGTCACTAATGACGTCACGTGACGTCATATGACGTCATAAAAATGACGTGTCGATTACGTCATCATCGCTGACGTCATCATGATGACGTCACTGACGTTAAGTAGGTCAAGGTCACGCGGAAAGACAAAAAAATTGTTGCATCATTATCACTAAGTATTTAGCCACAAACGCTTTGGAGGGACCAGACTTATTTTATAAAACCGTTTTAAAAATAGTTGCTCATTTCAGTGATCAAAATTAACGTAAAAAAATAATGAATACAATCCGCGCCCATTCTACGATAACCGTTCACAGTAGGCCTACACAAACAATTTGTTTCAATACTCCTGACCTAATATGATTATATGCGCTATTATGAATAATAGTAAGGCCACTAATATATTCCATGACGTGTTCCAAAAATTAAAATCTACTCTGTTTCGCAATTTTACAGCCACAAACGCAGCCGCGAAACGAGTTTGTTGAATTAACTAGCCATGCAATCAAGTTAGTCTAGCGACCGAACACGAACACAACATAACAGAACACGGATAATCAAGGTAATGAACAATACACGCGGACTCGTTAATGGATATCTGTCAACAGAACACGTCCACAAGACTCGGCGCGGCGGTGGAATCACTCATTGGGATTCATCAGATTCTCCACACAATATGTATAACAAATAATTAATGAATTTATTTAGAACTTTTATATCTTACTAGCCCCTGAATACTATAAAAATAGTTATTTTTTAATTCATCAAATTGTTGGACAAAATGTATTTGATTAATTAGTCAAATTTTATCAATAAATTAAAGTAGGCCTATGCCCTTGCAGTCGGTGCGATACGTTTATTATTGTTAACAAGGCTACTACCGTATTTATTTAAAAAAAAAGTTAAATGGGACATGGATAAATGAAGTTCTACTATAATACTTCCTTTTCTCCAAATGGTTAGGGGTATATATATTAACGATATCAAACTGTCATAGTGTGTGTATATTTTTAAATGAGAAAATTAAAATTTGAAAGAATTTGTATACCTTTTTTACGGAAGTTAGTCTCAATTCAATAAACTAGTAAAGCATACATAAGTTATTGAATGTATTTTAAGATTTAGAATCAACAGAATTACTCATAGTTGGGTTTACACTTTTTTTATCAAACACCAGTTGAAAATCTCCGAGTTGGTTTTACGTTTTCTGACGATGCTGGCATGAATATTTATGAAGAATTCTTCACGGTGACAGAGTAAAGGTAGTAAAACATTAAACACCGAAACAAATTTAAATTTTATGGCAAACTTTACGGTGAATAAAATAAGAAAAATGTAATTAAATCCAAAGAAAAATTGTGTAATAGTCGAACTAATAACATGTTACGCAAATGGCTTTACTACTTGAAGTAATATTTTGGGTTTGCTATATTAATAAATAAAGTTTTACTCATTTTTTCCATAACCGTAGACAAGTCTGTACTTTATGCATGGATGTGTAAGCGAGCAAGACGCGGCAGGAGCAGGGGAGACAATGGCGATGGTAGTTACCGAGACCTTGACACACAGGATGTACGGTGGGCCGGCTTGGCAATTGTACCGCACTGTCATCGTCATCGTATACCCGCGACACCGCAGTCTGCACCAAGGTAGAACAGTCGACGATTTTCCAATTAATGTAGTATTACCGGTACATCAATAATAAAATCCATAGCAAGTATGATTACAGGCTTTAAATACGTGTTTACACCATTTCATATAGATGAAAATTTTGCATCATTCGACTAAATTACTTTTTATTGTAACAGGGTGAATGAAATATTATTTGATTTTCTCAAGAACAGTTGGGCATACAACTTTGAAAGCAACATGCGGAGTTCAGATTGTTATTTACTAACTTCAAACGGAACCTTCATATTCTAGCAGTTTCTCAACTAAATCGTCCCCTCTCCGCATGCATCCCTACCCCCCCCCCCCTTTTCCCTGTTATAAATTATGAGTTAGTAATCAAGTAGGTAGAGCTAAATAAAGGTGTTATATTAAAAAGGTACACATTGTCTTCATAGTTCTTATCTGTATATTTTTCAGTTAATCGTCATAAAAATTCAAGTTAATGCGATTCATAAGACGTTATGCCAATTAGCTTTTTACTCAGACAATCCAGAATAGGCTAATGTTACAGGTTTTGTATCCTTAAAAAAAATCTCATTGCTGCTTGTAGGCTACCTGAAGAGAGCAAGGGAGGGGCAGATGCAATGGTTTTGAACTTACTCTCTCAGTGATAAGATTTATAATCCCCTATCAGGTTTAGTTTAGTCTCCTCGCCATGTCCCAGGACGGGCGGCGCGGCGGGCGGTCACAGTCGGTCTCCAGACAAGCATCCCAGGCGCGAATCGCTCTAGGTACCGTTACCGGCCCGGAGTGTCGTTAGATAACCTAATGATCTGATGAAGGCACAGTACAATGGTTCCGCCGCCGACATTGTCTGTCACCGGCGCCGCGCCGTCACCCGGAACATTCAAACACTTCAGTACCACTCCGCGGTTATCCTGCCCGGCTGGTAATTTGACTTGTGAGACGCGGATTAAGTGGTTAGTAAGTTTTCAAAACTAGAGTCGTAATTAATAAAGTCCATAATTCCACCCACCCACCCAATTCTACCTGACAGATATATCGTTCCTGCACGAAAACCTGCAGTACGAACTGGAATTTCTACTGCGCCGAACTGAAAGATAATTCCTACCAAAACTTATTTGACTATATAACCTAATTTCTCATTTTTCTTTGTTAGTTTTTTGTTTCACAGATTAATGAAACGTCGTTAGTATATTACTAACTAGAACTAGATAGATATCGTATGGCTAATTAGCCAGCCACCAGATTTTAAGAATATGAAAATAAATTCTGCGGTTCAGAGCACCTGAGTCAGCATATGTAAAAAGATAAACACTAAAATAAAAATTAGATCTCTCTTTATAGAGCTAACACAGCCTAAATTTTTTAACTGGCCCTGGAAAGGGCCATTTGCATTTTGACTGGCAGCTGAGAGATCATAACTACTGTACCATCTTGTACAGTAGTTACTGTACACTATGTTAGTTCAGTTAGTATTACTGAACTATCATCGTGCGTGATAGTTCAGCTGCCAAAGTTGTTGTTCGTTTAGCATCACCCGGGGAGTGCGTGCAGCTTTAATGGAATGCTGCGGACGCGAACAACATCACCCCCCAACGAAATGGTAGTTGTAACACTTACTAACAACTAACTGATGTAAACAATCAACTAGAACTAAGTGGTAGCTATTGAGCTGGTCTGTGGTAAAAACTTCCTAAAGGTCTCAAGTGAGTGTGAGGGTTGGGGACATGTCCGCATAATAAATTGCAAGTGCCTTCACGTTTTTAATTCACGCCATAAAATGCGTGTTTCAGAATGTATGTGAGTTAAAGTAAAGAAAAATAATAGGCCTACAGTAACTCGAAAAATTTAGATTGTATTGACACTCTGAGGTTAACACAGATAACAGTAGAAAGTAACAAGTTAAAGACAAGTGTTCCGAGAGTCGAAGATCCGTCGACCATACCCATCGCCGGGGTCGCACTTGAGGGGTTTCCAACAGTACGCAAAGTTTGCTCAACAAGCAAAGTTCGTCCGGTCCACTGACGGCAAAGTTTAGTCAAGATGAGGCGAAGCCTTTCGGAAACACTCTTCAATTCCTATCTTTCCACTCTTGTTCTTTCCAACGTGATTTTAAAACTTTGGACAGATCCATTTCCAACTTGTAGAGAGTGCTGTAACATTTCCATGTAAACAATATTCAGGTAAATTGAAATTCACTTACTGATGTTCCAAACTACTGTATTCTATTGTGTTAACATTATTTTATTTCTTGGCTAACTTCTGTTTTGTTGAATTTTATTATTTTATACTTATTGTAAAATATATTTTCGAAATAATGTAAACTTTGTCATTATACTAAAATAGTTGGAAAAAGAAAACGGTGGTTCAGGCTGAAGAGTAGGGCATATTGTTTAAACTTTTTCAACGTAGGACACATTTAAACTTGTTTTTCATTTGGAATATATTTGTAATTAAAAAACAGGGGTTGAAAATGGTGGGAAAAGTCAACACTTTATAATCAGACAACAAGTGCAGATGTAAGAAACTAACTCAAACAAACTCCAGCTTTAGAAAGCAAAAATTATTTGCCCTAAAAAATCAACTGACCAATAGGTATTGTTTATCTCTAGAAACAACAGTAAAAATCCAGTAAACTCACGGCTGGATACAAATTCGCCAGTGGTTGGAGGGTCGACGAAAAGATACAAATTCGCCAGGTCCCGATTAGGCAGAAAATCGGGGCCGTCAAAACATACAAACTCGCCAGTTCCAGAAATCCGCCCGCAGCCCCTCGGCCGGCAGACAAAAGTTCATCGTCAAAAATATTAAATTGGATTGCTTTCTAGATTGAGGACGACTACTTTCACTCCTTTAGAATTATTATAAATGTAATATTTTTTCACATCACATCACTTTCTTCAAAGCACTATATATAAACATTTAAAAATGTTGATTCAGATTTGTGAGTTTAATTCACTTTCTACGTAGTTCCAAAAATCTTAATTAACATTCAGTGCTCATATAAAACATTGATTTTAAATTCAATTAATATAAACATTTTCTATTTATTTGGACATTCCATTTAATTTAGTCTTAGAAGAAAATATTGCAACAACTGATTGTTGACACTTCAATCAATTGTGATAGATTTATTTGTTCTTATTATACTCAAAATGTCAGATTTTTGTTCGATCTTTGTTTACATTTATTAGAATATTTGAGTTTATTGTAATAAATATATTTCATAGAACTCTATTAGTACAGTAAAATAAGGCCAAAACAACCGTTTGATCGGCAACTGATGTGCATCTGTGAAATTTTCAAGAGACCTTCTTTGAAGCTTTAGAAAAAGAGATTTGATGAGTCCCCAAAAAATAATTTCGATTTACACCGATAAAATCACTTTTCAAAGTGGCAGTTCTTTGATAATGGGATATATTTTGAAAAACTTCCCTTTTCATTTTTATGTGCATCTTTCAAATTTAAGCTGTGGTACCAACGCCAATAATTGTTGAGTGGTAAATCCTTTATTATGAACGGTCCTGAATTTTTGGCCACCATATTAGATACAAATTATTTTTTTTCTAATGAAAAGATAGTATTGTGACACATCTAAATACGTAAATTTGGAAATATGTAAATTTACTGAGTAAATTTTACTAATGATAGTAAATCGGCCAAGCAAACGTCACCTATTTGATTATCAACGATATTTCAGCAGATCGAACGGAAATCATCGCCCCCACAAACAATCTACAAAAATAATCTTAGACAAAATAATCTTAAGAAAATATTTGATCTAGTTCATAATTGTAATTAATTATTGTTTAAATCACGTGGAGTGCGTAAAGTAGGTGTTGCCATGGGAATGTTGTAAGCTATTGTGACTCAAGCATCACCTACGAGTACATGAATTTAATAGTAGTTTATGCAATGATTGTATCATGAAAGAGTTTAAGTCACAAGTGAGATGTAAGTTAGAGCACGAGCGAAGGGAGTGTTCTAAATATTTCACGAGAATCGATAGATTCAGAGGGCCATGGGTAATCAGTACTGACACAAAAATTGCAACGATCCGTTCAGTAGTTTTGTCTCAAGACGCTTCATCTATGACTCGGTCAAGCCGAAAACAACAACCAACTCGGCCAACTGCTGGGGAAGATCCCGACAGGCCACATTCAGGGGTTCCCTGAGGGGCTGAGCACTAGTTCCTAGAACTGGCGAGTTTGTATGTTTTGACGGCCCCGATTTTCTACCTGTTTGGGATCTGGCGAATTTGTATCTTTTCGTCGACCCTTCAACCACTGGCGAATTTGTATATCTGGCCAAACTCACGCAGGTGACAAAAGTAAATAGTAAAATCTACTTCAAAAAATTGGGAAGGACCAGTTTCGTACCTACTTTAGGGGATAGTTAGTTATTGACAGCGGCGATGAGGGTTCGTGGTCGTTGCACAACATGTGCACCATGGAACCAGCAGACTCCTGGATTAAAGTCTTAAAAGTAGTACAGAATACCAACAGATCCGAAATCTACTCCAGTTGTAGTGCAGCAGAGAGGCTATGATGCAATAGGGAAAGCCGGGCACGCTTGGAGGTGGCGAAACAATGAAACTACACTGCTGCACTCCCGTCTCCCCCCCCCCCCCAGCAGTACTCGGTACTCGGTACTCTACATTCTGGCGGCCTCTCCTCTCTCTCTCGCATGCGAGGCACGGGCGGCGCGTCGCGGCGCGGACAGGACTTTCATGACCGAACTGTGTCACCGTGTCCAGCGCGATGGTAATGGTTGTTTCGACAACTGTCAATGTTGTCGCCCACTGGCTACAGCGCTGTTAAGAAAAGGCTGCATTTTCTCCTGTCACGAAAGACTTCGCTTTTTTGCCTGCTTTCCCAAGATTAACGTTCGGAGAAAAGCTGTCGCACCAACAATTTGTAGATGTCAACAGTTTGCGAGTGGCCAGGTTTAATGTGATTTAGGATACTGATGATATTTATAAAACATCATAAAACGCCTTTCATCGTAAGATCAACAATGCAAAATTGCCGATCCTATTAGAAATAGCTGATATTTTTTAAACAAGCTATTTACAAACGTATATAATACAGTATTAAAAAGTTTAATTTTACAGATTATCCGTCAGAAAATGAGTAGGCCTACGGTAAGTCTAACCCAAAATCCTTATTTTCTATGTAATTCTTCTCTTTCATCGAGATTCATCGTGGATATTTTTAGTAGTTTTAAAATAACTTAACATTAAGTTTAGTTAATTAAAAGCTATTGCTCCTGATATAAATAAAGTGTATCCAGGGTGTACGAATTGGTACCAATTGTTTAATGAAGCTACAAAAAATACTATATTCAGCGTATTAGATCCATAGAGAGCCATAAAATTTATGTATGATAGGCCCCGCTTGAGACTTAACGTATATTATTGCTAGTGTCTGTGTGATATTAGTTACTTTTCTTTTTTTAATTAGAGGAGTTATTTCGGAAGCACACAAGCTATTATACGTGTTACCGTTTTAAACTTGCTTTATTGCTCTCGAAAAATAAGAACCATTAAAGATATGCAATTATATAAAAAGGTAGCTTGTATAGAAATGTTGCAGGTTTAACTTCAATACTTCCACTTGAATGGATACATCATTAACAGAATTTCAAACTAAAGATCCCATCGGAAACCACAACGCAGCAGTCTCCGATAACGAAGGTTTTTCGTAATTACAACTCAACAATGGTGATCCCAATCGTAAATGCATCTCGACTGAAATTAAAACGAAAACCTTTTCAGACGGTCGCATCAGCAGTGGATCAGCGCCGCTGAATGCTGAATGCCCGCTGCTGATCCGCGTCAGCGCCGGGTGTAGCGAGAAATAATAACGTTGCGATCCGGCTGGCACGAGTGCACTTAAAACGGCGAGCGAGAAACGAGAGAAAAGCGAATGGAAGTTTTAGTCGTGTTAAATCCACCGAGTCATGGGCGTCGACGCTAACTTGCAGTCCGCTGACTTTATGTCGCAATAAAATTTTATTTTCGCCTCGTTTTCTGGTTTTTAAGATTGTCGGTTTGCTTTAAAAGACTATTTGGTGTAGTAGAGATTTCGGATTTGTCAGCAGAAAACTGCACTGTAGTTGATTTGTTTCAAACTATATTATTGTATTGAAAAAATACCTATAAAAATCAGTTACATCTTCCAAATATTTTTATCCATGTAGCTTAATTACAAACAGCCATAAAAACAAAAATGTGCCAGACCAACGTCATAAGGAATTACCTCGCATTCGTTAGTTTAGAGAACGTGTTGGGGAATCACGTTGTATTGACGTTTATTCTTGCATCCTGATTTCTGGCCAATAAAAAATCATGATTAGGCATACGTTTGTTAGTTTATAATAAAGAAAAAATACAAGGATTATTTTGCCGAGCATTAAATCATATCTAGTTAAAAAAAATCTTCACAATCACTATAAATATTAACATATAGCATGAATTAATTTTTTAGAAGTAAATTTCAAGATAAACAGAAATGAGATCATGGATATAGAAGAAAACTTCAAAATCGCATTTAAATTTCACTACAAAAACGAGATAAACACCATTGAACAAAAACTGTGTGAAATAATTTCCTGCAAAACCATCAGCAAAACCCATCGCAACAACACGAATGCTCAATGACACGCAATAAATTACTCACTATTTTTCTCTGTAACCTGTGCATGTACAACATTGTTTGTTGTTATAGTTTTGTTGTCATAATCTTACTGCTACATTAAAACAATAAATTGTATATTACTGATTAGCAGTGCAATGCAATGCGATAATTTATTAAACAAACTAGATACATTTTTGTTAGACATTTAAATATATTTTTACGTTATTTCTACACAGTTATTCACAGAAACACAATGAACAAATTATTCAAGTTTTCCGGGGTGCAGAATTATTGCATTACAATTGCAAAACAGATTGCTGCAATTATTCCACTGCCGCGGGCTCCGACGGATTACATGGGGGCAATTATACGGGGACGGGCATTTGTAAAACAGTGAGAGTCACTGTATAATATATAAGGGCCGATGCGAACTTTTTGGGCGAAAACTGAAGTTTTATAGAGTTAGTGACAGAGAAAATATTACAATATCCAATGAATACAAAGTGCCTAGGGATAGGTTCGAGAAAGTTAAATCTATACTTACAATGTTAAAGGTTATTTACTATTCATATTCAATTGATGTTAAAGAATAATTAGTGAATTACCCAACACGTTTTAAAGTATCTTAAACAAACACAACTTTGTATAGTATTAATTTTATTTTTAAAGTTATTTTTTTATCCTCATCTTCATTAACCAACGTAAAAACAAATTTAAATATCTACAAAGGATAATATAAACTAATATCATTGTAGCAAAGATTTTACGAGAAGAATAGATTTGGAAACGAATACATAATTAAATAGAAAACTATTTGTTTCCTTACACAAAATCGTTGTACAGGAATATATAGTTTGTAGATACTTAAAGCAAAATGGTTATTTTAAAGATAATTTAATCATTTACTACATTTCCTGTTGGAAAACATACAACATGACCGGTAATCCCGAAAGACCGTTAGTAGAGCTGCATAAAATAAAAATAGCCGGACATTTTGTCGGGTTTGTAATCCTTTGTGGTTACAAACACAATCGGACACGAGTGGGATTCCGGATTATCGGATCCCATAACCGGATTGGTTAGCGTTAGCGTTAGCGAGGCGGTATGTCCTCGCGTGTGCCGCCGTATCGACTGACGGGAACGGTTCATTTGGCGATTCGAATCACCTACTGATTTGTTCCGAATCAATTCATGTTTCATGAGGAATTTAATATAAAAATAAATCGCGTTCGATTAAAAAAGTTAACTATCTCAATATTTAAAACATGTTAAAATGTCTTTTATCAATCTGAACTTGTAGGCTACCTTTTGGTATTCTCATGAAGAGTTCATATTGTTCATATACTGCTTTAATTACCAATACATGTTTTAATAAACTGAAATAAATAAATTAATATTTCGTGGGTTTCAACAACATCATTACTTAATTTCATGATGTTTCTCTCTGAACCATCATGAAAAAGTGATAATTTAATTTGAATTATTCGTAAGATAACCGAATATTTAAATCGTGAATAACTCATCTACTCTTGTTACATGACTGAATAGTTGTTAGATCGAACGAAAACTTTGAATACAAATAAGTAGGCATATTACTTCCCATCACTGTAACTTGATTGTCCTGATTCGATCTTTAGGAACAGCTCTTCGAGACGATCCGATCCTCGCTGGGGAGTTGTTCCCGTGAACGGCAGCTTCATGACGCCGTAATGACCACCAGCGTCGGCACGCCACCGCCATCAACTTGCTAATCTATCTAAACCTCCATCTGGTTTATGGGCTGCTGCACGGTTTTTGAAACATTACACTTATTGCGAGAGAAAATTGCGCGAAAAGTCCATTGCAATTTTCCCCGTTTTGGAATCCGGTTTCAACTAAATGGGTTTGGTTGTTTATGGAGGAATGTTATTTTCAATCGCAAAATTCGATTGGTTGAGAATTGGCTATCATTCTCTGTGGATGTGGATATTGTGTTGTAATTGAATTATAGCCTATAAGTTGTAACGCATTAATACATTTTTTCAGAGTTATTTTTATACAGAAACAATTATAATATTTAAGGCATTGACTAGAGGTTTATGTTTATTTTAGAGGACAAATATCTAAATACAAAATAAAACATGATATTCAATCTTATAAACGTTTATCATTGTGAACAAAATATTAACGCATCATTTTATCACACATCAAAAATATAGATATTTATGCTAAATTTCCCGTGACGCCCGCTTCCATAAAGCTCCAGTTTATGGTGTACATCGGATTATCGCCGATGGGGTCGCAGATTCGCAGGATTCACGCGCCGTTACATCTACGTCGAGCGTCGATTTAACGCTCGTTTGCGTTATCGATCTCGTTTTCGAGCGTTACAGTCCGAACTTGTCCGGAGTGTTGATTCAAGCGAAAATTTAATCCAGTTTCACCCTGCATGACATTAATAATCCGTAGTTCCTAATGCGATAAAGTATTTGCAGTCTGTCGTATTCCATTAGATAACAATCCAGTAAAATAATATATTTTATAAGACTTTAAAGTTTAAGTTTTAAATTTTTTTCTGTTTATAACTTTTTATTTAACTTTACGCCATTTAATTAAATTAAATCCATGATTTTTTTAATTTTAGTTTTATTTTTTGCAACCTAGTTTATTAACACCCTAAAGTTAAATAACTAAAACGCTGTGTTATAAATTATAGTTGTAATTGTCAAACTTTAAATTGATTTGTGAACAAATTTATCATAATATAACAACTAAAATTTTTGCTAAATAAATGTAACAACTGTAATACATAATCTTTCTGTAATGATATATATGAAAACAGTAGGCTACTATGTTTTATAATTTTAATTTATATAATTTGTGATTGCTCATACGAAGTCAATTCGCTTAAATTACTTTAATTTTCACAGTTGACCCGACAGTTAGGCTACACATAGTAGCGCTATCTTGTGAACTCAAGTTCCAACACTTGTAGTATTTCACGTCCCGCTATAATGCGAACCTGGAGCGCTCAGTATTTCTCCACCTCCACCGGCGCGGCGTCGTCGTCGACCGGTCGACCATCACGAAGCAGTTTAATTGGTCCTGCGCGGCGTCTAGCGGCGAACAGACGCAACTTCAGCAGCAGCAACAACAGCAACACACTGCCAGCGCGTGTGGAGCGTGAGCGTGTCCAAAGCAAATTGTTATCTGATTGCTTTTTAACTGCCGCAGATCAATGCTGAAGCGACTCTTGGCGGCTCGCAGTCCATCCATCTTGTGGGATTTGCTCTGGATTGACTCGCGGCAGGATGATTGATACTGCGAACTCACATACGAGAATGAACAAGCAGAGGCGACGACGTGGGGGGCGTAACTGGTTGATGCACATGGTTATTTCTGGAATTATAACTAGTCGGATATTTTTTTGTTCGTAAAATTGCGAGTTGTACAACACAATGTTTATAGACCTACTTATTTAGTGATCTAGCTGTGCAAAAGACTGAGTTATTACCATAGATTTAGCATAAACTTGGGGAGTATTATTAAATATTTGCTATATTATCAAAGAAGTAATTTCAAATATTGTTCAAAATTGACTATGAACTCGAGACCCGCGACGTTTCGGGGTCTGAAATTGGATCCCGTCGTCAGGTAGAAGAATACCTTGAACATTACCAAAATTTGTAATTTTAAAATAAGTGACGAACCTATAAAACCATATCATAAAAACTGAACAGTAAGTGCAGAATGTTAACAAATTCATTGTATCGGATGACAAGTAACGTTATCCTGACAACATTATGTACAGCCAACAATATTTCAGATATTTATCTATGTTTTATGAAAGGTTAAAAAAATGCTAACGAAGAGCATGACATATTAAAATATTTTTGGAGCTTATTTTAAACTCCATAAATATTTTGGAGGTTATTCGCCTCCCCAGAGTCGTTCACTCAGTTTTTTCACCTTCCTTCTTACGCCTTTGGGTCTCTTGCTTCACACCCATCGTCGCTCGTTACATCTCGATAAATACTCCATTATGAATACTCCATAAAGTTTTGTTGTGTGCTTGATGAACTATCTACATGTATAAAATATTAATGTGAGTGAAAATCATGTGTGCATATGGATATGATAGACAAATTCACAAATTTCCTGCTTCTGCTTTGCATTTTGATACAGATATGATGATCAAACTTGTACGCTGTGTACCGCGGCCGCCCCAGCTGTATGTGCCCTCCTCCAACAAGGGCCTTATCTGTGTGTGTACAGCTGCTGCTCACCTGCCCTTTGTTGACTGACTCGTTGGTAAAAACTCTTCCGGTTACCGGCTCCACTTTGTCGCCCCGGCGGCGCCGCCGCCGATGCCATCCACATGCGCGCGGTTGCTGTTGGAACTGTGGCGGAAATGCGCGACTTAAATGAATTAGTTGGACTGTGTCGAGATGAATAAGAGAACTAGTTTTACTCGAGGAGGTTGATAAGTAGTTGAATTTTCGATTCACCTCGTAATTAATCAAAATAAAAGTTTGGGAATAATGTAGAAACTCCTTCAAGGAGCTTAAACTACTTACTCTAACCAGTTAGTACATACTAGAGGCGGCATCATTCTACAAATTTTTAATGAAGTTTGGCACAATGCCAGAAAGTGCATCCTTATCCAACTAGGGAAATGAAAAATACAGACTTTCCCAAAATAGGTCAGTGGTAGCCATAAACTTGCCTTCACAGGCAGGCGTGAAATTTTTTAATAGGCTACCACTAGAATTTAGGCAGGAGAGAGACTTCAATCGAATCAGACGTCAACTAAAACCCTTTCTGATCAACCACAGTTTTTACATGGTTGGCGAGTTTATGAACCATGCAGGCTTGGGAGGGGGTTGAATTCAAATTTAGTTTTTTAAGGGGAGGGGAGTACAAATTAGTGACCTGATCAACAAAAATCATTACAAGGAAAACGAGTAGGCCTATGATAGTATTTTTACTATTTTTTATCCTGTAGGTAGTATAAAGTTAATTCGGGAACTTATAATTCTTACCACAGAACATTCTACATCTATGAACCAGAACCCGCTCACAATAATTGGTTTCTCTCAGGATAGATTTTCAATTAAAATACAAGAAAAATGCTAAAATTGGGATTTAACTCTATTTACTCCAGATTTAGACATAATAAATTGTCACCATAGTCCAAATACCTCGAGGGCTTCGCCGAGAATTTATAAAAACAACAAAAGCTCTTTAACGACGAGAGTTTGCCATTTAAAACATTCCACCAGTGTGGGTGTGGGGGGGCGGGGGGTTTGGTGTCGTTTGGAGCGCCGCCGGCCCTTCGTATAGACGCTCTGCTTTTCAATCGCTGCATTTTTCTTTGTTACATTCAATTTAAACTTCATCACTCAAATCCAGCTGAAGATAAACATTTCAATGGATTGCTTTTGTGTTCATTCAATATCTTTGCTCTACTGTGACTTAATATTTCAAATTAATAAAGCTTTGTATGAGTGATAGAATTCTATTCTTTGTGATTCTTATAATGTTCCGAAACCATTGAAATCTCGGATGCACAATGTGAAGTTATAATAGTACTGTATTTGTTTATTTTCTATTGTGTTACTTAATAACATAGTTGGGAATGATTACAATAAACTCTATCAATCTATTGAAATTATTTATAAAATTTTAAGAACGTTTTAATTTTAAAATAGTTTTACATTGATCTGTTCCTTGATGTATCCTGGTATTTATGTATTTTAAAAGTGGTACTCTCGTTTTAAATAAAATTGTATTTATAATTGTAAATATTTTGTTGAACTTTTTATGACTTGATTTCCATGTAAAAACGGCATGTTAGGTGCACAAATAAGAAGACCTTTATTGATCAGTTTTTGTGAATTCATATAAATATTCTTCTTTTCCTGACAACTCTTTAGTTTAAAATAACACACTATAAATATGTTTTCCATTTGAATGACAACAAATTCAGTTTCCCATGGTGAGATTAAGCAATTTGATTACGAAAACAGGAAGTCATCTCGATAGGCTTTTCAATCTTGGAGTGCGAGGGCCTCCTTTAGAATGGATAAAATCCTTTTTAGTTTCTAGATTACAAAAAGTCCAAATAAATGATTTACAGTCAAATACCATTGAATTAAATTTTGGAATTCCCCAAGGTACAATTTTAGGTCCGATTATATACATACTATATACTAATAGCCTTACTAAAACATTCCCAGACTTGCAACTCACTATGTACGCAGATGACATAGCCATTCTGTTAAAAAATAGTTCATTAGCAGACTTAGAAGTTGAAAGTTATCTTAAACTGACAAATCTGTATCAATATCTTAATAGTAATAACTTACATATAAATCCTAATAAAACAAATTGCATATTATTTTCTTCTTTTCAAGGATCAGTTGAGATTGATCCATTGATCCTAATGAATGATTTTGAGCTTCCATTTACCTCGGAAAATAAATATCTTGGTTTAGTTTTTGATAAAAATTTTTCATGGACTCCATATGTTAATACATTATGTTCCAAACTGTCATCACAACTGTTTTTATTAAGCAGATTTGCAAAATACCAAAATATTTTTCTTTTAAAATTAATTTATACATCGTTAATTGAATCTCGTTTAAATTATGGTATTATTCTTTGGGGCGCTGCTTCCCGAAGTGCACTGTTACGCGTGTTTAGACTTCAGAAAAGAGCAATTAGAATAATGGCTGGAGTAAACCGACGGACATCATGTCGTGAATTTTTTAAATCGCTACAAATACTAACTTTAGCATCCTTATTTATTTACGAAATTATAATTTTTTATAAATTTAAATATGGATTAATTCAAACCGGTGCTGATGTCCATTCGTATAACACCAGACACCGAAACGAACATAGGCAAACAGATCATAGATTAGCAATTTCAGCTACACTTCCTCAAAATCTTGGTCCTAAATTATATAATAAGCTGCCAGTGGCATTAAAAAACCATCAGACTGATAAATCATTTAAAAATAATCTTAAAAAATATCTCCTGGAGAAAGCTGTTTACTCGGTTGAAGAGTTTTTAGAAATCTAAAAAGAGGTTTTTTTCAAATGCTTTTTTATTTTATTTTATTAAGGTTTCTTTTTATTTTAAGGTATTATGCATAGCAGAAAGCATTATTGTAAAAAATGACATTTGTAATACAATATTCTATTGTCCACTACAAATAAAGAATTTTGAATTTTGAATTTTGAATTTTGAATAACCAATCCGGAGACGATCCCTGATTGATTCCCACTCGAAGCGTAGGCCTATCTTCCCGGGAAGTAGTTTCGGCCAACCAGTTCGCGTCATAACCAGGATCGATTTCAATATCGCAACCGCGAAGATGTGAAAGTGACGGGGAGATCCTGTGTAGGAGCCATAACCTCAACTAACTTTCCTCCGCAGGGTTGCTGCAGAGGGGGAAAGGTGGCGAACACGACCTCTGACGGGGATAACCTTAATTGCCGGCAATCCCGAGTAACCGTTGGGCTTTCTCTGCCCAGCCCGACCTTGAGTAGCGACTCAAGGTCACGGCACAATAACAACTGGAGCGGGAGAAAAACTAGTAATGCTATCCCGTTCAATAGTAAAGAGTGCAACGTTGACTATTGCACTGGTATTCGGGTGGAGGTTCTTGCTAGTCTTTTCTCCTCCAGCACACTACAGTCACTACAGCGACATAGTGAATTAATGGCTCTGGCTCTATACTCTATATCATTGCATTCAACTGTTAAGACTGCATACAGCGAAATTATAGCTTAAAATTGCTTAGTGATTAATTTAGGATCCATCCATGATTATCAATAATCACTTAGGAAATAAAGTTACTGTAATAAAATAAATACAATGATATTTTGAGAACTAGTTCACCCATTGATGTGTAGGTATGCTGTTGTGTGTGACACAAAAAATAGCCCACTAGCAATATTTCATGTATTGCAATATGATCTGTAACTTCAATTTTATTTAAGCAAAAATAATCTAATATATACTAAATGCATACATCAACATGCGCATTTCTTGTCTTACTTACAAAAATAATCGAAACTCGTGTTCTGACCATAAATACATTTATTTTCCCTCAGATATTGGCAATACAATTTGACTTGTAGGCTAAGCATTAAACTATTAAAAATTGTAATTTTATCAATTTCAGTTTTGATGAATTTTTACAGTATTACTTAACGTTTTGACGTGAATTTGCTATCCACTTCATTAGATGATATGAGGAAAACTATGAAGTCGATATTTCTTTCCAAAACTATAATTGCCACATTTCCTTTACAGTTCAAACCAAGAAAAGTTATATGGGGGAAATAAAATATGGGGTGCCACAGGGATCAGTATTAGGGGCAATCCTTTTTATAATTTTTATAAACGATTTTTGTAATGCTCAGTTAAATGGAAAAGTAACTGCTTTTGCTGATGATACTACCCTGTGCTATGTTGAACGTTCATGGGATGTGGTACATGAGAAAATTAACCAAGACTTGGGTGCTATTAAATGGTGGTTTTTTGTTAATAAATTGGTTTTAAGTACTGAAAAGACAACATTCTTAAATTTCTCCTTAAGACAAACAATAAGGTTTTCTGAGGATATAGTGTACAGGTGTAGTCAATGTTTGCTGCAAGATGTCCAATGTAACAACTGCCCAGTAATTGGCCCAAGCAGTAGTACAAAATATCTTGGGATTATACTGGATAGTGAACTCAATTGGAAATTACACATTGCTAAGCTCAAAAACAAAATCATGAATGGTATCCGTCTTTTCTATTTTCTTCAACATATGTGCCCTCTTAGTATTTTAAAAAGTTTATATTTTGATCTGGTTAATACCAGACTTGAATATGGCATAATATTTTGGGGAGGCACTTATCTCACTAATTTAAAATCTATTATAACTGTACAAAAGAGTTTTGTGCGGATTATTTGTAGAAAAAGTAGGTACGATCCTTCGTTCCCATGTTTTCAGTACCTAGATATATTTCCAATTAGAGCACTTTTCTTGTACAAAGTTTTGAAATTGTATCATATTAATTGGAAACTAGAAAATAACGAAAGAAATTATGATTTGAAAATGAACTTAAGAAATGTAGGATCGTGTTTTGTACCAAAACCAAATTCAACTTTTTATACTCAAACATATTACTTTATTGCCCCAAGAGTTTTTAATATGCTCCCTAGTAATGTTAAAGTGATTGTAAACCGTAGACATTTTTTAAAAGAAGTTAGGGTATGGTTAAAGTCACAAAAAAATATTGAGGATTTACTAAGTATTGTTGGTTAGGCATTTTTTACAGTATGGTGTTTGTTTTATGATTTTACTAATTACTATTTTAATTGTAATAGTATGGTATGATTGTTGAAATATATATAATTATCAACAGAGATTTTTATTGTTTTCTCACTGTTGGCTGTCATTGATTGTTGAAGTGTTGTATATTTTTTACATTATTTTATATTACTAATTGTTGTTAGTATTTTTTTTTTTATTTTTTCGTTTAAGTGTAGTTTGTATTTTTGTTTATTTGATCTAAAGAGCACAGGATTTTATTTTTTCTTGTTTGTATTATATTATTCACAGAAGTTAAACAGTTTAATTAGTAGTTTCTGAACTCTTGAAAATAATGAATTTATATTGCAAAGGAACCCCTAAACGGACTTTGTGTCTTAGGGGCCCTATTTTTCTGAACATTTTTTGCTTTTTATCGTACTTGTTATCGAGGTCAGCCTGGATTTACTGTAAATTATATTATTTCTTGTAATGTTATCGTTTTCGCTCTGTTGATTTGTGTGGTTGTCATATTGTACTATTGTATATTGTTCAGAAAATAAAGATTTATTTATTTATTTATTTATTTATTTTAAGAAAAGGCTACGGTTCTACTAAATACACATATCAGTTACGACCTTTTACTTCTGAATTGCTTACTAATTCGTAAGCAAACAAATATTAGTCCATGTCTCTGTTGCCAAACCGACAAAACAATTCTCCCTTCTTGCTCCAGTCATTCGCCGCATTCTTCATTCTTTCGCCGTTTTCTTGCGCGCCGTCACTTTTGAAAGTGTCAAATGACAGAATGGCGCGGCGCGACGGCATCCTACCATGAAATCCGTCGTCACGCTCATAGACTTCGCCCGCGGCAGCTGTAAGGTTGGCATTCCTGACAACAGCTGTGACAGTTGGCTCTCCTGCGGCACAGCTGACGGGGTTGGTACGGGGCCTACGATAACTCCGGGCCTGCATACTCCCACCACTCCCGCTGCCGCGGCGCGGAAAGAGGCCGACTTTAACATGCGCTCTTATGGGAGAAACTGCTTTACGCGCTCATAACGCTCACATATTTTGATTTCAAACCTTTTGAGTGGTATCATTGTTTTCCTTACCTCAAGCCCTATTGATTTATGTAAATTCCAGTGCTCTAAGTTCTATAATATTGGAATAAATAGACAATTTATCTGAAGAAACCAGTAGATATAAAACTTTTTAAATAATATTAACTGCTTGCTAGTTTATATTCGCTTTTAAAAATTCATATGCCTTAGCTTCTGGGACTTTTTTTTACTAGTAAAATTTAGTAACTTTTCCGTGAACGCAGTAAATTATATAAATAAAAATAGCTATTATTATACAGTTTTGAACTGCGCAGCAACAACAAAAGTATTAAACGAAACAAATGTCATATTCAGACTATGGACATTGTTGCTACCTACATTAATAAAATAATGATCCACGTAAGACGTTTGATTTCAGTACAATTTATATAGATAAATGAAATGTTTTAAAATAATTTAATGTCTGTGCATTTTTGCGGAAGGCGCCAAGAATCCGTGGGAACGGAAGTCTTCTCTATCTCCTGTTTATTTTTATCTCGTCTTCCACTTTTTGTAAAAATATACATGTGATTATTTAAAGTTCATTGACAGAGGTGGACTCATGAGACCTAAACCTGATTTAGTAAATATGTTAGTGCTAATGTTACAACTGTTTAAATATCTGACGAGCTGCTCTTATGAAGAGGAATATTTGAAAAAGACTTCTCAAAGACAGTTTTTTACAATTTTTCATTAGAACTCATCAATTAAATTATCATCGTTCAAAATACCAAATGTAAATAAATATTGTCACCAAAATTGTTTATTTTTACTTATGAAAGTAATTTACATTTTTCCCAATACGGTATCTTACTGAACAATTACAGCAAGATAATGAAGGACAAGGTATTACACAAGAGATCTATGAGAAACGTAATGTTAAGAAGCTATCTTCACAGCAAAAATAGTAAGGATAATATTTTTTGTGTTATTCAAAATTGTTGTTAAAATTTTATTTTTTACTCTCATAAAAGCCTTAAACAATTGATTTTAATTTTTAACCCCTAAGTGAAACTGACGAAATCAGCACTTTATGGGTTAAACATCGAAATTTAATTGAAGCTTTAGTTTACTGAATTTAGAACATTTTTTTTATTAAGTAAATCTAATATGAATACAAAAAATAATTTTATAAGCCAATAAAACATAATTTTTGTCTTTTTACATTTTTTAAAATACTTAAATAAATTATTTCTTATTGTGTCTTGATGTTATAGTAAAGCTAAACTATCTAAGAATGTATGGTAATTTATCCGGTTCAATTAGCAGGTCGTATATAGTTTTAATAATGGATAGAAGTACGCGAAGCAGGGCGCGTCAATGCAATTCATATGGGACTGGCGCGCTGCGTAGGCCGCTTTGTGATGACGTCACGCAACAGAGCATGCAGGCCCGGAGTTATCGTAGGCCCCGGTTGGTACCACCTGCTGGTCACGTGCCAGATATACGAGGCGGTGGTTGAGAAGAAAGATTGTATCGCACCCTCGTCCGGCGTCGGAAAGATTTTTGAAAGTGTTATATCTGGAGTGATGTATGGTAGAGGTCCAACATTTTTTTACACAATCTGGATGAAAATATTTTACTTCCATACCAGGCTTGGTAAAAAATATAAGGATACTTTATGTCTTGGTATTTTAAGCCTTTCATTTTAAAATATCTGTTTTACAATCATAAAAGGGGGAGTTCTTCATGACTACAGACGGAGACTCTACATGCAATCTGAATTTGCTCAGCATCTCAATTCCATAGCAGGATCGTTATTAGAAAAATTTCATACAATTTAAAGTAGAGTTGCAATAGACACATGGATGTTCTACGCGTGATGTGATTCGATTCTAAATTGGTTGTACAGTTCCTTTGGAAGTCTTTTTTAAGAGCTTAATTTTTAATAAATATACAGTTGGCTACATCTTTTTTACAATTGTGTCTTAACCTCATTCTTTGTTGTATTATTTTTTTCTAAATACCTTATTTTAAATTGATAGATAGGCCCACAGTACAAAGATTTTCTAATGCCTTTCGAAGATACGAGCATTACAGGCCTCAACAACACATTTAACTTAAATGAAAGTTAATATGCTGCGTATGTACAACGAAAAGACACAAAATTCAATCCTACGTTTTGCCTCAAAAACCGCGTTCAGCCATACCAATTGTCGTTTAAATCCAATCCAACTGTTTGTTTAGGTTTCCCAACACCATCAAAATATTTAACCACAATCATTGTCATATAAATCCCTAAATTCAATCCATCTGTTTTTTTTACGTTTCCCCAACACCATCAAAGATTTAACCACAACCATTGCCGTTTAAATCCAATCCAACTGTATGTTTACGTTCCCCAACACCAGAAAAAGGTTTAACCACAACCATTGCCGTTTAAATCCAATCCAACTGTTTTTTTTACGTTTCCCCAACACCATCAAAAGATTTAACCACAACCATTGCCGTTTAAATCCAATCCAACTGTTTTTTTTACGTTTCCCCAACACCATCAAAAGATTTAACCACAACCATTGCCGTTTAAATCCAATCCAACTGTATGTTTACGTTCCCCAACACCAGCAAAAGATTTAACCACAACCATTGCCGTTTAAATCCAATCCAACTGTTTTTTTTACGTTTCCCCAACACCATCAAAAGATTTAACCACAACCATTGCCGTTTAAATCCAATCCAACTGTTTTGTTTACGTTCACCAACACCAGCAAAAGGTTTAACCACAACCATTGCCGTTGAAATCCAATCCAACTGTTTTGTTTACGTTCCCCAACACCAGCAAAAGGTTTAACCACAACCATTGCCGTTTAAATCCAATCCAACTGTTTTGTTTACGTTCCCCAACACCAGCAAAAGGTTTAACCACAACCATTGCCGTTTAAATCCAATCCAACTGTTTTGTTTACGTTCCCCAACACCAGCAAAAGGTTTAACCACAACCATTGCCGTTTAAATCCAATCCAACTGTTTTGTTTACGTTCCCCAACACCAGCAAAAGGTTTAACCACAACCATTGCCGTTTAAATCCAATCCAACTGTTTTGTTTACGTTCCCCAACACCAGCAAAAGGTTTAACCACAACCATTGCCGTTTAAATCCAATCCAACTGTATGTTTACGTTCCCCAACACCAGCAAAAGGTTTAACCACAACCATTGCCGTTTAAATCCAATCCAACTGTTTTGTTTTCGTTCCCCAACACCAGCAAAAGGTTTAACCACAACCATTGCCGTTTAAATCCAATCCAACTGTTTTGTTTACGTTCCCCAACACCAGCAAAAGGTTTAACCACAACCATTGCCGTTTAAATCCAATCCAACTGTTTTGTTTACGTTCCCCAACACCAGCAAAAGGTTTAACCACAACCATTGCCGTTTAAATCCAATCCAACTGTTTTTTTTTACGTTTCCCCAACACCATCAAAAGATTTAACCACAACCATTGCCGTTTAAATCCAATCCAACTGTTTTTTTTACGTTTCCCCAACACCATCAAAAGGTTTAACCACAACCATTGCCGTTTAAATCCAATCCAACTGTTTTGTTTACGTTCCCCAACACCAGCAAAAGGTTTAACCACAACCATTGCCGTTTAAATCCAATCCAACTGTTTTGTTTACGTTCCCCAACACCAGCAAAAGGTTTAACCACAACCATTGCCGTTTAAATCCAATCCAACTGTTTTGTTTACGTTCCCCAACACCAGCAAAAGGTTTAACCACAACCATTGCCGTTTAAATCCAATCCAACTGTTTTGTTTACGTTCCCCAACACCAGCAAAAGGTTTAACCACAACCATTGCCGTTTAAATCCAATCCAACTGTTTTGTTTACCTTCCCCAACACCAGCAAAAGGTTTAATCACAACCATTGTCGTACAAATTATTTATCCAATCCACCTGTTTGTTTACGTTCCCCAAACACCAACGTAAACGCACTCCGCGTCCACAGTATATCCCAATGTTTACGCCCAGCGGCGGAATGCGGTTTCAAGGTCCCCCCAAGATCGTCCGGTGGCTCCCAGTGCAAGGACTGAACTGGGACCCGGGAAAAGCAGCTTCGGAGTTCGTCGTCCCGGTGTCATATTTCATGCAGTTGCCGGTTGTCTTGTACTCGCGTATCGTGTGCCCCATCTACTCAGCGTTGTTTGAGCACTGTCGTGCCGCCGCCGCCGCGTCGCGTCGTCGTACTGCTGCCAAAAGATGCCATCAACAATGCCTTCACGTTGCCGCTGTCTCGGCGTGGCATTCTACGAGCGTCGTTTTTGCCGCTACTCTTGAAAAATGACTGGGTTGGTGTCTTTGTTGTCATGTAACGGAAGTTTTGAGAAGTCAATTGATTCATGAATGTATCTTCCGAAAGATGTTTTTAGAAACGATCCATTGTCTGGTCGCTGTGATCATTGTGGTGTTTGGGTATATCACATATGTATCGGCGCATTTAAATGAATTATTCGTTTTTATTAGTCTTTTAAACGGTCGGGATTAGTTAAAAATTTTGAAAGCAACATTGAGCGAATGTTTTTTTTTACTGACGATGTAATTGCTGTACAAAAACAATAGGCCTAATCATAACCTTTGAAGAAGAAGTTGAAACACCATTTTTGTGTAAAATTTACCATCCTTTTAATAGGTAAATAGGTCTAGTAAATAATATGAATTTTAAATATATGGGTTATTCATATCATTTTTAACTTAAATTTATGTTATCTGAAACTTATATAAAACAGACATTTTCGGATCACTAGATCAACACTGAACTAGAAAGAGCGTACGGTACACGCTGCCCCTTTTCACCCAATTGCAGCAGACTAAGTACTCTTTAGACTCCCTCTAAAGTATATGGGACAGACAAATACTGCTACAGTTATAACAATCCCGCTCTTCTCTGAAAATCGCCGCTTCCACAAAATAACCCGCCAGCGTGCAATTGTTGTTATCTTCCGCAATTTCAATTCCGTTTCCCGGTCCACAGAGACGGTCCGTTCCAGCGTTCCTCTCGTGTCAGCCTCGCCTAATCGCCAGCTAATGTTCCGTTGTAATGACACACGCTACACGCTGCTGACACAGTTCGGGTTTACTGTAAGAGCACTCGCAGCTGAGAAGCGCTGTAGTGGAATTCACACGTCATAAAGTGGCATTCGCGAATCCTCTTCCAGGCTCTAGATTGAACTATAACAGAACTGCTGGCCTGGAATGATAGTGATAAAAACTAACTGAAATGATGACCCGGAAGAAGCCACGGTTCACTTCATCAGTTAGTTGATGTTGGTTAAAGCTCTATGAAAAGTCATGTCTTAGTCGATCAGTTTTTACTAGGAACAGACTAGAAGAGAGCAAACGGATTAGGTTTTTTTATGATTTACGCCCCCATTTAATTTTGAACGAGAACTTTAAATTAATGAAACAATTCAAACATCGTCTTTACACACTTCATACAAAATGTCAGAGTATGAATATGGCTTTATTTGATCGTGAATGGTTTTCACTGAACTCTTATTCGGCTACTTTGTCAATGCCCGGGCAAAGCCCTTGCACTGTATTAAAAGCTTATAAACGAAGTTGGTGCAATTCACTACTATTACATATTGAGTACGGTCACACAATTCTTTCTATTTTTTACCATGGCTAACGATCTATTATAGGAATAACACTTTTTATGAGTAATACTATATAAAGTTTTGGCAAATCAGTTTTACAATATTTTTTGATTACGCGAAATGTTTGTTATCAGTTGAGAATTTTCTCATTGTTTATTTGGTGTCCTCCTATTTGCGGACAGTCCTATTTGCGGACAGTCCTATTTGCGGACAGTCCAGTTTGCGGACATATCTGGTTTTACGAGGGGGGCCCTTGGGGTGGGAGGATTCCAGTTTGCGGACAGGTCTCGGTGCATGATGTAAATTTTTCCCCTTCTGAGATTGCCAAGCCACTTACTTATTTTTAATAGGTTATAGGTTAGGTTAGGTTAGGACGAATTTTCTTGATAAAGAGAAACTAAGAAAATTAAAGATTGTATAAACATTTAAGTAACCTTAGCACTTACTAGTAACAATTATTAGATCTGTTTAATTTTTTTCTTTTTCCTTTTTGTTAATTTTTTCAATATGCGTCATGTAAACAACATGAAATAAAAATTATAATAACACAAACACCTACAGCGTGCGTTTACTACCTGCTTCCTTGGGTAAATGGTTTTTATGACAGGATTAAAATATGTGTCCGCAAACAGGACAACTCTAATTAGTGCATTCCACTACACTTTTGGGTTGTCCGCAATCTGGAAGGTTTTGCTCTTGTCCGCAATCTGGACTGTCCGCATTTAGGACACAATCGTTTATTTCAGCGTCGCAGAAGATTTCGCATTTGACACGATGTTCCTTTAGTTGTTTTATAATTTGTCAATATTTTTGAAATAGGGTACGCTGAATTACTTTTTCAGTTTGTATTGAAGCTACACTTGTCTATTTTCGATGTTACGGCACACGTTCGGTGTCATCATGGCACTCTGCCGTCTCATAACCGCTAACCCCCGTGTTGGTCTTGTTGCAGGGTGGCCGCCAGGAGACGTGCCCGCCGGCGACGTCCGCCTCCCAGGAGCTGCTGGAGGAGGCGCTGCGGGCGCCGCCCCCCTACCCCATGGTGGTGCTGCCCCCCGGGGGCGGCTACTGGGTGGACGGCCACGAGACTGCCCCCGTCACCCCCGCTACCACACCTGCCCCCGCCCCACACGCCTGGAGGACCAAGTTCGAGATCGACGACACCGCCAAGTGCTACCGCAGGTTCTTCCTGGGAAGGGTGAGTCCCACCATCAGGCAAATGAAAGATTGTACATTAAGTGAAGACTGCCAATGGAGGGAAACAGGACTCGAACGTAGTAGAAAAGGCCGACATAGTAGGCCTACCACCGCTCCGTCTTCAGTTGTGGCCAGAATCTAATTTAAAATACCATTGATTTGCACTTTACGAGGCTACACTTCTATCGAGCAAAATGATAGTTAAAGCAAACATATAGCCTTTATACATTAATTTTCAAACATTATAATTTGTGTCGTCGGAATCAATTAATTATTTTATGTATCGTAACCAATTTTTCACATTTTGAATACATTAGCGCTTACACAGCAGTACTTAATAAGCGTTCAAAGTCTCAAAGGAAACATATTTTTCAAGTTAGTTTCTGATGATAGCATCCGGTTGTGCTGTTTATTTTTTTAACCAAAATGTTAAGGCCTGCACAGACCAGAGCGATACTTTATCGCTGGAGCGACGCTATACCTTCCTGGAATTTTATCTGCGTTACTTGGGCGATAATATCGCAGCGGGAATAGGTGCTTCCACACCAGAGCGGGAAAAAGAGACGCGCGGGAAGCCAGTACACCTCAGGGGAGCGTAGGGTGCGGTGACTGTGTGACTCTCTAGGCATTGTGTCATAGTTAGTTTTTGTATACTGTACTGTGTGTTAACTTACCATGACATCGTCCGATAAGAAGAATCGTTGCTGTTACTACCGTGCTAAAAGACGAAAGACAGAGAAAATTTTGGATACACGACATAAATAAAGAACGGCTGCAATTTGGCGAGTACCATACGCTCTTGCCCCAGTTATGAAAAGATGAAAGAAAATTCTACATATACCTCAGAATGAACAGAATCCATGTGAATCATGAATGAAATGCGAGTCAGAGGAGCAAACAAGCTCATCTTGAACAATAAATAAGCCTTATTATATTTTGGGCATTTTAGCGCACCGTATGTAACTGATATTACTATAAAGAATATTACTGTTTGAGACTACCGGGCAATTGCTCGGCCCCCATGTAGGTCTACTTTACATAAGTATAATCATTAAATAATGGGTTGTAGAACTCAGCTTTATAAGTTAGTTACATTATGTAAAACTACTTTCCCAGCCATAAGAACCAACGTAAAATGTGTAAAAGTAGGCGCAGGCTAGTTGGTAGGACTATAGTTGGTAGCACTAGTGTTACTGACTAGTGATTCCTGTGAGTTGACTTAAAGCCTTTTAAGTTGATTTAAAGCATAGAGCACCGGGTATGTATAAACAACTTCAAATAAGTGTTCGATGATACACGACATATTGTCGTTGTTGTTGTTGTTGTTACAACTTGCACAGCACAGACAAAACTGAGTAGTTCATGGTTTGGCCGCAAGGTATCGCGGCGATAAAGCGCTGCGAATGGTGCATGCAGCGTTACCGCGATACCATCGCTACAGTATCGCGATCGCCTCAGTATCGCGTATCGCAGTTCGCTCTGGTGTGTGCGGCTCCATAAGACAACATGGTATCGCACGGACCACTGGTATCGCACGCGAATTTCCAAGAAAAAGTATCGCGCCCGCTCTGGTATCGCACGGAGTATCGCTCCGGTCTGTGCAGGCCTTTATCTTTGTTTTCAGTTTAGTATTTGAGTGTGTAGTCAACTATAGAATTAAAGGATCACAGAGAAGAACGGGCCAAGGGTAACATTATTATATCATTAGCTGCTCTAGACGTCCAATTAGAGCACTATTAAATGTTCCATCTAGTTTTCTTCTTCGTGGGAACATGCAAATTGAGGGCAATTGTAGGAATTACACAGTCTAGAAAGGGACTTTGAAAAAAAAAAACATGAAGATAAAGTAAAAGTAATATAGTTTATTTATCGTCAAATCCTGTAATGTATACGGTATCGGTAACTTAGTGTGAGATTGGGTTAAGCATAATTTAAATTCAAGCAGTGAAGGTACAACTCATTTATTCAAGTCTGACTAACCCTGGCACTCCTTGCGGATTCGGCCGTGAACTATGGATAAGCGCTGCAAATAAATTGTAATATACTTTTTAAACTATTGTTTGATTTCTTTTGGATGATTCACGATGGGGATAAGGATATAATAAATAAGGAAAGTATTCGATAGCGTATATTTAAAATACCCCTTCCAATCAAAGTGAACATTCTAAATTTTAAATCTTAGTAAATTATATATTAACCGCGTTCAGCAAGATATTAAAGTGTTTAGGGTTTTTACTGTGATTTATAATATAAAAAAGTAATAATTTAATTGCCCTCTCAGCAAACCTATTGCAAGTCTTTTGTATTGTCTAGTACCTAGTAGTACCTCGCAATAATTATTTTGTTTATAAGTAAATTAATTACACCTACGTACTCCCCCCCCCAAACGCGTAAAATAAATACCAAATAAAATCCGAATATGTGCAACTTTATCTAACATAGGTTACTTTTATAATTTTTTTAGTTATAATTTTTTGTTTAAAAACACATATTTAATAACAGTATGCATGAAGAAACACAAATTAATGTAGCCTACTATACGTGTCTTATAAACGTAAAGGAAACGAATGAATTTTACTGTTCCATCCTCTAAAGATTCGCGTGTTTATCCAACTTGTGATGTCCAATCAAAGTTGGCCCATCAACTGTGAACTAAAGTTATATCGTTGCAACTATCTGAGGCCATCTCGCTAAGTCGTTTGGAATAAAAAGTTCACTCTGATTTCAGTTTATTTCCCTTTTTATTTCGCCGCGAGTTTAAAATTGAGATGATTGTTTTAAATTGACTCTTAAAGCGTTTTCTTAAAGGATACTTAATTTCTAATGGATCCCTGGAGGATTTAGTACTGCGGCAGATATAAACCGCCCTCCGCGCTGGAGATTAAGATGACAACGGAAGACAGAAGGGCCGCAGTCGGGGCCCCTCTAATGCGATGATATTTTACCCACACGCTGGCGCACTGCCAGGTCTGGGATATAAGCGGTGATTCCATGCACATCGACTGTCTCCTATATGGGACTGCTGCACACTGCACCCAACCCCACTGGGTTACGACACATCCATTCTGAGTATCGCATCACCATCCGTCACATGTGAAACTCCCTATGACTAAGTGGCTGAGTTAGTTTCGTCGTCATTCGTATTTCCTAGGTTCATCTCATTCCCAAGTTATTGTACATCGAAAAATAATATTGGGTGTTAATATACAGCTTTAAACCGTCCGTGTACATTTAATACAACCCTTTTCCTAAGATAACCTGTTTGTACCTCACTATAAATCAAGCTAGTCTATTTATTTTCATCTTAGCCTATATTATTAGATATCACCTTCATAGAGTAGAGATTTAAAACTCATCAACCCCAGTGCATTTACCTCGATGCCTAATGCAAAGGCATGCTTCTGCCAAGCAACGGGACGGAAGGCTTCGGTAATGGATGTAACTGTGATTATACGACTGGAAAACGTAGAAGACTCATTAACCTTAATAACCAATTTCAATTTAGAAATCTGCTCGTTCATTTAGTTTTACGTATTTTAGCATACCTCCAAGCATGTAGTGAAATTTAATTTTTTTTTGTATTATGTATATAGTAATAACAATTTTCAGGTGGTAATATCTGCATTGCTTAGTATTAATTTTTCGATTAGGTATGTAATTTAACATGAACGTTCCATTAATTTAATTTAATCTCCCAACGAAAAAACAAACACCCTGAGGCATCCAATACGTAAATTATATAAATTACCGCACGCATCTCGAGCTGCGTGTGCGGTTGACCTCTGAACCCCAGAGAGAATTGTTTCTTCAGGTATGCTCTGAGCCAGAGAATTTATAAATATCATTAAGTAAGCTGTCAGTATGAAAGTGTCCATTTAAGAACGGCATAAAACTGCTTCGGCCAATACTTTTTTTTGTTTTTTTTTCAATCATATTATTTGTCTGTACTTCTCAGAAATTACTTTGGTTTTAAACTGCTTTCCCTAGGCTATCCAGGCTCGGAAATAGTTTTTGTTAACCATAGGCCTATACAAAGCTGCTATGATGCAAGCTTGAAATTACACTGCGGTATTCAACATATGGGTAAATGGTACACTTTCCAGTTGATGAAACAAATATTCCTATTAAAGTGTTCGTGTCTTTGATATAGAAGATACTCTTGTCGTTCGTTGTATATAGAGTAATAAAAAATAAAACTTGATAAGGTATCGTAAAAACTAAATAAATTCGTTAAAAGGTCACAATTAATAATCATTTTTCGCCCGGGAAATTTAATGTATTTAAGCAGGGTATTAAATCTTAGAAACATTTTTATATAAGAATATGTTTCCATTTAAATAATCATGGCCTCACCTCACCCAGTGAGGGCCTATAAGAAAACTTGTCGGTGAGGTCTATTCGTAACTCAAATTCTAGTACTGTACCGGTAGTTGCTAAATTTACTCGATTTAAATCTAAATTCAATTAAAACATTTTGAAATACCAAAAAATTTTGAAAAGGCAAGGAACCGCACACTGTGCGGTATTTACGTTGACAGTATAATCATTTATTTCTTCACCGCGCGCCTCGCCGTTCCTCGCTGCTTGCTGCCTTGTTTTGTGGTTTTGTCGCTGTTTGCGGCTGCTTGTAACTCTGCGACAAAGAAACTGGGTCTCAGTCTCGTGTTGGAAATGTCGGTCCATCTCTTGCTTTGTAGACATCACATTTTATCCATCTTGTACCGTAGGTATAAAATATTTTAAGACTATATATTGCGTCTATACAATTCGCGATAAATTAAAAACTCGTGCTGGAGCTTTTACCAATAATTTTATATACTATTGCTCTTATGGATTAATACTATTTATAGAATAATCGCTGGAATAATGTTTAATCGCCTCAATTTTGTTTATTCACTTAAATTGTATGTACTAACATTGTAAAATTGCTTACGTGAGTAGTACCCAAAATGTGCGTGCTAAGACAGTAAGGTGCAATAGGTGCGGCGGAGCGGCGGAGCCGAATAAAAAAAAATTAATTAATTATGAATTTAAATAGGTAATGATTACTTTAGTAGATAACATGTTAAAAAAATATTGTAAATAGGTTATATTTAATGTGTTTAATAATGTATTAAGTGTGGGCTGTGATAAAACTATGAAAAAGTTTAATTAAATAATATATTGTGATTAATGTTTTAAATTGAAGGTGTTAGAAATTGAATGGTTAATTTATTGATGTTTATAATGTTGGGGTTTAGATAATAAATAGTATGTTGTAGTAATTTAAGTTTTACCCCCTCCACTATTTTTATATTATATTAACTGAATGAGCAAGAGTAATTGTCATAACTCTGATAGATATTGGACCAAGCACATTATGGCGTCTTCCTCTAACCAATTGTTAAATGTGTTACATGGAAAACTACAAACATTATTAGTGAGTAAATCCTATAAATTAGCTTTGGAATCTGTTGAAAAGATTATAGTTGGTCTGAATGGAAGTGATCAAAACTTTGCTGTAGAAATACAAATTGTTGAAAAAATAGGATCTGATTGTTTTGGAATATCTCTAAGCCCAGCTGAATGGTATGGATTAATGTTACATTTTGAAGAAATCACTGAATATTTTAAAAATGGGAGACAGCATGTTGATATTGATATTGGGGCAATTACAGTACTTTTTAAAATAATTAATGAAAATCCTACAATGGTGATTTGCAAACGCTTTTCTGGTGAGTATTTACCAGTAAAAATTGAAATTCAAGAGTCAAGTTGGAATAAAATTATGGAATTGAAGCAATACATTTCTGAAGATATCTTGAAGACTTTAACTTTAACAGAAGAAGCAAAGACCTATTTTGATATACTAAGCCGAATGTGCATTGATCATCTTAGAAACACAGAGCTGGACTATACTTCAGATGAATCAGAAATATCTAAACACATTATTGACTTTTTAGAGATTTTAGATCTTAAACGAGTGACTTTGATTGAACCAAAAATGTATATGTTATGTTATGATATTTGCAAACTGTGTATTCCTCTTTTTGTATCAAGATTCAAACTGTGTAGTATTTTTGCTTGTTTTGGAAACAATTAGTATTATATGAAAGAATTAAATAGCAAATGATGTTTTATATTATTGTGAGTTGATTTTTTAGACATCTTAGATCTTAAACAAGTGACTTTGATTGAACAAAAAATATATATGTTATGATATGATATTTGCAAACTGTGTATTTTACTTTTTGTGTTAAGATTTAAACTGTGTAGTATTTTTGCTTGTTTTGGAAATAATTGGTAATATATGAAAGAATTAAATAGCAAATGATGTTTTATATTATTGTGAGTTGATTTTTTAGACATCTTAGATCTTAAACAAGTGACTTTGATTGAACAAAAAATATATATGTTATGATATGATATTTGCAAACTGTGTATTTTACTTTTTGTGTTAAGATTTAAACTGTGTAGTATTTTTGCTTGTTTTGGAAACAATTAGTAATATATTAATGTTTATGTACATACTATATATTTAATAAATGATTATTTATATTTTAATTGTGTGTATACTATATTTCCTGAATATATGCAAGTTTTTTTTTGAAATTTAATTTAAATATTATTTTGAGTTTTAAGTAGCTAGTTTTATTGATGTGTAAAGATAAATTTGGAGCATTGTTTGAAATATTTGAAATAAAAGACCTAGATTTTATAAAGATAGGTATATTTGCTTTTGTGTAGATTTTTGATTTAAAAATTTTGTATTAAATCTTTAGCTTATTATTAGACAATTAGAAATAGACTTTTATGTCTTGACTATATAATAATAAAATTATTCTAAGTTTTTGGGATCTAGATATTTATAAGAATAATTTTAGACTATACTGATCTATTGAGATATTTAGACTAATTATTTTAAAATTATGGTTATTAAACTTAGGCTTATAGATCTTAGATTTCTAATTTTTATTCTTGAATCAACTTTTAAAGATAGAACTAGACTGTTATTTGAATATTAAATAAACAATAATTATAATTGCTTATGATTAAACTAATACTGTTGTATTTAAACTTGAAGTGGAAGATTATTTGAATTAAATTGGAATTTTAAGATTATTGTTCAGACTTTTAGACTGAAATTAGACAGTCAGATTTAAAATTTTATAGTTTTAGGATTACCTTCTTATAATTTTTTTATATTTAGAATTTTATATTTGAATTTTAGACTTAGAACTGCTAAATGATAAAGTTTTATACCTATTTGAAATATTTTTTAGTTGTTAAAATTCTATATTTATAGTTTTGTTTTTAGATTTAAAAAAATATAAAGTATTAAAACTAAAACTTGACTTAACTTTTTATTATTTAGACTTAGTTTTTAAAACTTAGATCATTATATTTAGACTTGGACTTAGATTTTTTACTTATTTAGATTTTATATATTTAGTTGCTAAATTTTTATTAAAAAAAAAAAAATAAATAGAGTGATGATATTGAAATTTAGTTTTAGATTGTTATGATATATTTTTACACCTAAACTGAAACTTTTGTAATCTAAAATTTAGATTTGAAGGCTAAAACTTAGTCTTTGGACTTTGTTTTGGATATTTAGCTTAGACTTATAAATTTTAGACTTTGATTTTTATGCTTGATTTTAGTATTAGAGTTATATCTATATTTTTTTAGTCTTGATATTAAAACTTAGATTTTATACTATTTTTTAACTTAGATTTTATACTTATATTTGAGATAGTTTGGCCTAAATTTTAAGACCTAAAAAATAATGTTCTACTTTTGTAAAAAATGGATATTAATTTTAGACTTTTAGGTTTTTGGCTTAGATTCTTAGACAGCTTTTTCATGTTTTGTTATGTTTGTTTTTGAATTGGTAGATTTATCCTTAAATTTAGTATTTTACTTACACTTATATTTTTAAACAGATTATTTGTGGGCTTGGATTTTTATATAACTTATGATGTTTTATTTAAAGATCGACTCTATGTTTTAATGGAAAGCTTTGAATTTTAAACTTTTAGATCCAGACTTGATTTTAAAACTTAGATTTTATACTTAAATTTGAGGTAGTTGAGCCTAAATTCTAAGACCCAAACAATAATGTTCTACTTTTGTGAAAATTTGATATTAATTTTAGATTTTTAGGTTTTTTTGCTTAGATTCTTAGATGGCTTTTTATGTTTTGTTACATTTGTATTTGAACTGGTAGATTATTCCTTATATTCAGTACTTTACTTAGACTTATATTTTTAAACAGATTAGTTGATGGCTTGGAATCTTATATATGATATTTTATTTAAAGATTGACTCTATATTTTAACTGAAAGCTTTGGATTTTAAACTTTTAGATCCAGACTTGATTTTAAAACTTAGATTTTATACTTAAATTTGAGATAGTTGAGCCTAAATTCTAAGACCCATACATTAATGTTTAAAATGTTAGATTTGAAATTTTAAGTGAAGAGTTTGAAATTCTACAGTTTTTTTTATTTATATTAGACCTGTTCTTATGTTTAAAGTCTAACTTTAACGTTTAGACTTGAAAAAAGAATTTTATACTTATATTTATTACTATAAAACTAAACATATACATGGATTTAGACTGTAACACTTAGGTTTTTAGATTTAGACCTAAACTTATAGACCTGATTTTATATTTTTTAAACTTAGATATTTTTAAATGAAGACTTAGATTATTTCTACTTATTTGGATAGTGTATACTTAATTTTTTTTTTTAACTTGGACTTTTACAATGGACTGATAAATTAAGATATTAAGATTTAGTTCCAGTTTTGTAACGTAAATTCTACATCCAAACTTATATTTTGGCATTTTTGATTTGGACTTTAAGAAATATATTAAAAAGATGTAGACATTTGGTATTCTTAAAATATAGGATATTTGATATTAAATTAAACTTAGATTTATATTTTAGACTTAAACTGTGGATTGATAATTAAATATGTTTACTTTTAGGTTTATACTCAAAAACTGATAACAGTGTTTTGTGTTTTGGTTCAAATTTAGACCTTTAGTAATAAATGTTGAAACCTTTGAATGATAAAGTTTTGAGTGTTAGGTCTAAACTTAAATTTTATATGTAAGACTTATAGACTTTTTTCTATAGACTTAGATATATAGATTTGTACTTACTGTTTAATTACTTATATGTATGTATGTTAAACTCTTAGTCTCTTTATGTTTAAGAATATTATTTCTAAGATTAGTAGTTTCAAGCATAAACTGGATTTGCAGACTTGGACTTAAATAATTGTTAGACTTATAATATTGGCAAGTTCTTTTAACCTAAATTGATACTTTTAGCTATAGTCTTGTAGATTGAGAATTATATTTTAAACTAAATTTATTATACCCTTACATTTATATTAAACATATTTGTACTATTAAAAGCAAATTCTGCATTAAGACTTTTGTATTTGGATTGATATAGACATCTTGTATGACTTCTAAGACTAAAAATTTGGACTTATACTTTAAAATCATTGCATGTGGACTTATTTGTAGACTTGTAGCTTTCATTTATTAGAACTGGGAATCCTTAGGCTTATTATAGATTGTGATTTGATTTAGGCTTAAGCTTTTTGACATAGTTGAAGACTTAAGATTCCGAATACTTAAAAATTATCTGTTTTTAGAAAATATAGTGACTTAAATGTAAAATCAGATCCAAATGATTGTCAGATCTTGTTTTTTGTAGGAGTGATGAACTAATTTACTGTTAAAGCTTTGATGTTTTTTTACAAGCTCTGATAATTTTTTTAATTCTGTCTAAGTTATAATTTCCAATATTTTATATTTTTTTACAATTTCGTACTTTTTTAACCATTAAATGGAATACTTTTTGCCATTTAACAATTTCTTACACCTTAAAACAACTTTATAAAAATTGTAGTAATTTCTTACAACTTGCAGTTTCATTCAATTTTACAAATTCTTGCAATTGTATGCATTATTTTTAACTTATCACAATTCCTTCCAACTCTGATGTTTTGATCCACAATTCATTTAAAATTTCACAATTCACAATACACAGTGAGTAACCATTTTAAGTCGTATTCAACTGTGTCTTGAGATTTGGAAACTATAAGTTATGCTATTTTTAAGACTATGAGAAAAGAGAATAGTTATGTTAGAACTTTTAAAAATTTATTTGTGCCTAAAATGTATATAATTGGACTTGATGTTTATCCAGTTTCATATACAAATTACAAACTGATAAATGACCACTTTGCAATTTTGTGAAGAAGTATATGTTAATTTGTTATATTGTTTGTGAAATGTATATAAGCAATTGTAAATTTTAATTAAATAATTCAACTAAAAAGTTGAAAAAATTCAATTAAAAAAAAAAATTGTGAATGAAATCTGTAAATTGTGAGTTTTAAAATTATATGTAACACGTAGAAGATAAATTAAATTCTTACAATTTGATATTAAATTTTACACCTAAACAACAACCAGTACACTTAAAAGTTTACTTTTAACACAAAATGTTGAATGCTTACTTATTTGTTTCTAAAATATGAAGAGAAATTAGAAAAAGTTACATTTCAGTAGATACTAGTACAAAAAGTAACATAACATAATGAGTAGATTTTCAGTTCTATCAAAGTTAGTCATGTAATATTTACATTTTGTAAAACCATCAATTTATAATTATCAAAATATATTGATCTGAAATATAATCCAGCGGTTCGTTAAGAAGAAAACGGATACAAATTTAACTTAGTATGTCTTTATTTTTTCAGTTAAAGTTAATGTATTCAGGATGTTTTGAGGATTTATTTCTTGGATTTGATGACTTTGTCCCAATTTGACTCTTGCATTACAATTGTACCTGGTGGATGCTCACCGGATAGTAGTTTACAAATCGCTAATGTGAGATTTTAAAGTATTTGGTGATTTTCAGAATTTAACATCAATGCACACCATTCAACTGGGCTGATAGATATTCCAAAATAAAATGAAAGGAAAAAAATTAAAGCAATCATAAAATGAAAGGAATCTTAGGTAGAGATATTTTTGAAAATAAACTTTATATTATAATTTTATGTTAGTATATTTTATTTTCAAAAATATCACCACCTAAGGTTCCTTTCATTTTATGATTGCTTTAATTTTTTTCCTTTCATTTTATTTTGGAATATCTATCAGCCCAGTTGAATGGTGTGCATTGATGTTAAATTCTGAAAATCACCAAATACTTTAAAATCTCACATTAGCGATTTGTAAACTACTATCCGGTGAGCATCCACCAGGTACAATTGTAATGCAAGAGTCAAATTGGGACAAAGTCATCAAATCCAAGAAATAAATCCTCAAAACATCCTGAATACATTAACTTTAACTGAAAAAATAAAGACATACTAAGTTAAATTTGTATCCGTTTTCTTCTTAACGAACCGCTGGATTATATTTCAGATCAATATATTTTGATAATTATAAATTGATGGTTTTACAAAATGTAAATATTACATGACTAACTTTGATAGAACTGAAAATCTACTCATTATGTTATGTTACTTTTTGTACTAGTATCTACTGAAATGTAACTTTTTCTAATTTCTCTTCATATTTTAGAAACAAATAAGTAAGCATTCAACATTTTGTGTTAAAAGTAAACTGTTAAGTGTACTGGTTGTTGTTTAGGTGTAAAATTTAATATCAAATTGTAAGAATTTAATTTATCTTCTACGTGTTACATATAATTTTAAAACTCACAATTTACAGATTTCATTCACAATTTTTTTTTTTAATTGAATTTTTTCAACTTTTTAGTTGAATTATTTAATTAAAATTTACAATTGCTTATATACATTTCACAAACAATATAACAAATTAACATATACTTCTTCACAAAATTGCAAAGTGGTCATTTATCAGTTTGTAATTTGTATATGAAACTGGATAAACATCAAGTCCAATTATATACATTTTAGGCACAAATAAATTTTTAAAAGTTCTAACATAACTATTCTCTTTTCTCATAGTCTTAAAAATAGCATAACTTATAGTTTCCAAATCTCAAGACACAGTTGAATACGACTTAAAATGGTTACTCACTGTGTATTGTGAATTGTGAAATTTTAAATGAATTGTGGATCAAAACATCAGAGTTGGAAGGAATTGTGATAAGTTAAAAATAATGCATACAATTGCAAGAATTTGTAAAATTGAATGAAACTGCAAGTTGTAAGAAATTACTACAATTTTTATAAAGTTGTTTTAAGGTGTAAGAAATTGTTAAATGGCAAAAAGTATTCCATTTAATGGTTAAAAAAGTAAGAAATTGTAAAAAAATATAAAATATTGGAAATTATAACTTAGACAGAATTAAAAAAATTATCAGAGCTTGTAAAAAAACATCAAAGCTTTAACAGTAAATTAGTTCATCACTCCTACAAAAAACAAGATCTGACAATCATTTGGATCTGATTTTACATTTAAGTCACTATATTTTCTAAAAACAGATAATTTTTTAAGTATTCGGAATCTTAAGTCTTCAACTATGTCAAAAAGCTTAAGCCTAAATCAAATCACAATCTATAATAAGCCTAAGGATTCCCAGTTCTAATAAATGAAAGCTACAAGTCTACAAATAAGTCCACATGCAATGATTTTAAAGTATAAGTCCAAATTTTTAGTCTTAGAAGTCATACAAGATGTCTATATCAATCCAAATACAAAAGTCTTAATGCAGAATTTGCTTTTAATAGTACAAATATGTTTAATATAAATGTAAGGGTATAATAAATTTAGTTTAAAATATAATTCTCAATCTACAAGACTATAGCTAAAAGTATCAATTTAGGTTAAAAGAACTTGCCAATATTATAAGTCTAACAATTATTTAAGTCCAAGTCTGCAAATCCAGTTTATGCTTGAAACTACTAATCTTAGAAATAATATTCTTAAACATAAAGAGACTAAGAGTTTAACATACATACATATAAGTAATTAAACAGTAAGTACAAATCTATATATCTAAGTCTATAGAAAAAAGTCTATAAGTCTTACATATAAAATTTAAGTTTAGACCTAACACTCAAAACTTTATCATTCAAAGGTTTCAACATTTATTACTAAAGGTCTAAATTTGAACCAAAACACAAAACACTGTTATCAGTTTTTGAGTATAAACCTAAAAGTAAACATATTTAATTATCAATCCACAGTTTAAGTCTAAAATATAAATCTAAGTTTAATTTAATATCAAATATCCTATATTTTAAGAATACCAAATGTCTACATCTTTTTAATATATGTCTTAAAGTCCAAATCAAAAATGCCAAAATATAAGTTTGGATGTAGAATTTACGTTACAAAACTGGAACTAAATCTTAATATCTTAATTTATCAGTCCATTGTAAAAGTCCAAGTTAAAAAAAAAAAATTAAGTATACACTATCCAAATAAGTAGAAATAATCTAAGTCTTCATTTAAAAATATCTAAGTTTAAAAAATATAAAATCAGGTCTATAAGTTTAGGTCTAAATCTAAAAACCTAAGTGTTACAGTCTAAATCCATGTATATGTTTAGTTTTATAGTAATAAATATAAGTATAAAATTCTTTTTTCAAGTCTAAACGTTAAAGTTAGACTTTAAACATAAGAACAGGTCTAATATAAATAAAAAAAACTGTAGAATTTCAAACTCTTCACTTAAAATTTCAAATCTAACATTTTAAACATTAATGTATGGGTCTTAGAATTTAGGCTCAACTATCTCAAATTTAAGTATAAAATCTAAGTTTTAAAATCAAGTCTGGATCTAAAAGTTTAAAATCCAAAGCTTTCAGTTAAAATATAGAGTCAATCTTTAAATAAAATATCATATATAAGATTCCAAGCCATCAACTAATCTGTTTAAAAATATAAGTCTAAGTACTGAATATAAGGAATAATCTACCAGTTCAAATACAAATGTAACAAAACATAAAAAGCCATCTAAGAATCTAAGCAAAAAAACCTAAAAATCTAAAATTAATATCAAATTTTCACAAAAGTAGAACATTATTGTTTGGGTCTTAGAATTTAGGCTCAACTACCTCAAATTTAAGTATAAAATCTAAGTTTTAAAATCAAGTCTGGATCTAAAAGTTTAAAATTCAAAGCTTTCCATTAAAACATAGAGTCGATCTTTAAATAAAACATCATAAGTTATATAAAAATCCAAGCCCACAAATAATCTGTTTAAAAATATAAGTGTAAGTAAAATACTAAATTTAAGGATAAATCTACCAATTCAAAAACAAACATAACAAAACATGAAAAAGCTGTCTAAGAATCTAAGCCAAAAACCTAAAAGTCTAAAATTAATATCCATTTTTTACAAAAGTAGAACATTATTTTTTAGGTCTTAAAATTTAGGCCAAACTATCTCAAATATAAGTATAAAATCTAAGTTAAAAAATAGTATAAAATCTAAGTTTTAATATCAAGACTAAAAAAATATAGATATAACTCTAATACTAAAATCAAGCATAAAAATCAAAGTCTAAAATTTATAAGTCTAAGCTAAATATCCAAAACAAAGTCCAAAGACTAAGTTTTAGCCTTCAAATCTAAATTTTAGATTACAAAAGTTTCAGTTTAGGTGTAAAAATATATCATAACAATCTAAAACTAAATTTCAATATCATCACTCTATTTATTTTTTTTTTTTTAATAAAAATTTAGCAACTAAATATATAAAATCTAAATAAGTAAAAAATCTAAGTCCAAGTCTAAATATAATGATCTAAGTTTTAAAAACTAAGTCTAAATAATAAAAAGTTAAGTCAAGTTTTAGTTTTAATACTTTATATTTTTTAAAATCTAAAAACAAAACTATAAATATAGAATTTTAACAACTAAAAAATATTTCAAATAGGTATAAAACTTTATCATTTAGCAGTTCTAAGTCTAAAATTCAAATATAAAATTCTAAATATAAAAAAATTATAAGAAGGTAATCCTAAAACTATAAAATTTTAAATCTGACTGTCTAATTTCAGTCTAAAAGTCTGAACAATAATCTTAAAATTCCAATTTAATTCAAATAATCTTCCACTTCAAGTTTAAATACAACAGTATTAGTTTAATCATAAGCAATTATAATTATTGTTTATTTAATATTCAAATAACAGTCTAGTTCTATCTTTAAAAGTTGATTCAAGAATAAAAATTAGAAATCTAAGATCTATAAGCCTAAGTTTAATAACCATAATTTTAAAATAATTAGTCTAAATATCTCAATAGATCAGTATAGTCTAAAATTATTCTTATAAATATCTAGATCCCAAAAACTTAGAATAATTTTATTATTATATAGTCAAGACATAAAAGTCTATTTCTAATTGTCTAATAATAAGCTAAAGATTTAATACAAAATTTTTAAATCAAAAATCTACACAAAAGCAAATATACCTATCTTTATAAAATCTAGGTCTTTTATTTCAAATATTTCAAACAATGCTCCAAATTTATCTTTACACATCAATAAAACTAGCTACTTAAAACTCAAAATAATATTTAAATTAAATTTCAAAAAAAAAACTTGCATATATTCAGGAAATATAGTATACACACAATTAAAATATAAATAATCATTTATTAAATATATAGTATGTACATAAACATTAATATATTACTAATTGTTTCCAAAACAAGCAAAAATACTACACAGTTTAAATCTTAACACAAAAAGTAAAATACACAGTTTGCAAATATCATATCATAACATATATATTTTTTGTTCAATCAAAGTCACTTGTTTAAGATCTAAGATGTCTAAAAAATCAACTCACAATAATATAAAACATCATTTGCTATTTAATTCTTTCATATATTACCAATTATTTCCAAAACAAGCAAAAATACTACACAGTTTAAATCTTAACACAAAAAGTAAAATACACAGTTTGCAAATATCATATCATAACATATATATTTTTTGTTCAATCAAAGTCACTTGTTTAAGATCTAAGATGTCTAAAAAATCAACTCACAATAATATAAAACATCATTTGCTATTTAATTCTTTCATATAATACTAATTGTTTCCAAAACAAGCAAAAATACTACACAGTTTGAATCTTGATACAAAAAGAGGAATACACAGTTTGCAAATATCATAACATAACATATACATTTTTGGTTCAATCAAAGTCACTCGTTTAAGATCTAAAATCTCTAAAAAGTCAATAATGTGTTTAGATATTTCTGATTCATCTGAAGTATAGTCCAGCTCTGTGTTTCTAAGATGATCAATGCACATTCGGCTTAGTATATCAAAATAGGTCTTTGCTTCTTCTGTTAAAGTTAAAGTCTTCAAGATATCTTCAGAAATGTATTGCTTCAATTCCATAATTTTATTCCAACTTGACTCTTGAATTTCAATTTTTACTGGTAAATACTCACCAGAAAAGCGTTTGCAAATCACCATTGTAGGATTTTCATTAATTATTTTAAAAAGTACTGTAATTGCCCCAATATCAATATCAACATGCTGTCTCCCATTTTTAAAATATTCAGTGATTTCTTCAAAATGTAACATTAATCCATACCATTCAGCTGGGCTTAGAGATATTCCAAAACAATCAGATCCTATTTTTTCAACAATTTGTATTTCTACAGCAAAGTTTTGATCACTTCCATTCAGACCAACTATAATCTTTTCAACAGATTCCAAAGCTAATTTATAGGATTTACTCACTAATAATGTTTGTAGTTTTCCATGTAACACATTTAACAATTGGTTAGAGGAAGACGCCATAATGTGCTTGGTCCAATATCTATCAGAGTTATGACAATTACTCTTGCTCATTCAGTTAATATAATATAAAAATAGTGGAGGGGGTAAAACTTAAATTACTACAACATACTATTTATTATCTAAACCCCAACATTATAAACATCAATAAATTAACCATTCAATTTCTAACACCTTCAATTTAAAACATTAATCACAATATATTATTTAATTAAACTTTTTCATAGTTTTATCACAGCCCACACTTAATACATTATTAAACACATTAAATATAACCTATTTACAATATTTTTTTAACATGTTATCTACTAAAGTAATCATTACCTATTTAAATTCATAATTAATTAATTTTTTTTTATTCGGCTCCGCCGCTCCGCCGCACCTATTGCACCTTACTGTCTTAGCACGCACATTTTGGGTACTACTTACGTGTGCTGAACGTTCATACTTTAATCACTACGTTACAAACAAGTACTGTATGATGACTTTTATAATTTAAAATACATATAAATCACATATGAACAATTTGTTCTACAATCTATTGTCGCCTGTTATTTTTCCTTCGTAATGGTTCGAAGAGATTAGCCAAATATAAAAATATTATAATGTTTTAATTCTATTTTAAGACTAATTATTTTTTGCAACTAGGTGAACTCGTTAACTGTTATTTCCTAGTTCCAAAATCCATTCAATTTTCTTTTCGAACCTTTTAACAAAATAGGCTACTTAAGTAGTTATATTACTGTGTGCTTGATTGGATATATATGTAAACAGTAAATCTTAGCTTTGATGTTGAAGAGAAGTGAGCAAAAAGACACTAAACACAAATATAAAAAATATCCTAACACAACTAACTTTCATTCAACGAGAAACTTTAAATTAATATTTTAAATGTTTGTACAAATTGAGCGTAGAAGATGAAGCCTTATAAAATAAATTTCAGGTTCTTTCCAACAGATTTCTGTCATTTTATTGGAACGTCGCGTTCGCGTCGTCGTCGCTATCCAGTTAATTAATTACAGTCAATTGCCCAGTAATGCGACCTTTCCAGTTAATTAGCAAACTCATTAAGTAAATGATCCGCTGCTATTTTAGGACGTCAATGTCCGTCGGACATGCACATCTGCACAGGTAGGTCTAGAGAGTCCTGACAGGATCTTACTGAGAATATTAAACAATATATTTCCTTAATTATGTGCAATTTAGAATGTAATATATGTACACGAAAGTTTTCCTTTTCATAATATTACATATTGTATACATCCAACGAAACATAATTATAGGTTTATTAAATTATATAAAAATGTGTTTAACGAAACCGAAACCCATGCAACAGACTGCAATGAATTGTGCTTATTAAAGTAAATTAAAAACTAAAATGTTATCAACTGTTTTAAACATCCATTGCAGTAATGTTTTTGTAACGATCATAAAACTCTCTATTTGGCTTACATCTTAATTGCAAAAAGAAAATCATTTATCCTGATTGCTTAACAGTGAATAATATAGGGCCACCTTATCGGAAAATGTGAACGCCGCCTTCAAAACACGTTAGCATCAACACGAGCAAATTTTTAGCGAATAATTAAGCCAATCGGTTTAACGGAAAGAGATAGCTGTGGAATAATTTTGCCAATTTTTTTTTTTTTTTTTTTTTTTTTTTTTTTTTTTTTTTTTGTAAAGGAATATGTTTATTTTGACATTTTAGAGGTAGAAAGACGCGCTTTACATGGCGTTTAGCAGAAATAGTACTAACATCAGCGGTTCATTCTGGTTTTCGAAAGCAAAACTTAATTTTTAACATGGCATGTCCATACATATTTTACATATTTGGTTCTGTAGACAGCGCTCATAATGTTTACCAACATTTAAACTTTACATTTTTCTAATAAAAACCATAAAGCATATTACGTTAGAAATATATTTTTTCAATTAATTACCATCCCGATCCCCACCGGATGCGACGGCTCGCCGGCACCGCGACCACGTGCTGCAGTGTCATAATCGCATACCAGCGCCAGCGGTGTCTAGCTGGATATCCAGCGAGCGCGTAGGACAACAATGAGAGGTGGGCGGCCATTACCATATAATGTGACTACGGTCTCACAGACCGGCCCCCGGCGCCCAGGTGATAAATATTTACGAAAATGACGTCTCGAAAATTAGGGACATCCGGGCCCCGTGTCGTGATGTCCTTTCTCAGCCCCCTCCGGTATTATTGGGAATCTCACATGTGAACGAAATTGGTGGAAAAACCCGGGAGAAAGTTCCGTGGGGAGTCTCAATAAATTGTTGCTCTTGGGTTTTTGGTGATTTTTTTACTCTCATTAAAAAAATAAACCATTTTCTGTTTCATAAATAGAAACTGTCAATTTCAATAAAAAGTTGAATTTTATATTTTTTAAATTTTAAACGCATAAAAAATTTGAACATCTTTAAAGAAAGATAACGTTTTTTAATTAGTCCTAGCAAATTACCTCACAGACATTAGGTACGGGTACGTTATGAAATTACTGTATGTCTATGGTTCTCCCCCTTGCTATCTTCGTCATCAAATCGGGTGCCTTGAAAACAGTAAATTAATGATTTTGATATGCAGATCAAATTATGGTTTTCGTCACAACGTTTTCTACAATATTCACACAACAAATTTGATTTCCAATTTATTCCTTTTCTTCACGCACAGAAACGTGTCATGTTATAAAATATGTCCCGAAACGATGTCACAACATGTTACCAAAGTTGACGCTAATAACCGATTAGATGAAATCTTGGAGACATTCTCCTAAATCGTGTTTTTACAGCCATTAGGTACCGTTTAAGACATGTTTTTGACACAAGATTGACATCATTGCTGAGAAGAGGGAGTGAAGGGAGGGGTGGGGTTGACAAAAACTTGCCAGTTACCCCTCAAACTCGCCTCGTCTCGACGGCAGCTGACAGAGCAACTCACTAATCTCCAGCTATCATCTGGTCCATGTGGAGAGATAAATCTTCAACAGCTGGAAACTTGCTTCTCAAACTGGACCAATATTAATAGTACAAAGGACTTTTGAATTAATTCTCAAGATAAATTTAAGTTTAAAACTATTTATAACGTCTTAGATTCTTTATAATATAAAGTAAAATTTTAATACAATTTTATACACAATATAATTTGTTTATACACATCACATTAAACTTATATTTAACGTTCACTGAAAAATTTATTCGAACATCTCTGAACAAAGTTGGTAAATTTGTATGTACTTTTTACTTTTGCATTTAATTTCATACAAAAAGTTACCACAGTAAAAGTAGCCTATAGACCAATTTTTATTTTAAGCTTTCCACTTTACCTGCACTAAAGCGCGCAGAGCAAACGTTCATAGCAAATTGATGGATCATCCATCAGCAATAATTAATTTCTCTAATAGATATGTTGAATGGAAACGAGCAACAAAACGTTCTATCCGTTTGTAAAGCCGGAGGCGGATATTTTTGTTGATTCTCCTTCATTGATAGATTGAAACGATTTCATTGTGTCCGTGTCGATATCCTATTGTCCAAGTTGTTTGACATATTTATCAAGTAAAGTCGTAAAAGTGTTGTGATCTGAAAATTGATTGGAAAAAATCTTTATTTAGAACTTATTACTATTTCACGTGTTGTTTCAAAAAATTATCGTTGTTAAACTAACACAAAATTTAAACAACCTGGCACTACTGTAAATATTAAAGCATTCAAGCCAATATGTTTTCTTCGTTGATTATACAGTACATTTTGCGAACAACGGCAGCATAAACGAGTTTTATGTTGAGGTGGTCTTGTCCCCGCATCACACGACATTGTTGCACGACAATGCTGACGTCGACATGCGAGCGGGATGTAAATGTGTATCGATGGAGTTGGCGCTCTATGTGCTGCAACTGACGTCATGAGCTGAGAATGCCACCTGATAAAACTGCGACTGTTCCTGAACGTCAGAAAAATCGAGACGTTAACCTTAATCTACTTTGTGATAAAGGCTCCTTTGCCTTGTAAAAGTTCTTTGAAGATAGAGAACTGCAACCCTGCATTAGAGAATTTCTTTTGGTTATTCAGATAACACAAAGTTAAAATCTCATATTAACAAGGGGAACATTATTTGTTTTCCTGTATTTAAAATTTGTTAATTACTGTTGATTATCGAGTAAAACACTAACTTCGCCCTTTTAAATTTGAAATAACAATAATAATAATATAGCGTATTCGCTATAGAGAAAAATAGCTAAAAAAGAAAGAAATTAATCTAAAAGAAATTAATCTAGCTCGATACATATGTATATGCATTTTTAATTTAATATATATACTGCCTACTTAAAACATTGAAAAATCCCTACATTGGTTTTGTTTAAGGGTAGACATTATTTTGTTTGGTGATTCCAGATTTTCAGTGCACATAATATTCACAGTCTCTTCAATAAAAATATTTCCAATAATTATTAATTGATTGGCCGGGTAGCCAAGTAGTAAGTGTTTGCCTCATATGAAGTTCAAGTTCAATTTCAGTTGGATTCCTAGAAGGTGCTATAGATAGGTCATAAATCCAGACGCAGTTGCAATTTTGGAATAATGAATTTGACGCTACACACTTAGGCGACGTCAGATAAGAACTAAGCGTGATCAGCTGTTTATGTAGTTCGATGATGATAATCAGAGACACATAACGTGAGAATCTCAGCCCCCTACACTGCACCCTTCCCCCGCTGTAAGCCACTGCCTCTTCCTCCCACAACAACGCGCTGTAGACTCATCTCTGATCCGCGCCGCCGCCGCCGGTGAGCGATCAATTAGACCGATTTACGGCGATTTTCCGGCGCCGGTTTTCCCACCAGCGTTTCCCACCGGTAGTTCCCACTGATGTGCCTGTGGGAACTGTCGGGAGTTTGTGGCGCGTGCGACAGTATCCCACCCTCACACACGCACACGCGCGCGCGCTCACGGCCACAACACAACACGCTTGACACGCGTGCGGTGTATCGGGGACGCCGGCCCACTGAACGTCCCGGGGTCACCACCAATGGGGTCAAACAGTGTTGACAGACAAGGATGCGAATTGGGAACGGATCTGTTATTGATACGAGGGTATTGTATTAACTGTCTGAAGGGGGGGGGGCGAGATAAAAACGGAAGCCCCTCTAATTAAAATACAAATGCAGGGCGATAAGAGGTTCTAAATTGCTAATTAGCATGGTGTTCCCAGGGCTTGCTCTATAATCCAAATATGGTTCTCCAGTTCGATCCTGATAACCATAACCAATCAGTTTCGTGGGGGCTGAAGCAGAGGCCATGTGCCGTTTATAGATCAACGTTAATTAATGATCCTGGTTAAAATACCGACAAAATTTATACAGTAAAATGTTAGCACAATATACAATGACTCAAACCCTTTCTACACCCATCCATTAACTGTATTTTAACTACAGTATCTGAAAAATCTACTTGCAATAGTACGGTAGGTTTAATTTTTATTTCGCCCTCTACGCGTCAGCTTGCTAAAATAGTTTTTTCACAAACAAAATAATTTTTACTAGACATAGAATTATGTTTGCACACAAAAATTTAATGTTTGATTTATCAAAATTATGTTAATGACAGTTAAAAATCCATAAAATTACAAAAGTCTTTAGTATTTCATGTATCCTTATCACAATTTTCTAGCGAAGCACTTATTGGCAAATGGAAAATCACTTGACATTTAATTTTTCACATTTCTCTTCATATTGCTATAATCATATCTCATTATAAAATATAAAAAGACATCAATTTCAGTTGTGTGAGAAATATTGTTTTCTCCAAATGGGTTTATCTCTATCACACATCACCAATTAAAGGGCGTCGTATTCAATCACTACGCGTTTACCCAGGTTATGCAACCTATACAAATCAAATTCCACACTCGGCACGACTCCCATAGTCCCATAGCGAGTGGGCGACCGCTCGCCTACATGCAGGTGTGGTCGTTCCCCTCTCTCTCACTCTTTCCCTCCCCCATTCTCTCAGCATCTCTCCCTCTCTCCCTCTCTTATTAATAGTTGGATTTCCCTTTCTTCAGCATTGCTGACCGTGCGCTAAATTGTGCGGGTAGACAAAACACTAAACGCAATATGAAGCAATATCGGCTATGCTGTTCAGTTTGCGGAGTAATATTGGCAGTAGTGTTTTGGGAGATGAGAAATGGATCAAGAGTTTATTGCTTTAAGGATTTTGTTGGCAGTAGGTAAGCAAATAATGTTAATTGCGAGTCTTCAAAGATACTATGTTTCTACTTCCTGCGTAGGATAATAAAAGCGTAACAGCTCCTTGCAAAGTTTTTCAAGTGGGTTTTCTCTTTCTCTTTCAGGAACGTTACATTCACCCACTTGTGCTTGCAAAGTATTATAGGTCTGACTGTTTTATTGCGTCTCTAATATTGGCGAATGAAATTGCAGCTCTCACCCACTTTATTATGAAACCTCACAGTTTGAGCAAAAATGATCTTTTTACTTTTTTCTGTAATACCTACTTTCCTCAATACCGTTTTCTTATTTTTTATTATTTTATCGATGCTTCCCAACACATTCCGGCCACCTTGTTCTCGTCGCTTGTAGTTTTATTGCTCACTAATGACTAATAACATAATGACCCCAGTATGGCCGGGGGGAGGGGGAGCCCGTATGTCGGGGCCAGCGGAGCGTGGTTCCTCAGGTAACCATCGCGGGGCTCAGGGCAGAGGAAATGGAGGCATTCTCGCCACCCGGCAGACCATGACTGCCAAGCACCTGCGCGGCCGCGGGAACCCATGCAACTATAAACATTTTATAACTTGTTTATAGTTCTATGTGGGAACCGCGCATACTGCAGGCCTACAGCCACGGACGCACAGGGGTTAGGTGCGTCCGAGCGAGAACGGGTCAACTTTTGGGAAGGGACTGACTAGAATTTTCAAACTTCATATGTGGTTGGTTTCACCGTTCACTTTTTTCATCGTTTAAGATTTTTATTTTCTATAAAATGGAAAAAATGGTATGAAAGTAAACTTTTTGGGAGGTGGCCGGTGTTCAATCTTAAGGTCAGTACTGTGTAGGCCTACTACTAATAGGTACTTACTTACGTAGGGGCCTACACGTACGTCTGTATTTTTTTTAATTTTGGTGACACCAATATATTTCGTCTATGGCGAAAGATATTCAATTTTTCTGCATGGAATTCTTTTAAATATCACCATTATACCCTATTCATTCATATGGTTTGTGGTCCATGGTGTATTGACTTATTTCTCCAACTCTAAGCTCTATACATATATTAAACCACCCTAAAAAACGTGACATTGCAAGATATTGTATGCGCTGAACTCGCTGACTCGTTCTTTCTTGCATTTGATTACATCAAATGAAACATGAACTCCAAGGCCGTCAAATTGTAAACTATACGTGTCTGGTTAGTAGCCAGTAAAGACAATAATATCGTAGTGAGTACCGATAGCAGATTTACTGTTTAACATTACTACTCATTACTCTCACACTTCAATATAAACATTGAGCTATCATCGATCCTTCCTTGCCGATAAACATAACAACATATATTCCCCATACAATTTATCTTCATTTTTAATGTTCTTAAAATTTGCTTGTTCGGCTCATAGATTTCAGCTTTAAGCGTGTGCTGCATATGAAACTTTCCACTGAAAGATCTAGATAGGCCAAGATGATGCCTTATAGACCTTTTAATTGGCGTTTCAAAGGCCAAACCCATGATACTACTGGTTTCCAATCTTTTATATCTCCTCTAATTAAGACTCTACATATTTCCTTTAATTCGGATTCCTCTATCCTATGTCTCTTAACAAATTTTGTGGATGTATATTTTCCCAAAATTATAAATACCGTTATTTAGACTGCTTGCCACAACATTTCGCTCAGTACGTTAACGAGGTTTAGGATGGGTTCAGCCAACAAAACGGTTTGCACACGTGGTTTTGTTGCTCCCCTCTTTTCATTGCGCAAAGTCGGAAGCCTCCATAAGACATGGTAATGATGTCCATAAAGAAGGCCGCTCTTTTATCAGACTGACATCCGCCCGTTGGTGTGCAAATCCGAACCGACAAAGGGCGCATTCAAGTTTGGCGCCCCTCGCCCGCGGCGGGGCGGTTGGCAACAGTGTCGACGTCGACATCGCTGTTGTGTTGCGAGGTTGCCCAACCTGTGTAGTGCACGACCAGCTGATTTGATCGGGACTGGGACAGGAACGGGTTATCGAGCGGACTTAAAAAAAATATTTGGTTCATTTGTGGTAGCAATTTTAAAATTGTTGTGAAACATTTTAGGATGTCCGATCGTCTATACCAAACCTTAAATAGTTTGCTTAAAAAATAGTAAAATTTTTGGAAAAATGAAATTGTTGCTTTAGCTTTGTTATGATTTTAACCTAATTAGAACAGAGAATAAAACCCCTTGCATTAATTGTAGTAAAAATACTATTTCATCAGGCATTTTTTTTTTGTAGAACGTCATAACTAACGATAACCAAGCGACGCTTATTATTGGAATCTTTGATTTAAATTCATGTTTTGATATGGATAATTTTTTGTCGTATCCTGTAGAGTCCGGTTTGATTATGCAGTCGTGGAAAACGAAATATCACATCTGTATGAAAACAAAGTGGAATGAATCATGAGGTTTAAGTTGCAATTCTACATAGGAATTAGAATCTCGGACTATTCTCTTGATCTTGATACTTTAACATTAGCGTTCACAGTCATACGACAACAACCACTCCAGCTGCATAGATAGTGCTCGCCCCCCTCGAGTGTAGTCAGGTGTGCCACCCGCCGCCAAGGCCCGCTGGAGTTGCCCCGGTGTTTGGGGTCACCTGTGCCGTATGGATATCGTCAGTTCCGGACCATGATCCCCATTTCCTCCCGATAGCAGCGCCGGTGTTCCCCAGGACTCCAGGACCGTAGTTCCTGGCTCAGTTCCGCCCTGTTCCCCGTGTGTTCAAGGTTAATTACTTCCTTCAGTCCCTCCTCCTTACACAAATTAGCTAATTGTAATTCCCATTACTGATTGAGATTTTATTCATTGTTTTACTAATTGCTGTAGTTGTAAAATTGTCAGCGATTAAAAATTCACCTCTTTTTACATTGCTATCGAAGGACAATAACCCCTACCGAAACTTTGATCGAAATGATCATACGTCATTGCATTTCACATATCAGTGTGAATATTACTGTAGTAATTTTATACATAATTTAATAAACTTTATCAATTTTATTCACTTCTAATTTCGGACTAAATGTTGCCAATATACCGATTGTAACGCAAATAATGAAACACATTTGTTCTTCGTGGATACGAATGAGTAATACGAATCTATATTTAAGAAGGTAAGGTGAAAACACCTTTGGATTGTTCGTCTGAGATTTTTACTGGGACGATTTAAATGACCTATCAATTAGCTAATTGTAAACACACTATGTATTTTGGCTAAATTCAGTAGAAGAGCAAACCTAAAGGACTTGGTTTACTATGACCAATACCTAAAAACGTATATAATTATAATGTATCATATTTCAATGGAAAGAAAATAACAAATCAGGTTATACTATTTCAACTACACAATTTTATATCTGGTGGATTAAAAAGTTTTAACTTTAAATTGTTTTACGTTATTGATTATGTAAAGTAGCTGATTATTTGGAAGGTCATAACAATTTTAAAATAAATTTAATTTTGTAATCTATATGTTTTGCACCAGCTGCGGATGAGCGCTCCACTCACCAGGACTAAAGTTGTATCCGTCACGTATCGACTGGCAACGCCTCGTTCTAAATTTATAAAAATTTTTTGGTTCGTGTAAAACATGAAATCCGTTCTGCATCAATTTTAAACAGATAGTAGAACTAACTGTGGAGTTTATTGAAATTTTATCTTCATATTTTTGCATGAAATGCATTAATTTTATTAATTATTTTTTGTTTAAAGATAAAGCATTGCCCATATTCTATTCTGCACATATTAGTGTATAAGAGTGTTCCGAGTAATTTAATTAATCGTGTTGGAAACTCTGATTGTTCCCGCCAAATCGTCATGTCAAGTCAAGATGTCAGGAGGTTCTCTTTTCCGCAGCTGATGTGTCGACAACGGTACAGATGATTCGAGCCGACTGAACCGTTAAATTGCCCGTATTGTGTGTTTGCGGGGGCGGGCACACGGACTGATAACCTTTGTCAGGGTTTTTCACGTTTTTCCTCAAGTCATTCAAGAAATTACTGCCAGATAAAACAGCCACCGTTACCCTTTCTGGAACCCTCTCTCGTTGTACATGCTCGTAATCATTCTAACCTAGAAAAATATCCACTTTTCGGCCTACTCTATTTTTTTGTTGATATGATTACCAATGTTGCTTGTAAATTAATTAACAATTAACGTACATTTTGCACATGTACAGACAACTCAAATAATTTCTAACAACAAGTAGACTAAGTGTAAAAATAAAAAAAAAAAAATCTAACAACAAACAAATAAGGGTAATTATATAGAAGAACGTACTCAATCTTAAACTTTTTCATATTGAGATATCATCGAGAATACTACTTGAACGTGATAGAAAACAGGAAATGAAACGTCGGAAAATGTATTTCGACGATATATAAGGACGTATAACCAAAATATTAGTAACTTAACAACGCCTATCACCGCAGCGCGCTGTTAACCTTCCGCTGCCGGCGCGGGCCATAGCACACTGAGTAAATAAACTATACTATATTATGATTAAAATCAATTATTTAAACGACTAATTACCTTGTATTTATTCTGAAGAATGTGAAGAATCCGTGATGGAATCACGGATTTTATCGTGATCGTTATCAGTAAGATTATCTTTGGGTCCTTCACCTGCTTATCGGTAGGTTGATAAAAGGTTGCGCGCTCGGCTTACATATTCAGTCGTCATCATGTTTCTAGTTTATAATTTTAATCCTGCAGTACATTCCTTAGACATGCTGAAGGCAATAGAAAATGATTAAAAATGCGGGGACATTCCAACGTAACCTAACGTAACCTAACCTAACTGCCCCGCGGCTCTCCCGGCGGGTCAGTCGCGGGATGGCTGTGGGACGGCCTAGGTTAGGTTAGGTTAGGTGTCTTAGCCATTTCCATTATGTGGGAACCCAATACAAAATTGTTTAAAAATGCGGGGACATTCCAAAAAAGACCCCTTTGTTTTTGGTAACGCACCATGATTGTAAAAAAAATTCGCACTTCACTACTTGATGAAGAAAATTCAATACCACTAATGATAGTGAATTCGCATTCGTCGCAAACTCGGAGCGGAAGGTTACGTTGATCGGACATCACTCGTCACTGGTCACCGACTGCACAGTGCACCGGGCCAGACAGGGTAGACATCGCCCGCGCTATCAGATTGCTTATCTTAGTTTGCGATAAACCGGTAATAACCGCTTGTTATCGCCTTTCCGACACTCTATTTGCTCTTTTCTTTGCTTCTCTATTTATAATCTAGATGATATCTCAATATGAAAAAGTTTAAGATTGAGTACGTTCTTCTATATAATTACCCAAATAAGTTACTATTGACAAGACTATGGATCATAACCATGCACAAAAAAATTGAAGTTCCATGAAATTAGATTAATAAAGAATCTTAGAATACCTTAATTTAGAATTGTTAAAATTGTTAATTTTTCACCCTATTCGTTTAGTTAATTTCTATAGTCATTTACATAAAAACTTTTATAAAATTTCCATATTAATAACTGAAGATTTATATTATTTACAACATATTAGTGGTTTTATATTTTTTTATTTAAAAGAAGCGGAAAATATATATTAAAATTTCCTTTTAAATTTAATTTTTAATATAATCATTTATCACTTTTCTTGAACGTAAATAAAATTGGTGTATTGGTTAATTTTACTTGATCTATTTTAAAGTAATTTAAATTTAAAAGTTTCTCTACATGCTATTTACCTTTCAGGACATAAAATGATGGACGGGTAAAATATCATAAAATTAATAATATAATAATAATAAATCATACATAATAGCATGAAAATAAAGGTAGGGTTTATGATACGTTTCGCTTTCGATTCAAAACGAAATCCCAGTGATGGTTATGATGGGGCAGAAGAGTCATTAGTTAATTAAGGGCCCACCTTAAGGGACTTCTTTTGTGCAGTGAAATAATACTGCAGTCTGAGAGTGGACTAAAGAGATGGGGTCGGTAGATAGCATTAATTTTCTTTCACCTTGTTGGAACAAAGCCATGATAGCTTTTAAATACAGTATCATGGGGTAACAGGGTAGTGACAAGTAGTATCAAAAGCCTTGCATTTACCACATTTTAAAAAATTATGTAAAATAACTTAGATTTGGTGATACAACCTAATATATCCCAATGACTACTACAATGCATAAACATTTTTGATAAGGAGAGAGGGGTGTGATTAATTTTTCAAATGATGCAACGTGAAACAATTAAGTTTTAAGTATATTCCATGCTGAAAATAGTGTAATCTGTGATTTCTTTCCAATCGCAAAACCTTCTGAATATTCATATGAGATCTATTTTAGTTTATAGTAAAGTATTAGTCTGTAATTTATATTGATTTAAAAGTGATAGGTGTTAGATATTTGAAGTCTGCAGCCTTGGGCAAGTTTGTTGAGACAGTATCGTATGTGTCACAGGGTCCAGAGATTTGAGGAGGCACGTACTGGTTAGCATCTCAATATGATCATGTAAATTCATCAGCTGCCAATGAGCTACTGTGTCGACTCCGACTGTCTTGCTAATGTAGACGTTACTCCCTACATTCACTCTGACTTAAATAACTAATGCCTTTTTCTAGGGATAAAGGCAGAAGCCCAAAGAAAAAATCATGCCTCAGTAATTTTCATTACTTATTTCAATAATTTCTTTAACAGTGGTTAAATTATTAGTACAGCATTATTCTATGCTTTTTAACATCAGCTAAGTAGAAAACATACCATCATGAATTATGCTTTAATTTAAAGAGATCATTGCTTATTGAGAAAAAATTTCAAAAATACAAGTATTTTAATTTAACAGCATTGGAAATTTCTTAGTTTTTATAGTTTGTTGTCAAATAATTAGGAATGTAAAAAATACAACTTTATTTGTGTAGTTGGTTTCTTTGCTCATATAAAATTCTTCAAATTTCAAGTTAAACATTTTTTTTCTCAATTCTCAATCAAAGGGAAAATTTCCTGGATACATTACAGATTCCACAAAACATGTATGAGGGCTAGCGCAAAACTTTTAGAGAGAGGGCCTTTTAAATATAAGAGTTATATTGGTGAATAGAGGAGAAATACTCATCTCTTTTCTTTTAGCCACTATTGTGAATTCAATGGCTCAAGATAATCCCTTTCTGTATTGTACTAACTCAAATAACTTAAGATGGGATCCAGTCATAAGCACCCTTCATGGGAGTTGACCGTCACCTTCGCAGTACCGTAGCTTATGTGCTCCCTCAATGTTTCAGGAACATCTCAACTTTGTCGGGAGCGATGAGAACCTCGGCCCGCTGCTGTTGTCGGTCAAGAGTGAGAATGTCGCGTCACAGGAGCACACGAGGCTGCTGCTCAGGCTACAGACCGGCACGATGCATGAGCTGATGCCGTCCACTGTGGCTACGTCCGCGCCTCACAACATGGTCAAGGTGAGAAAACCTAACTCATGCGAAAATAACTAAACCTAACTGTGTAAATGGGAATGGGCTAGAGCAAGGCCAACTGCACTACTGGCCGGAATGCCCCCCCATCACAGGTGGACAAAACTGTGCCTAATACACTGAGAAAATAAATAACATTGTACATCAAAAATCAAGAAAATAAATGCTTTTCTACAGTACTATAAAGGGTTCAATGATAAATGTAATTGACCCTTTGATGTATATCTCATGGATTCTTCAATTTAATTTATTATATTTCGTCACACTATTTACAGTCTGCTAGAAAGTAACTTTTTACTTTAGGCATCTTGAAAAACAAAATTAAAAAAATACATAATAAGAACAATTTTTGCTTAAATTATGTTTTAAAAGCCTTTATATAGTAAACTCTCTAATCTGGCATCCTATGGTCCGGCTCGCTTGATTGTCCAGCGCGACTTTTAGAAAAATTTTTATTGATAGGCTAGATATAAAAATAATAATGAGGGTTCAAGTTCGTTTTGTATCGGAAGTCGCGAGGGGACAACAGTGTGCCATCCAAACCACCTTGGAATGTGTGGAGGAGAGACAGATTCATTCGTCATCGGTTTACATCGTATTATAATCTCATTTTAGATTTACAATCATGTATTTACCATTACAGTATGTTATGCATGCAATGTTTTTGTATTGTAGGTAGTAAAGCATATTTTTAGCAGGCCTACTTTTAATGTAATTTTCCCTTGAATTCACATTTTCCTGATATTCATCCCGTAATCCAGGATATTTTGTAATCAGTCATATGTCAAGAAAGTTTACTGTACCTCCAACTGTACAAGAAGCTGCCACGCTCTCTTGGCTGATGAAAGAATTTTGTTTGTCATCACATTGTTTTCCAAGCACCAACTATCATTGATTCAGGTGCAAGTCGAATAATCAACAACTGGTGTTGTCAACTTCTTAAATGGTACATGATGAAACTTGTGTGACTAAAATTATAGAATATTGATGGTAGAAAATAGTACCTGAGAAAATAGTATGCAAAGTATGAGGGAATGTTTACTTTGAACTGAATAAATAACAAGCTAATAAGCTAATTGACCATGGTAAATGTTAGTTGTTCCACTTTATAAACTGTAAATTAAGGAAACTTGTAACTTAGTCTGTTATGTTAAATTCAAACAGGAATTTGCAGAATACATTGATCCCAATCCAAATGGAGGATTAAGTTAAGCTTAATTCCTTTGGGGCATGGAAGAAAGAAAATATAAAAACTCATTTGCAATTGGAACTAGCTCATTAGGGGCATGATAGTAAAGGTTAAAAACTTTCTGCCACTAAGGCATTTCTGTCATAACTTTGAATACAACTAATAATAAACTTAACTTATTCTATCTAAATTTATGAAAAACACGCACATTTTGGTAACAATTTATTTTTTGTAATATAATACGGTCATTATCTCTAGTTTCTAAGAAAATAATTGGAATTGATATTGGTTTACCTGTACAGTTAAAATTGAGGTTTGGTACAGCTAATTGAAAACTACCGATTAATATTATCTTTTAACTGCTTCACCTTTCTTAAGCTTACAACCTCAAATGCTACTTTCATCAATATTACTCCCCACCGCCTCTCACAAAACTTGTGATGCGCTGGAAGAAACTTGCAGCAGTGGGTAGGAACTTCTATAGCTACGCATCTGTATATATTCCATAGCTATAGGCTTTGATAAATCAATGCTCCAATGTATGGAGCGCTATTTAAAGAACTTTTTTGTTTTTAGTGAACATAGTGCTCTCCATCTTACTGTTAGTAAGCTTTTAGCACCTTATATTCAGCAAAATTAGAAATAAAACCTCACAGAATCGCCTGCCTAACTTGGCTTTTCATTACTGTCAACCTAATAAAATTAGAAATAACCTTACGTAATGGTTGTTGCCAGCTGTTGAACGAGCAGCTGACAGTTACCAGCCTGCAGCCCGTGCTGTGCCCACGAGCCTCGGAGCTCATCGCCGACTACGACGAGCATGTTCTCGTATCCAACTTTAAGTTCGGTGTCCTCTATCAGCGGTTCGGCCAGACTAGCGAGGAGCAGCTCTTCTCCAACAAACACGCAAGCCCCGCATTCGAGGAGTTCCTCAACCTCCTCGGACAGAGGATACAGCTCAAAGATCACAAAGGGTGAGCGCCAAATAGATATTTTGTTGCTATTTAAACAGTATTTGAAAATTTGTATATCATTCTCTTTTTTATTACAATTAATTATGTTTTCTCTTGTAATTGGAAGCAAATGGCTTTCAACTTGATTTTACTGCTTTCATAGAAGTTTTTAATGTTGTACTGTTGTGTATTACGAGAACTATAGGTCTTGTCAGGTGTGATTACATCTGCACTGTACGAGGTTGTGAGGTCTCTTGGCACAGATGATCTTTAGCACATCATATCCTATAGAAACAAACGTTGACAGAGAACTTAGTGGAGTATTTTGTGAACTAAGACACTGTTGACTACCTACAGCCTTCTCAGTTGTTAAAGATGATGTAGCCTATGAGTACGAGTTCCCGAGGGCTCGTACCATCACATAATTCATGATATTGTAATAAACATTACTACAAATTAACTTACATACTATACTTACTGTAAATTACTACAAAAGAAATTAGATTTGATATGGATAGGGCTACTATTCTGTCCCTGGCACCAAACCAAATTTAGCTGTTAACTCTCTTGGTCTGGATATAAAGCTTTAACCCTCCGATTATGTAATTATTTCCTATAGGTAAAGAGAAGAGGTTGAGTAGTGTGCTCTCGTAGGGAACCCACTCACTAGAAAAATACCTTCAATTTTCCCCGTTAATAGTGTGCACCGATAAAAATCCTAATTCTTGTGTCTAGGCTGCCGGTTGTGTTACTTGAGATGGCTTAGGCGTAGGCACCTAGGCCAGGATGTCTATAACAGCACAGGTTTGATTCTCGTATACGACGAAACCTGACCTGGTTATGCAACTTTTAAAGGGTTAGGCAATCTGTGACACCATTGGTGGGAGAGGGCTCACTTAAAATAAACGGTGGCAGGCTTGCGTGAATGTTAATTGGATCGATTAGTTCTTTGAAAGTTGCACCTTGTTGAACATTGATTTTGCTACTTTTTACTCATGTTTACGAGTGTGTGTGTGACACTACGGCTTTGAAATATGGGAATACTCAAAAATGCCAATGTGCAATAAAATTATGGTAGAAAACGATGGCAAAAATAATAATGCCAATAATAAAACCGGGTAGTGCTCATCATTTAACGGCAAAGTGTTAACATGCTCAAAACTTTCTCTGCTTGAAATGACCGTAGACTTGACCGTGTTTCCAGTTACCGAGGAGGTCTGGACACGCAGTATGGCCAGACGGGAGATGAAGCCATTTACCACAACTTCAAAGGCAGACAGATCATCTTCCACGTATCCACCATGCTGCCCTACACAGACAATGATCCTCAGCAGTTGCAGAGGAAAAGGCACATCGGTACGTTTCATACTTTTTTTCCTTACAGGGAGTATGTTACTTTTATTTTCCAGAGGAAAGGTTCAAGACACAAAAAGGTTTCACATTTACCAACAAGCAAGGTTATTATAAAACCAAATTAGTCATTAATCTTCAATTTCTTTTAATTTCCTTTGGGGAACAACAAATTTTTCCTTTTATCATTTGTTCAATGGAAAAGAAGGTAGAGTAGTAAGTTTTAAAGTTCCTATTTACATTGAAATGAGATATTCTTTTCTATTTCTGGCTTAGAGAACCTGGAGTAGTTAAGAAAAATCAATTTGTTAACAAACAAAATTTGCCTTCTAAAACTTATACTTAATTTAAATTTAGAAAACAATTCACTGTTCAATATAAATGAGTAAATAAGTTTATTCCTGGATTTTAAATATAGAAAATAACTTTTAAGAATTACTTTTATCTGGATACTTTTCATACCCTCTTTAATTTTCTTCAGGCCTTTTCAGAATTTCTTATTGTAATTTTTTTCAAGCCTTTTCAGAATTTTTTATTGTAATTTTCTTCAAGTCTTTTCAAAATTTCTTATTGTACTGTAACTGGTCCGTTTGTATTTGTTGATAACTTAAAATTTGTATTCTTGGAGATTTTTTGTTAAACATTTGTTGTGTTTTCAGGAAATGATATTGTCGCAATCGTGTTTCAAGAGACAAACACTCCATTTTCCCCGGACATGATTGCCTCACATTTCCTTCACGCTTACATCGTAGTACAAGTCTTAGAACCAAATAGTCCCAATACCAGGTAAACATTTCTGCTAGTATAATATAATTGTCTTGCAAGAGCAAAAGCGTAAAAGTTTATTAAATGTTCAGAGATTGAGTTGGCAAAGACATGAATCAATCAATCAATCAATCAATCAATCAATCAAGTTTTATTGTCCAGAACATGTATAACACAGGCATGAACATTGTTATCGGTACATAAATACAATCAAATTATACATAGGTAGTCCTAGTTGTACAAATGCTTCATCAAATTTATAAAAATAAAAAATCTAAGAACTATTAGGCTACAGAGAAATAATAAAAACCATTACAAATAGAATGAAATACTTAAGGCCTTTGCATTTTAAATATAAATTATTTTATCTCAGAGAATAGGGAGCAATATCTATAAGCCACTTTTTTAGACTGTTCTTAAAACTATTACCTGTGAGAGATTTAATATTAGTCGGCAATAGGTTATAAAATTTTGTACCTCTTACAAATGGACTATTCGTTGTGAATTGCATTCGTCTTAAAAACATTCTATAGTCATTTTTGAATCTAGTGTTATAACTATGGAAAACAGAATTAAGAGAAGTAAACTTTGAATCAGCTTTCACTAGTAGAACAGTGTGGTAAAAGTATAATGCATGAATAGTCATAATATTAAATTTTTTAAAGAGAGGTTTACAGGAGGATCTCGGTGGTTCTTTAGCAATTATTCTAAGAGCCCTTTTTTGTAGGACAAAAACTCTCTTTAACAATATGTCATATGAGCCGTCCCACAATATAACACCATATGACAAAAAAGGGTAAATTAAACCATAATATACAGTAATTAAAACTTCTAAAGACATGTAAGATGAAATTCTTCTAAGTAAAAATAGACTAGAAGAAATTCTATTACAAACATGATCAATATGATGTTCCCAAGTTAAATTGTTATCAATATAAATTCCAAGAAACTTAACTATTGCATTAGTTTTGAAAACCAAAAGGCCATTATCAATTTCCAAATCCTGTGCATGTCTGTTGGGGCTAATAACCATAAATTCAGTTTTATCCAAGTTTATTTTCAAATTGTCATTCTCAAATTGCAACTTAGCATTATTGAGAAAAGTGTTTATATTTTTTATGAGATCTGACGTGCTAGAATCCCAGCAAAGTCCAGAGGTGTCATCAGCGTACATAGTTATGTGACATTTACTTGTGAAATCCAAACCAAACTCATTGACATAAACTGTAAAAAGAAATGGTGCTAAAAAGGACCCTTGTGGTACTCCAAAATGTGTATTTATAAATTTAGACCGTTTTTTATATAAATAATTACCATCATCATGCTCAATTTCAGTGCACTGTTTCCTACCCGTCAGGAAAGATTTAAAGATTTAAAGATGAAAGTTAAATTCAACTAGAAAAACAACATAAAAAGTACATTATGTAATTATTTTCATAAGAAAACAACTGTAGTTGTCACCTACGGTTATAGTATTCTAGTTTCTTGTGATGTGGCACAGCTAAAACCCCTGATGGTGATTTGAACTTGTGCAAGACTGATATGATCATTTAGTCAGGATAATTAATTAATCCCCCAATAATCAGTAGCATCTGAGGCTAGATCTTCAAACATTCAGTCTTGTTAAATGATGTGTTTCAACGAGTGTTTGTTATAACAGGTACAAAGTGAGTGTGACTGCCAGGGATGATGTTCCTTTCTTCGGTCCCACGTTACCCAGCCCAGCTGTCTTCCGTAAAGGGCCCGAGTTTCAAGAGTTTCTGCTGACCAAACTCATCAATGCGGAGAACGCATGCTACAAGGCGCACAAGTTTGCTAAACTGGAGGTAGGCAGGGTTTAGATGAATTAGTACATTCAGAATAGGAATTAGATTTTAGATTGAAAATTGTATTGAAAAATTAATTGAATAAATGATTTGAGAAAAGTATTAAGCACAATAATCAGATTCAAATTGACAATATTGTGCTTACCAGGCTAGAAAAAAATGTTCTCAAAATAAAAATAATGAAATTAATTAAACTTAAATTAAAATTAAATAAATGTTTATTGAGTGATATATGGACCTTTGTACGATAATAATTTTTAAACTTAAACAGGGATCGGATTTATTACATCTACCCCAATGTTTTCTTATGTCCTGTAAAAAGATAAGCTTTCATAGTTTCAATATTAAAAAAATCTGTTGAAGTACAAATCAAAATAAAGCATCGAAAGGGTTAGTGTTAGTGTTACCCCTTTCAGCTGCCGCTTCAAGCACTATTTTTGCTTGACCAAATTTGAAAATGTGTGTATTTGTTAGAAAAAAGTCAAAGCACAAAAAGCAAAAAAGTCTGAAAATGTCTGCAAAATTATTCTGACCAGCTTTATCCTATCTAATTATCAGCTTCCATTCAGTTAAGAACTAAATCATTGTTGTTGTATCTTTATTTGAAAGGTTCTGTATAAATTGCCTAAATTGTTGCTTGTAAATAGTTTTAAATAGTAACCTGAAATAACCCACACATTTTTGGCTATTTATTGCTAGCCTGCAACTTTTATTTATTACATGGAAAACTCAACAAAATTTTCTCACTCTTCTGCTCCCAAAAATTGAATTTTTTGTATACTTTTTAAATGTAAGATCTTGACTTACCTGGTCCAATGTGACAGCTGCGGACGAGGTCATCGCTGCTCACGACGCTGTGCGAAGACCTGAAGGAGAAGACGAGAGAGTTCCTTGGGTCGGAGGCGGGCGAAGCACCAGACACTCCCAAGTCTGAGGGGCCTGGCACGCGGTTCATCGACACCGTGCGCAAAGCTCTGATCGCGCGAGTGCGGAACCCCAACATGCCGCAGAGAACAATAACAACAACAACAATGCCAAGAAGACGCCAGTGGGCAGCGTGCCGGACACTCCGACGCCTGTGGTGAGTATAAGACAGAAGCATGACTTAAATGTATGACTTGTAGTTGAGGGAAAAATAATATATCTGCAGAATATTCTGTCTAACATGTTGTGCAGGTGGTAGGTTCACTTATTCTTACTAAATTACAATACATAAGTTAAACAGCAATATGAAAATAAGGCAAACACACCTGCACTAAGCAAGATGCTTAGTAAACTGAAAACAACTTATTTTATATGGAAAAAAAACTGAAATGCATCATTCACCCGATTCTATTTATCCCGATGCCATTTTGATGTGTGTCAACATCAGCTTATTGCAAAAGCGCAGATTAATTGCAGGGCATTGTTTTGACATTGCCTACTAAGATTACGTTACACAATCATATGAGCAGAACAATCATGTCATGGGTTTGCAATAGAGGTCTGCGGGTACCCGAAAATTCGGGGTAACTCCGGGTATTAGCGTGAACCCGAGTGGTCGGGCGGGTTTGACACGTCTCGGTCTTTATTCGGGCGGGCTTTTATTTTAAGCCGGGTCGGGCGGGTACCTAATGCCCGAATTAAATCGGGTTGCAGGTACCCGACAAGACATTAAAAGCAAACCCGGGGTTTTAAAACTATTTTACAGCCAAAATTTGTGAATTACAACGTTCACGGAATAATTATTGGGCATCGTTCCACACACTATCTTAGACTAGTGGTCATAACTGCCAGTCATTATTACTGAGGTGGATGTGGATGAACTGGAAATACCTTAGCTTACTATTCCCGACACTCGCACATGAAAATGTGGCTTCTGAAAGAAGCTAGCGGTCTCTGGTGCCTAGAAACGTAAGCAATTTTGTTTTGTTGATAATTTGGTACGCCATATTTCATGTTCAATTTAAAACAAATAACATTTTGATCATGAAAGATCGTATTTGACGTAGGAACATTTGTATTCCTTTAGTACAGTACTATTTTATGCCCAAAAAATAGTTTAAACAGCATTAAATCATTTGTTGCAAGCCTAGACACCAGTAGCGCTAGCATACTTTTCTCAATCTAACCTAAAGGAACTGCTCAGTGTCGCCATCGTGACTGACTCACACTCTTAGGCCAGAAAGATAGACTGTGGCGTAGCCAATACCGTCACCAACTGTAAAAACCGAAATCAAGGTAGCAGTGGCATTGGTACTATCATTGACTTTACATACAAAGTCTTAGTTTGTAAAGTCAATGGTACTATTTACACGATAACCGGTAAATAGCAAGAGCAAAATCAAAAGTAAATAATCTCTACAGATTAGTGTTTACATTATTTTTACAATACAAAATTCATCAGTGTATATATTTTTACGAAATATAATCAATATATGACTATTCGGTATAATTGGTTTTATTGCCGAATTATTTCTCATTCCATCTTGCAAATTGTCAAAACATTTAAGATTTCTTGATAACCAATGAAAACAATTTCTTGGGTAATCTAACAGTTGGATATCCATAGTCAATGGTTGGATACTTCATAGACAGATTTCTTCATTCTCTATGTAGTTTTATAGTAACGGTACTCCATGTTTGTTGTATGGTATGGCGCGATCCGTCGTCTGCATTGATGATTTGATAGATGGTTTTCCTCTCGTTCTTGTTTATTCAATTCACATTTGTGTTACTTGAGTGATGTTGAATTTTTTTCTGATATGAAAAATAAATATAAAAAGCCACGGAATTGAGAGAATTCTAATGTCAGTGTATCAACTAAAGTGAAACCAAAGATTTGGGAAGTGTAAAATGTCGTGGATGGGCATTCATCTGCTATTTGGAATCACTCAAGCAAAGAAACAAATTTGCCGAAAGTAATCCAACAGAATGAAATGCAATTATTTTAAGTCTGTTTTGAAAAAGGATATGGCAATATTGATTGAAAGGCCAAGTTTGAGTATAATCACATAATCTTTCATAATAAAATAACTTTGTGTATTATTAGGCCTACAGAAAAATAGGGCTATGGTATGATAATTCGCATCTAGGGTATTTTGACATTTATAAAAGTGGTTTTTGTTTAGTTTCAACAGTGTACAATATAATTTGTATATTTGTCATGTTTGTTGAATAAGTTAACATTGGGTAAAGTAACTTAGGACTAAAGGAACCCTTAGCTTGATAGGTTATTGCTCGGGAGAATTTTTAACATTTTATAGGGCCTACTAGAATAAAATACATTATAGTTTTTTAACTTTTGTTAGGCCTAGGCCTAACTTAGTAGCTGGAAGGTTTTTGCCTTGTATTTATTAATACTATACTTAAGCTTAGTTGTCACATCAACAATTATTTTAAAAAGAAATAACTTAGGCCTAGACTTTTTTTACAAATAATAGCGAAGCCGACCCGAAGTTTTATTCAAGTTACAATACCCGAACCCGACTTTTAACATACATAGGCTACCCGAACCCGACCCGAGATTTTTTAACTCACACACCCGAACCCGAAACCGACCCGAATTTTTCTTTAACTTATAATGTTCAAACCCGACCCGACCCGAAAATTGATGTTAATCTACTACCCGACCCGAAACCGACCCGACTTGAAAAATCACTACCCGCAGACCTCTAGTTTGCAATGTTTATAGACAGCGTATTCCGGATTTCTTTATTATTCTAGGTGGAGTTATTGACTGTTTCTTCTCAATAAATGGTCGGGAGATGGGATTATTTACTAGGGAATGAATGATAAAATGAGTTTAAATATGAGAAAGTTGTTTTTGAACATTGTATTGCAATAAATTAACCTGTAAACTACAGCAAGATAAACTATTGATAAAATAAACTTTTTATTTAACATTGATGCTATTTTTCAGAGTGGAAGGTCATTATCAAAAGGCAGTAGTGGAGGAAAGAAAAGTTCTCCATCATCTCCTGTCTCAAGTCCGGACATCCATTCGCACAGAACTTTAAGGTAAAGTAGAGTAAGATGTGAAGTTTCCTCGTTATATTATAATGAAGAAACTTTTGCCTTGCTCAATATCAATGTGAGCAGCAACATTCTTTGTCCATTGTTTGTTGGTTAACAAACAAAATTACAGGAAACAGTTCTTTCTGCTGTTTTTACCATTTAGATTTGTACTACAGACTTATTGAATAACTTAGCTAATAATTGGTCTCCTTGTTCAACATATTTCAGGCGATAATTCTTAACAAATCTAGCATATCGTCACTTAACAAACAATACCGCCTATCCAGCAAAACTCAAACTTTGCAGGAGAGACAAAAAACTGAATCAAAAGAGCAGTGTTACCAATCTTTGAAACGTTTTATGTAAAAATATTAAGTTATACTAAGCAAAGTGTAATAATGACGATATTAGTTGTTTAATTATAGTTTTAATAATTTTAAATGTACATAGACGGTATTGCCACTGTGTTTGTTTTTAAATTTGAGATAGGCGGAATCACTGATTTTTACATAGGCGGTATTACTATTATTTTGGTAGGGGAAATGGGAGTTAGGCTGTATTAGAAAACACTATCTACAATCAAAACCGCCTATCTACAATCCGCCTATCTACAATCAAAACTTGATCGCGGCAATTTTAGTATTTTTCAATTGAAAATCACAATTACTTTGACATTTTAAGCTACATGACTATTGTCTGAGTAATAAATATACAAGTACGTACTCTAGTAATGCATTTCAAGCTTCTAAAGACAAAGTTAAAACAGAGCTTACCTGTTGCAATGCACTGTCCAATGGCGACTGAGTAGATTGGCGCTATTTTGATAAGAAACGTGATCAGGGCCGCCCCGAGGGCAATAGGCGCCCGGGGCAAGGTTTTGACCAGCGCCCCCTAAATTAAATAATTGGCATACCTTATAAACTGTAATGTTAAATTACAATTCTAAGCACTAAATTAGGTGCATGACTAACTTTTCAATGCTGTTTTAGTAGGACGAGATGGCCCGTGCGCAAGTTGCGCATTTTATGATTCTGCATAAGTGAAACTCACCAACAGTATGTGAATGTTGATTATGAAGTGACATAACTTAGATCTATTTTTGTTTACTATCTGGCTTTTAAAATTCATCTGAAGGTAATCAGCTGTTAAATTACAATTCACATTCAAGAACTTGCAATAAAAGTTGGTCAACATTTTAAAGTGCCCTCTAGAAATAAAGGCGAGGGGGGCAAAGCCTGAAACAATATGACCTTTTTAATTTTATTCTTCACTGCGGTATATACCAGTACTAAACTTTAAAATGACCCCTCAATATTAAAAATCGGTTCAGTAGGTCGAGAGAAAAAGGGATGTAACAGACGAAACCCTTATAGAAATAAGAAGATAGATTCACGAAGACAGTCCGATGAAAATCGATACATTGTTGCAAATTTTTTTGTGAAACACATTTTATACTGGTATTACACATGATAAACATAACCACAAATGATAACATTGCAGGGCGAAAGTGGGTGAGTGGGTACACAGGGACGCACAGCTGTTAAATTTCCATCGGACTACTTTTGTACATCTTACTATTGTTTTGTAATGTAATGTAATGCTGCTAGTTAATGTAAGACACAGAACAAAAATAATAAGAGAGAATGTACACACCAACACCACATCAAATTACATGAGTGGTTAAGGAGTGACGGGGTGGGCGTATGCGTAGTTCACCACTGCGCGACCGCCGGGCTCAAATGAGCACTCAATCCATTTTTGCAGTGCGTAAGATCAGCTTGCCAGTAGTAGGCTTACATGCAGCCAAAAGCGATGCTATCATGATTCACTTCCACTAGCTTTGTAAAAAAAGGTTTAAAGTTACAATGAATAACTAGTCACTACTCATTCCCCGACTATAATAAATTGTTTTAAATGTTTATTTGAACTAATCAACAAAATTATTATTAAACTATTTGTAACAAAAATATTTACAGATGGAGGTTTTACAATTTTGTCAAGCTTTTAAAAATCGGGGATTTCCTCTCGGCCGCGGCGCCCCTTTGGCCGCGGCGCCCGGGGCAACTGCCCCGGTCGCCTCGCCCTTGGGGCGGCCCTGAACGTGATTGGCGGTAATGCTCCAAACAGTATAACAGCGCTATCTATTGGAAAACGTCAGAAAACTAACCCTAGTAGTGTGCGCGATCGCCCACAGAATGCGCAGCGTTCAAAACCCGGGTTTCGCCAAAAATTGCAGATTGGCGGTATTGTTTGTTAAGTGACGATATTCAAGTTATTATCTTTAGAATTCTAGATATGTATTGGAAACTATGGGTTTTCTGAAATTTATCGATAACTTTACGAATTTTTCATTTTGATTTTTTACCATTAGATTATTTTTTCTTAACTTTCAATGACAATTTTTTTGAATCTTGAAAAGGTATCACTATTTTTTCATAAGTTACACATATTTGAAATATTAGTGAAAAATGTATCTTAAAACAATGAAAGAAATAACACATTCGGAATAGGATGAGTTTTTCACCGTTTATTTTCCCACTCTGAACAGGAACAATCCAAATATTTTCCCGATCTACGATTTTCTCTGAGCTAACTCAGCCGTGTTTCCTCCGCAGGGTATCGGAGAGTGACTCGTCGTCGCTCAACAGCGTGGAGCTGGATGCTGCCGTGTATGCGGACAGCGACACCGGGCTGGAGAGCATGTCGTCTGCCGAGACTCCCAGCAAGGTGTGCAGTCTGTGCCTGGAGAGCGGCGGGGGCGGGGGGGAGGGCAAGGCGGCCGAGTCACTACGCCAGGAGGTGACGCGACTCAAGTGCGACAAGCTTGATCTACTGCGGCAAAATGTGGTAGGTACTTGAGCGTTTTTGTGGCATTGAGCCAAAGAAATTTTCTCAGATAAAATTCTTTGATAAAGCTTTTTCTGGATGATGGGTAAATTTCTTTTAATGATTGAGTAAATTTACTTATCAGTAACTGCACAAAATTGTTTACAGTTAAATTTTAATAATACAGTAGAACCTCGATAGTTCGACACTTTGTGGACTTAGAGAGTGTCGAACTACCGAAATGTCGAACTATAGGGAGTATATGGGAAATTTTAACACTGGGAGTATAAAAATCATAATTTGAATTTAGGAAACACTAAATTTTAGTGAAACCATAACCTAATTGAACTTTAACATAAACAACATTCAAATCATTCGCCAATTTGTTTACATTTTCATTTTTGTCAGGCTCCAACATGGACACTATCGGTCATTATTAACATGTTAAGTTGTCATGGACCATGTCGAACTATCAGGAGTGTATCGAGAGTCGAACTATCGAGGTTCTACTGTAGTGGAAAAGTGTATTATTAAAATTGACAGTATTATTAATTATTTTAATTAATTATTACTTTTTAGTTAATATTATTTTAAATTAATAATTATTAATTATTTTAATTTATAATTAGTAGTTTGGTTACTGTATTAATAATACAGTACCCAATTATTTTAATTGGGTGTAGTACTTGAGGTTGTCTAATCCACAAACATAAAAAAGTCCAGAAAGTCACTCTAAAGATCCTGCTTATAATTAACATTTTACAAACATGCATCTATCAGTACTACATTTACACTGCTGAACTGTTAATAAATTCATGTTTATCTTGACCATTCATAATATTTATTTACAAACTTAAATAATTTCTTTATAAGTTTTCTTGAATTCTTTAAAGGGATTTTACTAGAAAATGCTTCAAATTTTAATCAATAAAAATTTTGTAAATACTTCACAAGGTTATTTTTATATTAATTGGTTAATGTACGTTGAACAAAAACAGTAACCAGTAAAAATTATTTTCAGACGTGTCAGAGAGAGATAAAGCGACTTAGAGAAAAAGAGCTCACCCTTCAGTCAGATTTGGCTAACGCTTCAAAAGAGATACTCAGGCTTCGCGAACTGCTCAAGGAGTATACTACGGCTAGCAGTGAGGGCTCAGCTGTCTGAACCGAACATGCGATGATCTGCTGTTGAGTGTGACCACCTAACTAACCAACTGTGCTGTTTTTATGTAAAGTCTGTTACAAAGAAACAGATGCCCTTCTCTTGGAAATGCTTACTTCCAGAACAAGTTGTGAAACAAGCTTCAATTTTGGTGTTTGCTATTGTTCGGCCTATTCTTCAAGGTCATGTTAAATAGGGTTATAAATTCTCTTATTCTGGCAGAAATTTGAAAACTTCATATACCTCATACCATGATTTTCTTCTTGCATTACTGTAATGAAAGGAAAATTCATTTCCTCATACAAATAATAATAATAATAATAATAATAATCGTTTATTTCATCATAATACAAAAATGTATACAATGGTACATATAAATACACAAAAAACAAAAGCAATAAACTACAAGAATATTTACATTTGACTTGATGAAATAAGTAGGGACCCCCATAGGTAGCCCTGTGTTGGGTGTTCCAGCACGTTTTTAGACAAAACAAAAACAAATGGTCTGCGGCAACAATACAAATATTTTGAAAGACATAATATAAATAAATAAATAACAGTGCAATTCCATATTTACAATCCCAACAACACTAAACACAAAATAACAAAATAAAACTGATTCAACAATGACGTACAATACCGTAATTAAATTCTTTTAGCTTATACAACCCAGATTTAAGAGCATACTACATACTTTAAAAAAGAAAGAAAGAAAATTAGGTTTTACAGTTTCGTAAACTGATAGAAGGTAACTGTTTCTCTTTAACTGGCCATTTTTGTAAGTAACTGGATTACTCGTTAGTTGTTGAATATTTAAGGATTCCTGAACAAGTGAATAAAAGACATCTTTACATCAAAGGTATTTTGGTGGAAATGGTAAATGGATGAACTTTTTATGATTATTTGAATTTAACTGTATAAAGTATTTATGTTGTATCATCAATAAATTATACTTTGTCGCTAATCATCTTTGATGAATACTTTGGAATATTAATGATTAATCCAGTTGCTTTTTGTCTGATCAATGGTTATCTGTTATGCACAAAATGCTATTACATTTAGCATGTAAGATAAATTTTATGGCAATTTCATATGAATATTATGTTCAGTTCAGCATCCCAATTGGTACCTATTAAAGAAAACCGAACATTTTACTTGGCTACCCGTTGAAGTCTTTTTTTATGTTTCATGAAGCAAACATCTATGAAACTGATAATTTGTTTAGTTTAGTATTTAAGTACAAATTATCACTGCAGTATTGTTTACTTAATCACATCACTGTATTTAACTAGGCATTTATTTTTTAAGTCCCAAGTTATAACTAAAAAGTATTTTTGTTTATTTTGAAGTGTAAAATATTTTCCTGCATTAAAGGCCTGTCTTCTAACTGAAATTATTTTGTTACATTTAAATTAATCACTTTATTTTGTGGATGAATATGATTTTTTCATTTTATGTTTAAAACTTTTTATAAGCTTTATATATAAAGATTATGCTGAAAGGACGAATTAAAAGTCAATTGTTTACTCAGATATTAAAAACCTTTTGTGTAACACCAATAAGTGTGAAAAAGAATATATCCATAAAGATGCGTCCGCACTGGCCAAACATTCGTGGCAAACTTGTTCAGCGAACACAAAAAGCAACTAACATTTCTGGTGAACAATTACTGACCATATGTTTTACATTAGGAATAGACACCAACAAACAAACAAAAGTTTGCCAGGACACTGATCGCCCAGTGCAGACGCAGCTTAATATGTAATCCAAATTGGTTATTATTGTTCGGTGTTATTGGTGTTTGATGTTACATGTATTGTGAAGTTAGTATCACTTTACTTGTAGTAACTGTGACTCTAGTGTATCTTTCATTCTTTGTGGTTCACTTCTTCAGGAAATATTACTATGAGAGATCACCTTGTCAAGAGCTCTAAGTTTCTCGTTCTTGAACAGCTAACTTTACGCATGTCGGGGTTTAGCATGTGCTGATATGACCAACCAGCTAAGGATAGAGATATATTATGCTGAGTACATAATTATACTTACTTTTGTTTTGAATTTGTTGAATGATGGGGCTTAGTTTGAAAAACTGGTGTTTAAAAATACTCATTTTGGTTTTATAGAGATTAACTTCTTTTACTGTCAGTTATTTGAACTAAAATTAATATCTCAAATGCTAAATAGCCATGAAATTCAAACCAAATACTCGGTACACCGACAAAATAAGTAGAGGAAACAAAATAATGTTATAAATTAGGTTGAATTAAACTTGTTACTTTGACTGATTCTGTTAAATTGTTCTGTTTTATGTACATTGAATAAATTTATATAAACTGTTAAAAACCATAATAGGATCTCAAAAGTCACTCAATGAATAAGTTTTCTATTAATATACCTTCTAAGAGTCACACAAAATTCCTCTATAAAATCAACTTATTACTGATGATTGTTCGAGCATATAGTTTATAAGATTCTATAACAAATCTTTCATTACTATTTTAATAAGCATTTCCTAACTTATTAATGACATAACCCTTCCTGTGGTAAAACTATGTAGGTTGTACATTCCATTTGTTGCATGTTTTTTGAACGTTTTTGTTTTGTGTGAAATTGTACAGTTATTTTTATTAACATGTAAGGTGAAATTGTGGTTGAAACGTGAAGATTTTAGTTTGATTATGTTGATGTGGAATGAAGCAGAGTTGTATAAAGTGTAAGATACGGTGGAACATATAGACAATCGCATATACATCACCTTGTATATTATAAGCACATACCAAAGCTAACATTCCAGACCTCTGGAACTTATTATTTATTGAGCTTTCTTTATTCTAATGTACATAATACTATTCGTAAGATTTATATATTTTTAGAAATTGAATTGTGATTGAATGATACAAAGCTAAAGAAACAGGTTTAGAGATAGTTATGAAGTGTTGAAATGAATCTATTTTCTCAGAAGTTATGCTGTAGTTAGAGTCTAGTTAGTGTTAAACTATTTATTCACATTGTTATTTTATGTGTAACCAATGCAGTATTGTTTTGTTAAAAATTTTCTTGACTGTAAAGCAAATCTTAAAGTATGTGAGTCATAATTCAATATTCTTTACACCAGGTTTTCCTATAAACCAGAATAAATGAGCCTATTACAATTAGATTATAATTGATTGTGTTGTGTTACGGTATTAAATAAACCAAACACTATGGATACAATTTACATAAGCGGCTCTAATGTCTTCAGTAATAGAAATAGGAATGTAACAATTTTTCATCAGAATATTCAGTGTTTGAACAGTAGGATTGAACCCTTAATTATTACATTAGATGAACTTAAACCAGATGTTGTTATTTTGACAGAGCACAAATTAACTTTAGCTGAAATAGAAAATTTTAAATTGCCTGGATATAAATTGGTTAGCTATTTTGTTAGGGTCTTAAATCAGGGAGGTGGAGTATTAATTCTTGTAGCAGATTATTTCCGTTGTAAAAAAATAACTAGTAATCTGATAGAAACTTTGAATGAAGATAAGGTTTTTGAATCATGCATTGTGGAAATAAAATTAGATACTGTTAAAGTTATTGTAGCTGGTGTGTATCGAACTCCGTCAAGAAATGTAGATTGTTTTCTAGAAAAATTAGATAGGTTATTAAATATTTTACTAAGTTTCAACTGTAATGTGTGTGTTGGAGGAGATTACAATATTGATATATTGGTAGATGATAGAAAAAAGATAGATTTTGTTAACTTACTTGAAACACACAACATGTATTATACTGTTGACATACCGACCAGAGTAACTGACAATAGTGCAACTGCTTTAGATAACTTTATTACTAGTATTGACAGAAAATATGTAAAGGTAATGTGCCTAATTACAGCTCTCTCTGATCACGATGGCCAAATTTTTACACTAATTAATTTTGATCAATCAAAAAATAATCACATCAGGTTGTGGGAATCAAAAAGGACATTTAAGAAAACGGATGTAAATAATTTTATTAACGATTTAGTTAATGAAAACTGGACCGAACTCTATCAAACACCTATTGAGCACAAATTCACTTTTTTTTACAATGTGCTTAAATATTTTTTTGACAAAAATTTTCCAATTAAAAATGTACTCTCTAAATCTGACAGAAAAAAATGGATTGACGATGAAATAAAAAAAGAGAGAGATAACCTAATTCACAATTTTAGATGCAATAGGACAAATAAAAACAATCTTACAAAACGTAGCCTGAAAAAGCAGAAAAGGAATTTCAGAAAACTAATCAACCAAAAAAAGACAAAATATTTTAATAATAAAATTAGTGAATCTGAAAACATTGTAAAAACAACTTGGCAGTTGGTAAATAATGACCTTGGAAAAGTTAAAGACACCTTTTACCATGAAGTTGAATTGAATCATAGAGGTAAATTGGTTTCCAACCAATCTGAAGTTGTAAACATATTAAACAATTATTATGCTGACATGGTAGATAATGTAATAATCCCCAAAATAAATAATAAAATACAAGTAAAACCAGTTTCAGCTGGAATTAATTTGGAAAATCCTAGATTTAGATTTAATACAGTTTCTGAGGAGCAGCTAATTCACATAATAAATTCAGTAAAAAGTAAGTGGTCGTCAGGCTATGATGAGATTCCCACAAAACTAATCAAAGATGTTAAATGGGCAATACTCAAACCTCTCCATCACGTCATAAATTCTTGCCTTATTTCTGGAGTCTTTCCCTCTCAATTAAAAGTCTCTAAAATAATTCCACTTTACAAAAAAGGTAGTAAAAGGGATCCTTCAAATTACAGACCTCTTTCAATACTTCCCTCTTTGTCAAAAATTTTTGAAAAGTGTATGTTGATCCAATTGGCTGATTTCTTTGAAACTAATAACTTGTTAGATAATCAACAACATGGTTTTAGACAGAATAAATCCACAACTACTGCCATAATATCTTTTATTGAATATATAATAAATAAAATAGATAATGATGAACAAGTTGTTACTGCATTTCTTGATTTAACTAAGGCGTTTGAAAGTGTATCACATCCAATTTTGCTTGATAAATTAAGTTCTTATGGAATCAATGGTAAAGATTTGGCTTTAATAAAATCTTACTTAACTGACAGGCTGCAATATGTTGAAACCACACAAATAGCTAGAAACAGAGTTTTAAAAATAAAATCCAAAACTAGACTAATTAAATATTCAGTACCGCAAGGATCTGTTCTAGGTCCATTTTTATTTCTTTGTTACGTAGGAAAACTACCTCAATGCCTCACAGAATTAAAAATAAATAATGAATTATGTCTTTTTGCTGATGATATTAATTTGACAATTTCAGACAAAAATATTAACAAAATTTTTCCAGCAGTAGAAACAGCAATAAACAAAGTAAAAACACAGCTAGGTAATCAAAACCTCTTGCTCAATGAAAATAAAACGACTTTTATCAAGTTCTCATGTAAGAATACTAAAAGCGTAATTGAAAATCCACAATTTCCCTTTCAACTCCAAGATAATACAAAATTTTTAGGATTAATAGTAGATAAAAATCTTAATTGGACATTTCACATTGATAAACTATGCTCTAAATTGAGCTCCGGTATTTTTGCAATTAGAAGATTAGCTCCATTTTGTAATTTAATAACCCTTAAATCTGTCTACTTTTCTTTGATCCACTCCCACATCTCATATGGTTTGGAAGTGTATGGATCAACAACTGTCTGCAATTTGAATAGAATCTTATACCTACAAAAAAATGCCATAAGAACTATGTTACATTTAGATCATGATGCACATTGTAAAAATCACTTTAAAGAATTGGGTATAATGACGGTCTATAGTCTTTATATATATAGAACCGTATTGCATGTGAAAAAAATTAGTGGCACTTTACCTAAAAATATGGAAAAACATAGTTATGATACAAGAAGCAAGCAAAATTTACAGGTACTAAAACATAAAAAAGAAGTTTTCAAAAAGAAGCCATCTTACATAGGAATAAAATTTTTTAACCACCTCCCAACAGTAATAAGAAATGAATTAAGTTTTCAAAAGTTTAAAAAATCTGTAAAAACATTTTTTGTAGAAGCTACATTGTATGATATTAATGAATATTGGTCTATAAAGTGATTATATTTTATTTTTTTTCATTAATTTTTTAGACTTAATTAAATTAAGTTAGTATACTCATTGACACAATTCATGTATACAAATGTATACTTGATGAATAAAGGATATTTGAATTTGACAATTTACATTCACTGAGTTAGTGTTTCTGTAACAAATCTTTGTATGTTGATTTAATTTTGTTTAAAAAGATAGACTTAATGCTTGAAGTTATTCCCTAAATTTAAATTCACCACTCTTTTGATGTAAACATGTCTTTTTTGTCTTCAAACCTGATACAAAAATGACTGCTTTAACTCAGTAGATAATCTATCCATAGTCCAGATTTAAATACATAGGTAACTCCAGTGAAGTAGTAGGCCCCTGATATCATGGAAAATTTTCAAGTAAAATAAAAGGGGGGGGGGATTAAATCAATCTTGACACTTCCCATCAAAATGTTGAAATTATGCTAATGATTGAATGAAATATCTTCAAAATTCTACCTTTTCTAATAATTTTCTCTGATATTGCTACATGAAAAAAAGCTGAAAAACTTTGTCTAATTTGTTGGACGGAACCAGTGAATTTTCATTTTAGTCTAGAAGCCTAGGGCATTCTTACGAAGTCTTAAAAAGCCCACTAAATCTGAAGATTTTTTTCGCAAGTGCCCAAATCTGAGAGTTTTACAATTAATCAGTTTATATATGACTCACATTTTCATTTAGTTGTAAAATGGAAACTATTTTGATACATATTTTTCTTAAAACTATTATTTGTTATTTCAAATCACAGTTTCAACACAATTTTCTTTTTGGATTTCAGAGCAGAAAGTGAACAGAATGTCACAGGTGCTAGAAACAAGTTTTGTAAACAACTGTTTCTCTTTTTAGTGCAATTACAACCACTTTAAACTGATTAGATTAGTAAGCACATTGTATTGTACATACAAAAAAATAAATTACAGTGTCAGATTTATGGTTTGTATTGTTTTCTCCTGGTCCATAATTAATTCCCAAAGTAGATCATCATATCAGTTATATGGAACTTAATAGACCTATTAAAGAACTTGCGATATTAAAGAAAGCCTGATGTGAAGTCAAAAATAATTCTATTTGTAATTTTTTCAGTAGTTGGGTTGGTAACGTGTGAATAAGACACTCATGAATGGATAACAGTTTTATAATTAGTTTATTAAAACTAAAATAGTACATTTTAACAATTCTCTGTAGTTGGTAACATCAGGGCTTCTAAAAAATAAGTGGTACAAAATAAAGTACATAGAAAATTAGAGTGAAATAAAAATCAAAACTATATCAATGTAGAAGTCAAAGTGGCTAAAACTTTACTTGTTTAGCTAGAGCTACCGGCTATATAAATGATATAAAACCATAAATGGCCTATAGGAAGCTGTGGTGTCAAACAGTAGATTAATATAGAACCAAATGAGAGTGATACACCAAATACAAGTTGAGTGAGACTGTACTTCACATGATAAAGGATACCAATTTTAATTAGTTTTCATAATAGGTTTATCCTAACCACATACAGATCCAAAATTATAAAAGCTTTGTATATTTATATTCTGATTTATGTATATGCCACATTTTGTAAGGAGTGATATTTGTTCATGTTGTTACTATTACTCAAACTGTAAAAAAACACAAAAAAATTAATGAGTTCTGATTTGGGGAGCAATCTGCTCCCGGAGGACATGAGAAGACAAACAGGGAAGAAACTGAAGATAGCACTCACCAACTGGCTGTCAAAGAACCCATTCTACTCCCTGGACAAATTCCTGCAATGGAGGGATACGCTTCCACCTCCACACTAATGAAGAATATGAAATTGTAAACAATTGACACTATTTCAAATCTTTATGCTTTGTAAATAAAGAGATTTTGATTGATTGGGACAAAAAAGTATTTTTTAAGGTTATTTTGTACAGTAGACTCTCAGTTATCTATCTGGCCTTTTGTGGCTGACATATGGGTCGGATACCCTGAGGCTGAGTTGTGACGTTAGTGCCGAATTATAGAAATATCAGTGTCAGTAAACATTAATGCATAATAATATGTCTGTAAAATCCACTATATATTTGTCAAATACCACTCACTCATGTATCAGAGAATCTCTATAACCAGGTTATAGAGGGTTGAAATTTTGGTATGGTCAGTTCTCTTTGCTAAAAAATGCCCACTAAGACTTCTACCTGTTATTCATATGGCCAATTTTTCATACAAACCAAGGAAACAACAAATCTAAAATTATAGGACCTATGTTGTTAACATTTGGCATGGGCGTTCTTTTTTTTTTATTAAAGGTGCTCACTAAGAAAAGGTTTAGCATAATTACATTAGGGCTTTGCCACACAACTTAAATTTTCTATCAAATGATATTCTTATGGCCAATTTCTTGTATGAATCTAGGAAACAAAGAATCTGAACAACTATAGGGCCTACAATGTTGAAAAATAGCATGGACATTGCTCTTAGTGGTAGCATGGACCTTTTCATAGTGCTCACAAAGAAAAGGTTTTACAAAATTCCTTCAATGCTCTGCTCACACTACTTCAATGTTTTAATCAAATCCTCAATAAAGAAAATTTTGTTGCTCTTTAAAGAGATTTTGTTACCTATCAAATAAATTCAATCACGGACGAAGCTGTGACGGGGGTTAACTAGTACCATATAGCTGTAATTATCTATTTATTCATTAAAATGCAGTATATGGCATATGAATTACAACGAAAATCGGTATGATAAAAATAAACGTCTCTTGTTAAACATTTTACAATTTATTATTTATGATTCATTCATGTGGTAACCTTGCACACCCCACATATTGCATCACCACTATACAACACTTTTTATTTAACTTATAGTGAACCGGTGTAACTGACAGTTCCCGCCGTTGTTTACATCATTCACCAATACAAAAAGAGTCTAGGGCACTGGGCAGGCTAGTGTGCTCGCCAGTGATCAGTCAGCTTTCAGCTGTCAGCCGGCGCTGTTTAGAACAGAACATTAGTGTAGAAATAGTAGGGGAAAAATAGACTTTGACCTCGGACAAATTGTACTCCCAAATTTTAATGTTTTATTGAGATAGTAGGTGTAAAATCAAAAACATATCAAAAGTTTACCAAAATTCCTCCATGGGAAGTTCGCCATTTTGACCAATTTTAAAAATGGCGGACAATACCTATTTTTAACAACTTATTCCGAGTTTACTTCAATAAAACCCCACTGTAAATCAAGGTTTTGATTCATTTGAGTCCATAAAGATAATTAGTAACTGTATGAAGTATAAAAAGCACCCATGTAGCAGCAGACCTGCTTAATCAATAAAATGGAAAAAAAACTATTTTAAAATAGTTTTTAATTTTCAAGAAACCATGCACAAGTGCAGTTGTGTGTAGGTTTGCTGAATTTGGAAAGTTGTATGCAATCTCAATTAATTAAATAATAACCAGTGAAAATACAACAAATGTTTTGTTAAAATATATTCATTAATAAGAGAAATGTACCATATTATTGTTTCTCATAGAAATAACACAGGGATCTTCATATTCCGTTTTTAAGGTACTTCCTTATTTCTAAACGTAATAAAAAAAATGTAATATAACAAATTGTTCATTTTTTAAGATTACCGAGTATAATAAAAAATAATCATAATGCATGTACTCCCGTCGCGTCAGACCTGCGTACTCAGCGAATTTTCAATGGAAATCGGTGTATGGTTTTTTGGCTTTCTCCAAAAACACCATGGGAATAAGTAAGGAGGTTTACTACCATGGAGGTGTAGCCAAATATAAGCCAATTCCTTCCTAGTGAATATACATAGAAATTTATACTGTATTCAGTCATAAACGAGATACGATACAGGGTTGTATTGATTTTTCATTAGAATAACATGGGAAACATATTATTGTACTTTCTCCGTGATCAGTTAAGCCGAGTTTCAAGTTAAAAATTAATAAATTCTTTTTTCAAATCCCTTTTTAAAAATCCCTTTCCCCGTTTTTCAATCTCTTTTAAATAGCTTCAGTTTAAATTGTTATTTTTTTAAATTGAGTTATTAGAATATGAAGAAAAATTTTTCTTACCCTTTTGAAAAATCATAAACCTGTTCGAAAAAACAATTATATTGGATGGCAAACTCGTGAAAATAGATTTAGGACTACATCTTCTTAGAATATTTCATTAAAATCAGAAGTACCTTTCAAAAGTTATTAGTACCATCCGGACACATATATGTTGCATTTGATTTGTTATTACATTGTAATATTTTTGTTAAGTTTATGATTTAACTACAAAATTTGATCGTCTGCCATTTCGGGCTCAATTGTCCTTTTTAGATCGGGTTTGCGGCACTGTATTCTACCAAACAACACCTGTAATTTGATGTACATATCAACCTGTGCCTACATTAAGGAATTTCTTTTGACTCCTGGTGGGCCGTCCCCTATTAGGACCATAATGTTGTGAAATGTCTCAAAATTTGACATTGATGACACAAATAAGATATTTAAAGTTTAATTTCTCTAACTAATTTCACACGTAACCTAAGAAGGGTGAAGTGCTTCATAAGCCACCCAGCCCATTAACATGGTAGGTATATGAGATTTTAAAAATGATGGTTTATTACCAATTTCCCATGGTCCGATTTTGGTAAACTTTTTTTTCCACGTTTACTACTTGTCACTTGACCCATTAACGACAAAATATTTGGGAGTACAATTTGTCCGAGGTTCGGCCCTATTTTCTCGTAAATTTCCCTGACTAAAATTGGGTATCCAGAACAAAAGGGAGCAATAAATAACGGGACAGTTAGGTACTGCGAGTTTAGCATTTAACTATTAAAGGCCAAAACTGAAAGGTTTACCTATAAAACATATTTTTAACAGTTTATATTTTTATTATTATTCTCAATGACAAGGTCGGATAGGCCGGTGGCCGGATAACCTACTGTATATAAATGTTTTAGGAAATTTAATTCCCTACATAAAAATGTAAACAACACCAAAATTTTTAATTGTTTGCTGGACATCTTATATAATAAAAGAGTGCATTTAAGGGTCTAGAGAGAGAACTACTGAACGGATCGAGGCCGTTTTGGTGTCAATGGATTTCTCATGACCCTTAGATGATAGGAAAAATATGGTATCCCTCGGAAAATGCCTTACAAAGCCGCAAAATGAAAATTAGACCTTATTTAGACCAATCTAAGACGTGATTTTGTCGATTTGTTTACTGCTCCAGGTGATCCATATCTTACATTGAAATTTGACACCACTGCTGCTTTGCAAAGTGTTTTTATAAACAAAACAGACAACTTTTCTCATTTCTTTGATAATTGACAGATACAAATGAAATCAAGGACACGCAATGTTGAAGTGGTTTTTAAAGCAGTAAAATAAATATCTAACAGCTGATGTTTTAATACAATTTTGTTGCTGTACTATAAAGAGAGTTTATTTAATGTAGGTGATTGAATTTATGTAATTAAACTTACAAGCTATTTATTAATATTTGTTTGCACACATTTTTTATCTATCAACTAATGAGCTTTATGTTTTGAAATATATAAACATAATATTTTGATTGTAAAATTCTCCCCACCGTATTTTAATCTATTAATCTTTGTTATAACTAAGTTATATACCGTCTTTATATACTTATTTTTCATCCTTTTAAGGTCGTGTAGGCTTATGATTATACATTTTTAACAGTTGGTTTATTGTTTCCACTGATATAAACGATGAAGTACAAAAATGTGATGATGTATAAGTATGAACCTCGAAGAAATAAGTCTTGAAATATACAAGAAGAAATGCCAAGAATAAGAAAAGAAGATGGAAATAAAGTGGAAACAAAAGACAGAGAATACAAATTTTGAATAGTGTTTTAGTGAAGGTAAAAAACCTACTATACGATGACTTAGGGGACAATTCAGTAACACTTAGTACACCCAGGAATGTACGTACTTCTATACCATTACGTGAAAAATTTGAGTCAGAACTTGAAATCAAGGTTCAATTAAATGCATAAATACTGTGGAAGAGGCCACAGAATGGTGCTCAGCGATGCCAAAACCTAATGGGAACGTTAGGACTCATCGTGGATCTAACAAAATTAAACAAGAACGTACGGAGGCAAAAATTCCAGAGGTTGAGGACACACTTAATAAGATTGGTAAATCGCGAGTGTTAAACAAATAAGATACAAACTCCAAATTCTGGTTAATTAAATGGACTTCGAGTCGGTAAAATTATACAAATAAGTTAATTGGCCATACAACTGGAATGGAATAAATAGAAATACGGTTGCAAACCTTTAATCATTATCTTTTTTGTAAAGTCTCATAGGCCTAATATATTGTAAAACTATATGAGAGTAAGTATTATAAACTATTTAAACTTATAAACTATTATGATATATAGAGATCGCCTCCTGATCAATTAGACCAAATTTTGAGTTGATCTGGACCCTAGAAGTTTATAAACATTATATAACTGAAACCTCCAAAAGATTAACATTGAAACTTTTAAAGCCTGTGGGACGTAGGCCTGAAGTCCAGCGTGAATTATAATAGGATTCTGCTCATCTACAGGACTATACCTTTCTAAAGGTATGCGCGGATTTCTCATTTAATGCACATGAGCTGAGAAAAAATAAGGAAAAGAAACATGCTTGAATATTAATATATAGATAACTGTTCACATTGCTAAAGAAATGGAAATTGGAATACTGATGTGTTGTCGGTGTATTAATAAATTCTGTGACCATTATAAAACGTGAACATCGAATTTATGAATAATCTTCATAAAAATTACCCGTCATTTTTGACGGGCTGTTTGCTAGTTTAATATATTGGCGGTACAGTATTGATAGTCTGCAGTAGTAATGGGTTAGAGGTTTTCACTAATGATAGGTTGAATTGTGTTAGTGACGATGCAAAAAAGGCTTGTTGGACAATTTGACATCCAAAAACATCGAAATGCTAAGGACTGTCCTTATTAGCCAATGTTCCCACTGCCTCCTTATCGCTTTGAGCTGTATCGAGGCCCTACGATTGATACAGATGCACATGTACAGGCATTTACAGACTCGGACAACAACGCCATCCGAACAACAACTTAGGCCACAAAAACAACACAGCCAATCAGGGGGCGCTTGTCTCTGAAGATCGAGGTGCTCTTCACCAGCGATAAGGGCGCTCGTCCCACTCTGTTTGGCCATGCTATTCTCCACCAGCCTTATGTTGTGCATATCACTAAAGCAGAATTAGGGCACAACGTTGTGCCCATGGACACGGAAGACGTCTAGGATAATGGTGCCTAGAGGTTAGAAAACTATTGATCACAAAAAAATTAAATTAATAACCTCTTGTGTTGCATCTGGTCACCAGACACCTTACACTGCAGCCTTCTTAGCCTGATGGTTAACTGGGGTCTGGCCAGTGGTGTGAAACTGCAAAAACAAATTTAGGCCAATGATTAGCTTGTGCATAATTGTAGTGGTGCAAGGTTTGTGCAGGGTTCAGTTTGCAAATGTTATCAATGTATGTACATTTTAGAAATTTCCCTGGTATTTTGATTTGAGAATGCGTGGTTTAGGAATTATGCCTTAGGGACATTACACTATTAACAGCCAAATATAAAAATTTAACTAGTCCTTTCCCATCAGATAGGTATTTATGCAATCTATATTTTCTCTCAATGATGCTACCTGAATCATAAAAATATTAATATTAACATATTTACATTTACTACTCTAAGCTAAAACCATTTCCTTGCAGGATATCCTATGAACATTAATGGTTAGGCTGGCCGGCAAAAAATTTGTTTATGGATTTATAAAGGTCAACAGTTTTTCACTCTATATTGTCTTGAATTTCCGTAACTTCTTCTATTGTTTGTAATTTTGATATGATGTTGCTAACGAGTTCCATTTCATTGTCATTCAAGCTCACTTTCATTTTAGGCACAAACGTAATTTTTGCTTCTTCTACTTGATACTTGAGTTCCTCCAACTTTGCTTTCACTCTGTGTAACTCAGATGCTGCACAAGTGAACTGGAAAAAACAAACATAAAACAAATATAAATTAATAAACAACTTTATTAAGGGCATGCACTTTTAGATTAGATTGTAATATTAAATCCAACTATACCGTATTCAATTTATATTAAAGAAGAAAATACAGGCATTATCACATATATTTCAAACAAATGACTCAATTTTTCAAATTTGTTAGAAATTAAAAGGGACAAATAGAAAGGAGAACCTGTTCCTCTTGTTGACAATTAGACAGACAATGGTGGGAGGGGTTAGTTCCAGCTTTATTATATCAGCTGTTTTCTGTAAAGCTTTTTTTATTGTTCTATTTCACTGATCCATCCTGTTGATTTTACATCACTAGGTTTGAATATGTTTCGAGAGTTCTTTGTGATACTGAAGTTGTTTTTAATTTTGTTATTTAAACTGTTATTTATTTAATAGTAGTTTTGCTTCAGAATATAAAAAGCTCGAATGATATTCTTGATCCCTATGTTACTATCATAATTGGTTACCATAACAGGTTTAATACCATCGGAAGGACCTTGAAAACCAATTTTGGCCTACCTTGAACAATCATGCATTGTGAATGTGAGGGTCCGTGCAAGACAGGATTTTTTAATAACAAAACTGTACAATAAACAATGATTTCTCAAGGTGGGTTTCTCAACAGGAGAAGCAGAGGTTTACTTGATATATTGCACAGTGTTTGTAGAATGATCTTTCCTTTTTTGTTACATCTTCTAGCCAGTTTTAGTTTTTCAGTGATGAATATTTCACACAAATTTTAGTTTATTTTCTGATCATCATCAGCAACAAAAAGCCATGGGTTGTCGAGGTAGTTCAAGTTACTGAAATGGTTGACTTCCTCCACAAATGTCACACCACATAAGTATTTTTTCTCTTAACTCTTTTTCCCTCTTCACTTGATTAAGGAAAGATGAGAGGACGTTCACCTTTTGGTAGATTAACCCTCCAACTGGTCATTATAACCTCCTTTACTGGTAAGGTTTTTTTGGCCGCCGCGCAAACATTTAGTACAAACAACATAAAACATATAAATTGGTATATAAAACATACAAATTATATATCAATTTTTTCAGAATGAAATAGGCTATTCAAAACAATATTGTTTTTAGTGTACTTACAAAAATTTATTTTGTTAATCCTCCTATTTTGTAACAATAAAGATTTTTTTTTCTTATTATTTTCCTTTTAGAGTATTATCATGGTAAGGTATGTTGTCCATACAACAAAACTAAGATAGCCAAAATAACCACAATTTTATTGGCTTTTTACTGATGTATAACACTTGATTGTTTATATTATAAATAAAATATTACAAAGCAAATATGTGAGGTAAGCACAAACCACATTTTCGCCGCCATATTTTTTTAAATTTTTTATTTTTTATTTTATTAATTTTTTATGATAAAATTTTTACTAGAACTATTTATAAATATTAAATATAACTATTTGTTATGTATATAAATAATTATATTTATTTATAATAAATTAATAAAGTTAGGCCTAGGCCTATTCACTCACCTAGGCCTAGGCCTAACTCACAACTTTCATGTTCACTGACAACTTCACTTTGTACTCTGAATCTTCATTTAGAAGGCCCAAATAGCACTATAATTACTCAATTCACTCATTATTACACTGCAAACTAACTATAATTCACTAAAATTTGCATTTCAAGTAATAACATAACCACAATACAGCGCCGCCCCTACGATACGCGTAAACAAAAACAAACACCAGAAATTCAGTCTTACCAACATACTGATATTTCAACAAATACAGCTGAACATATGATGACTAGATTGTTCATCTTTTCCTCTTTCATACTATATAAAAAACATCGACATTGACTATAAAATAACGAAGTAAAATGCATTTTACATAGACCTTGCAAATGGATCGCGATCGCGATCCTACCAGTTTAGAACGGCCTAAATGGGTCGCGATCGCGACGTTCACCAGTTGGAGGGTTAAAAGTTTGACATGGATAAATTCCAGTTATGGAATTGTAGAAAGTATAGGCTTTTCCGAAAAGTAGGCTACTCACGGTTAGTTTTTTGTTGTCATCTAGAGGGGAGACCTCTTCTGCTCCGGCTTCTATTGCATGGTCCACGCTCGCTTCTTCAACATTATCTATGTCTGGAGGGGATGGCACGACTAAGATGCCTTTCTTTTCAAAGTGATTTTCTAATGACTGATCGGCGAGAATACCCCTACAAATTAAGTAAGAATAGTAAATATGAGTAGGTAATAACAGGAAATTGTAAGTTTGATCTGAAATTTTTTGTGTAGTACATATTTTAAGCATATGTGTGTAAAAATGTATGGATACTGAAAATACACTTGATAAAATATACTGTATATAAGGTTGATACCATAGAGCTCTTTACTTTTTACAGGGTGGCTACAAACTAAATTTTGAAAGGTTAAAACAATTACGGTATTGTAACTATTTAAATTCATCAGACCATGGGGTACTTGCATGGTTCCTACATTTTTTATTAACTGTACAATTAATTTTTTCTTTTTTTAGTTCCTAAGAAACACATTCTAAGAAAAAGCGTTAGTGTTTTGAAATCCAATAGGAGATATATCATTTCATTTCATCAACTCTGTCAATGGACACAAAATTTCAATCAGACAATTCAAAGTAAAAAGTGTTCATAAAAAGGCTTGAAAAATAAATGATAGTGAAAAGAGATGATGAATAATGACTGAGCTGTTGCAGATAACATTAAAACTCTGTATTTTCATAATTTACTGCTAAACATCAACATTTGGATTCCTTAGGGGCATTTTCTCGTGTAAATACCATATCTATCATATAAATATTACTCACTCTAGGTTTAGAGTAAAGGAAAATTTCAGAGAATAAGATTATATGAATTATTTGAATGCACATAAAATTAATAAAGAATATGCTAATCATTTCTAGCAACTTTTCATGCAAGTAAAAAAAAAAAAAAAAAACTGAAAATAATATACTCAGTTATTTTTATACTCAGTTAAAAATTATAACGCTGAATACAAAATACTCATTTTACTGCAAACAATTTCATTGGGATCTGTTCTGACATTCCATGAAATTTCCCCCACATAGGCAACGGTAATTTTACAAACGTTATAGACAAGGACAGCTTTAGGATAAAAATATTGGCAGGCAACTTTCCGAGGCACCAATTTTCTAAAAGAAAGTTGCTAATTGTTTGTACAATAAAAAGAACAAAGTTACAATAAAATATCAAAATGTAACATTTATTATAAATTAAATTAGTTGCAGTTAGAATGTTTCAATAGTACGAGGGCTATTCAGAAAGTAAAGAACGTTTCCGTCTTACACCGCTAGTGGCGCGCGTATCGCCTATATTAGGGTATGAGAGCGCTCGGGGCCTCAGTGGCTATCCAGCCATGACACTAGGAGCATAGTCGCGCTGCCAGTTTTCTTTATTTTTAAATTCAAAATGGCCGCTCCCATAAAAAAATTGCCAGTTGCGAAGTGCGATTGGACACGGTTTTTGTTGGCAAAAAACTTAAAAGCGTTAGAGATTTATCGATTTTTATTCTTTCAATTTCAACACAGCAAAGTCCGTGAAACTTGAGGGAAAGATAATGTAAGCTCCGTTATGGTGTAGCAGCGGTTTTCACGGATCTTCTCGTCAACTTTAGTGACCAGTGCGTCAGTCACAATGCTCGATCGTCCACTCTAATGCTCATCAAGAACATTGGTTCGGTCATTTGTAAACTTAATACACAACTTACGCACAGAACTTTCATTGAAGACATTGTTCCCATACACCTCGCACACTTTTCGATAAATCTTTATCAATTTTAGGTTTTTTGCCAGCGAAAACCGTGTTACCGATCGCACTTCGCAACTGGCGGGATTTTTTACGGGAGCGGCCATTTTGAATTTAAAAATAAAGAAAACTGGCAGTGCAGCGATGCTCCTAGCATCACGGCTGGATAGCCACTGAAGCTCCGAGCGCTCTCATACAATAATATAGGCGATACGCACGCGCCTAATGGCGTAAGACAGAAACGTTCCTTACTTTCTGAATAGCCCTCGTACATTCTAGTCAAGGTTTGTGGCTCATGCATGCTGTATGAAAGATAACAAAGACGAATGGTATGGCAAGTGCAGGCAGTGTGGGAAGTTCCATCTCCCATACACGATACACGTCAACTCAATGTTATAATTTCTCTAGGTTCAGCATTGTCAAATGGAATTGTGTTGGTTGGCTATACCTAACTATTGTGTGTTTTTACTCAAAGGTTTTAAGTCTGCTTACACAAGAATCATGTCAACTGTTGAAACTGAACCCATTTCTTCAGTGGTACAGTAGAGCCAGAGTGGTCCAGAACGGCACTCCGGCAGAGCTTTTGGAGCCGGAAAGGGGCTCCAATTTAGCGTCCCACTAGCATAATGTATTGGGGTCTTGGTCTAGCGCCGCACCGCGCTGTTGAGCTCTGTCCCCTTATTCCAGCACAGACTTTTAAGCGAGTGCCGCCCTTTATTTTCCTGAGCTGACTGTACTCTCGCCGTTTTTGCTGTGTGACTGAATTCCCGCAATTTACAGTTCTCAATGATGATCGTAAAATGTAAGGAATAGTGTATACAGACACTAGGAAAGCAATAATACCGTTCAACAGAGTAACCATCTCTCCCAGCCCCTGTCAAAAGTAACTCATAAATCAGCAATTTTCTCTAACCTTACTCTGTTGTTCTGACACATGATGAATCATTACAAATTTTTGTATGTTGAAAATAATAATTTATTGTAACGAATAGTAGAGACTTCAGAGACTTCATTTGAAACACCGACGCACTTAGGCGTATTTTAAGGTGAGTATGACTGAAGGGGTGAGTGTGATGATTGTGATGGATCAGATGAGGTGTAGCTTTGTTACTGACAAATATCAGCTGTTTTTATTTGTCAGGATCATTAATTAATAGCCCAATGACCAAAGGCAGCTGGGTCCAGTATCGAACCATCAAAAAGCACTAACTTTTCTCAGGATCGAACCGGCTACCTTCAGATTCAAAGGCGAGCTCTTTAACCACTCAGCTACCCAGCCAGTTAAAAGTAGTGCATCTAATAAAAATTATTAACCTTGCATCTTTATTATTTTAAACTTATTAGCTGTTTAACTCAAAGTACCAGGTTAACCGAGCCTTGCTCGTTGGTTTTAATTCAGTTTTGATCGAGTGTCATGGTAATAAAGCTATAAAATGTCCAACAACCAACTATACCTCTTCATAGTTAACAGCTGTTTCAAAAGGTCTTCTTAACATTAATGTTCCTTTATTTTTGTATACCTTTCATTGTTATTTTGTTGCCAAAATAGCAACCCATAAGTGCAATGTTAAAAATTACGATTTTTAAACTTAAAATTAGACCAAATTAGATTTTTCCTGGGATTGAGGTTTTTTCTAAACTTATTTTTGGACCAAAACACTCTTAAATGCAAATTTTTGAGGTCGTGGAACACACATCCCTTCAGACATTGCTCGTATTATAGTAGGCCCCTATAGGATTGCATTAAGTGGAATGCGGTAGATTGCTGAGTGATGTGGTACTTTTGACAGTGACCCGGAGAGATGGTAACTTTGATGTGTGCCATTATCGCTTTCTTGGCATCTGTATAGAATGGGCCTAAAAGCAAACAGCACGGCGAAAAGCTGACGCAATAGCAAAAATCACATCTCATTGTTGGGATTGTAGTTCATGGTAATATAGAGTAGCCTACTAGATCATGAAAATCACAAATAGCGATTATCGATTTTTGAAAATTATCAGAATAGTAAAGAATCAATTACTATATTGACTGATTGATTAACAATATGCCAGAGTATGAAAAGACTGCATTAATCAACAACATCCTTATTCCCCCCTACAAACTGGTTGCTCTAAGTACCAAGTTAATTACCGTAATTTACAGTAAAATACTATACTAACCCTTTTTGCCCCCGCCACCATTAACCTCACTGATTCCCGGAATTGACTGCTTTGCCGCTAATCACTGATCCAGCACACCTAATTTCAGCACTCTAACACTGCTTTATTTCTAACTTCTACAAAAAAACTTTTTTTATGGGTAGGCGGTTGTCTATAGTGCCAATAGTGCCAAAATAATAGATGGGGAGGTAATAGATGGATAGGTACCAAGGTAATAGATGGGGAGGTAATAGATGGATAGGTACCAAGGTAATAGATGGGGAGGTAATAGATGGGTAGGTACCAAGGTAATAGATGGGGAGGTAATAGATGGATAGGTACCAAGGTAATAGATGGGGAGGTAATAGATGGATAGGTACCAAGGTAATAGATGGGGAGGTAATAGATGGGTAGGTACCAAGGATGGGGAGGTCTCTGCTGCCCATTTTGCTTCTATTTCACCTGATACACCACTAAATTTTCAATATATGGAAATTAACATCTCCTATGGCAATTAACACATTGTAAAACCAACTCCGAGTGGGACCAATGCAGTTGTGTTAAATTAATTAATTCCATAATTGCAGTTTGTCTGGAACGTTTACCATGTCTTCATTTAATATTCTAAAATTAAATAAAAAATTTAACACACTTAAATTAAAAATATTTGTTATTCTTTAATGTTTTTTTATTGCCACTCAGCTGTATATAACAGCATAGATTAGCTGATTATAACAAAACAAAGCACTACTTTTATCATTGACTATGTACACTAACGTGAATAGACCTTTCATCCAATGCATTTAGTTTGAGGCAAAAATTTGGAAGTTCGGTGGACGACGCACCAGAGTCGCTGCAATCGATGTTGTTGTTATTCAGCTGAATTTACAGTGCTGCCAAAACATTTTACTAAAACATAAACATAACTTTCAGTTATAAAATGTTTCATCCTTGGTTTAAAAGAGTGGTAATACTGATTTATCTATTATACATTACATGTACTTCGATGGACGCCGCACGAGATCGCACCGCCGTCAATATGCTTCAAACAAGCCTATGCTATGAGAAGTCTACTCACGTAGTGTACAAAATCAATGCTTTTATTATCACATTATTTGTTTATGTTGTGATTTACTTCAATTAAGTAGATTTAGTGGTGATTAAACGTGTAAAATCAGTGTGATTAAGTGTAGAAATGTGTAGATTTGTCTATTAGATTTATTGAAAACTAATAAATCTATATGAAGTAAAACTAAATCTATATCTATATGAAGTCACTATAAATCTATAAATCAATATGAAGTCCTCCTTAATATGAGCAAATCAAGAAAGCGACGCTTTGAGCGGAACGGGATTCTGCTCTTGTTCAAATGAAACTTTACCTAACCTCATTGTTCCAAATTCCTTTACTTGAACACTAATTTAAAAATAGTTAACATTAAAACATTAAAGAATCTTACCCGACTTTGTTGAGACACGTTTGAATGTCAATTTTCGTTTTTCTCTGGGAAGTTGATAACGCTGTCACCAGCAGAATGCTGCCTCGTGGACCTCGTATGCTGTACCTAAAGGGCTGTGCAGCATCCTTATCTGTCTGCAACAATATCAGGAATAGTCATTAATTGAGTTCCGATTTTGGTTTCACAGTAATAATAATAAAAAAATGAAAAATCTTTATTTTATAACATATTTTTACATACATCACAAAAAAGTATCATTTAAAAACAAAACAAAAACCTTTATTTTTATTTTCTTTTAGTTCTATTTGTAAAAAAATTAAAAAATTGTATTTATTTACTTTATAAGATTGAGGTTCAATTCAACCACTGAATTGAACCTCATCAACAAAGTTCAAATATAAGATAAGAACTTCGTACACAAAACAAGGAAGTGGCCTATATATTACCAAAGCACACTTTTCAACAAATAATTTGCATTACAGCTAGCAGTATTTGAAATATTTTCTTGAGCAAATATTTTTTTGTATGGTTTTTGATTGTTAATGCATATAGTGCAGGCCTTGCGTGTTGTCTTTGTCACTGTACTGCAATATTGCTTGGGTACCGTATTTATTTTACGTCAGTACTACTTATGTACTGTACACTGAAAACACAGAATCAATGTCATAAACAAGAGTACAGTTTTTCATGAATAGGTAGGATTACCAAATACATTTATGAGGCCAACCCCGGACATTTTTGTTGGTACCGTATCGCTCATTGAAACAACAACGGTTACTCACTAATACAAGAAGTTAAGAATGAGACACCTTCTCAGAAAAAAATATTGCTAAAACCTTAGTGCTCTTAAACAGATAACTAATCAAAAAAATTAATTGTATTCCTTTCCAATGGCAACCACACTTCTTTAACAATATCTTTATTTACTTCTTAAATATAAGCAAAACTTATGTACAGTATATCACCGTACTTAAATTTGACAAATATTATTAATTACATAGGTTAAGCTGATATTAACCTGATAAGGTTATTACTGATAATATTATGATACAGTACCTACATTATATATATATATATATATATATATAATGTAGGTACTGTATCATAATATTATCAGTATATTATAATATTATCATATTTTATATCAGTATCCAGTGCTCGATTTCTAAAAATACCCCCGTCGCAGCAGACCTGCGTACTCAGCGAATTTCCAAATTAGTAGTATTAATTATGACCAGATAAACCTGTAAACCAAAAATCATCACAAGCTCATAAATAGGGAAATAAATGTTTATCTCCTTATGATAAATGTAGGGAAAGAGTATGCAGGTATGCTGCCATGGGGAACACTGAAAGTAGGTTTTTAGCATTAAAAAAAAATATTTTGACCATATCAAGCCATACACTAAATTTCATCAATATCTTTCCATTGCTAAAGGAGTTTGCCTATTCTCCATATGATTAACATGGGAAAAGAGTATGCAGGTTTGCTGCCATGATAAGCACAAAAACCAAGATTTTTTACCATAAATGGATGAATCTCAACCAAATGAAGCTGAATACCAAGTTTCATCCAAAAACATTGGTTAATAAGTGAAATATTAACACATCCTTATTCTCCATAAGATTAACATTGGAGCCTCAAAATACAACGTACTGTCTTTAGACTTTGTAATATCTCGGTAACCAATGGAGATAGAGCAAAGCTTCAAAATGCTAAATTGTGTGTTTTTTTGAGCTAAATCCAATGGTCAAAATAAAAATTTGAAATTTTTAAAAATTACATATGAAAAATGCAAAAAACCCATTTTTGGGGTACAAAACCCCCCAAAACTACCCCTTCCGATAGGTCGATATGTCTGGTTTACGAACTCATCCGAATAAACGTAGGATTACACATTTCTACCAAATTTGGTGTCGATCGGACCATTTTTACGAGAGTTATCGTGTCTAGGGACACATACATATATATATATATACATATATACATATATACATATATATATATATATATAAAAATTTTAATGACTATTATTTTTGGTCTCTGGGCACCTGAAAACGAAAAAGTAACATGGTCCCGGGCTTAAGTCTTACCATGAGACCTACGGTAATAGCTTATTCCCTATGGGAAATTCGCTAAAAAGAGGTAAGGGAACTGTAAAGGAACTGGCTCACCTCGGGCCCTCCCCCGGACGATTTTTTATGATTACTCTTAAGTTGCAGCGTTTTTAACTTGCCTGAGAATATTTTTTATGACAGTCAAAATACAGTTTTAAAGATTTAATAAAAATCATTAAGCCTTTCGGGAGCAGGCAAGTTTCATCCTAACTAACTTAACAATTTAAAATCTAGATAAGGCCTAATTTTTCTGCAAGTTTAAAAATATCCGGGTTAAGAAGAAAATCATATTGTATTAAAAACTTTTTATTGAACATCCAATATTATTTGAAAGAAAACTAAATTAAAGGACTGGGATGAAACTAGAAATATTATTAATGTTAATTTAACAAACTATACTTGACTTTAAGGCTTTCCTTTGGTTTCTAAAATAATTATTTTATTTTTTATATTTTTTTAAATTTTAAAATTTTTTAAATTTTTGAAAAAAGGTATGGGAACGCCGTTCCGCCGCGTTCCCCCTGAAATCGAGCACTGTCAGTATCTATAATAACTTAATTATAGATAAGTTTACTGTTTATTATAAATATTAATCAAATGACCAACTCACGTTTATGCTAATTGTTTAATAATCACAAAGTCATATAAGTCAATCAGCAATGGGGGTTTTAGTCAATAACCATTATCAAACGTGTATAGTTGCTCTCTCATGCATGGAAACCGTCCCAGCCCCGAAATTTGGTCCTGATACCGTCTCGATAACACTAAATATTTTACTAATATATAGATTACTATTAAACCTAAAGGTAAATGATTAAACTCATACCTGAGTTGATTTGATTGCATTTTGAATAGAAGCCAACGGCATATTTTTTGATTTTGCAATATCAATCGCACTTGCTAGCGATGTATTTAGAGCAGGATTGGCATTGTTTCCATTCTCTAAACAAATTAAATGTTTCATTACAATTAAGTACCTGGGAGCCGAGTATTTTCTCGGTAAACACAAACAGTAATATTCTTTATAGTAATATTAGTTACAGAAAGTGTGCTAAAATGCTCAGTGCAAAAAGGCTTATTTCTTGGTCAAGACCTAAGGGTGCTGCACTCTGGTGTATATTTGTTGAAACACATGTTGAATCTATTTCACGTGGATTCTAATTATTTAGTTAACAGCTGTTTTCATAATTTTAAATAAGTTAAAGCTTTAGTTCTTAAATAAAAATGCAATTCTATGAATATATTATAGTTGTTTTATAATTTTACATGACTTTTATTCATTTAAACATTCATAATCAGAGTATGAAGTACAATTTAAAAAATTATAAGTTATATTTATTATATAGTACAGTAGTACCATTGACTATGTACACTAACGTGAATAGACTTCTCATCCAATGCTTTTTGTTTGATACCGAAACTTGGAAAGATTGTGTACGCAGCGCCAGATTCGCTGCAATCGATGTTGTTATTATTCAGCTGGATTTACAGTGCTGCAAAAACACTTTACCAAAACATAAACATAACCTTCAGTTATAAGCTATTTCATCCTAGGTTGAAGAAGAGTGGTCGCAGAAGATCGCACCACCGTCAATAGGTTTCAAACACGCCTATGCTATGTGAGATCTATTCACGTTAGTGTATATAGTCAATGGTAGTACCATTTAATAATTTAATAACAGTGACAAGCAAAACCTCATGTTTATACTGAAATATGTGGTCTGCACTTACTTAGGCCTATATTATTTTTATCCCAGAACTAAGTTATTTGCAAAGTTTGAAGAAAATCGTTCAAGCCGTTTTTGAGA